>JAPVLO010000913.1:0-325880 GCA_027257055.1 Cephalopachus bancanus | reverse complement strand
TGTGGGAGATTCGAGTTTTCGGGGTAATTCCCAATAGGAGGATTGCGGGGTTTTGTAGGGAAATCAATTTCTAGATCTTTCAAAATCGCCACACTGTCTTCCAAAGAGGTTTTACTATTTTGCATTCCCACCAGCAGCGTAGAAGCTTCCTTTTTCTCTGCACCCCCCAGCATTGGTTGTTTTTTTTTTTGATGGCCACTCCTACTGGGGTTAGGGGGTATCTCAATGTGATTTTAGGCCGGGCTCGGTGGCTCAGCTTGTAATCCGTGCTTTGGGATTTTGATTTGCATTTCCTGATGACTAGTGAGGTTGAGCACTTTTTCATGTGTTGGCTGGCTGCCCACATATCTTTTTTTTTTTTCTTTTTTGAGTTGAAGTCTCACTCTGTTGTCCAGACTGGAGTGCAGTGGCACGGCTCCTGGCTACAGCAGTCTCAACCTGCTGGGCTCTGGCAACCCTTCCGCCTCAGCCTTCCAAGCAGCTGGAACTACAGGCATGTGCTACCACGCCCAGCTAATTTTTGATTTATTGTAGAGTCCAGGTCTTGCCAAGTTACCTGGGTGGGTCTCGAATCTGTGGGCTCAGGCAATCCACTCGCCTTGGCCTCCCAAAGTGCTGGGATTGCAGGCTGAGCCACCGAGCCTGGCTTCCATATATCTTTTTTGAGAAGTGTCTATTCATGTCTTCTGCTCACTTTTTAATGGCGCTGTTTGGCTTTCTTCTTTTAGGCGCATTTGAGTTCCTTGTAGATCCTAGATGTCAGGCCTTTGTCATATATACAGTTGCAAATATTTTTCCCAAATCTGTGGGCCTTCTCTGCTTTTGATGGTTTCTTTTGCTTTGCAGAAGCTTGTCATTTGATGAGGCCCCACTTGTCTATTTTTTTTTCTTATGTTGTGGGCATTTGGGGGTTTTGATCAGGATTTGGTTGCCAGTTCCAATTTCCATAAGGATGTCTCGCATTTTCTCAGATTCTTAACTTTGAGGTTTGGGCGTTTAGGTCTTGATCCTTTAGAGTTAAATTTTTTTTTGTATGCTGATAGGTAGGGGGCTTGTTTTAATCTTCTGCATGTGGTCAGCCAGTTTTCCCAGCACCATTTATTGAATCGTTTCTCCTCTCCCCAGCGGTGGTTTTTGGAGGCTTTGTCAAAGATGAGTCGGTTGAGAAATTGAGGTTTTACTTCCAGAATCTCTATCCTGTTCCATGGGTCTAAATGCCTGTTCTTGATAATCAGTACAGACTGTTTTGATTATTGCAGCCTTATAGTAATGTTTGAAGTCTAGAAGTGTGATCCTCCGCTTTGTTTCTTTTGCTAAGGATTTTTTTGGGCTATTCGGGGTCATTTATATTTTCATATGGATTTCTGTTTTGTCTTTTCCCGGTCGGAGAAAATGATGTTGGTAATTAATGGGTATTGAAATTGAATCTGTAGACTGCTTTTGGTAGGTGATATCTTAACAATATTGATTCTTCCTACCCATGAGCATGGAATATATTTCCATTTGTTTGTCCCTTCTTGATTTCTTTCTTTTTTCTTTCTTTTTTTTTCTTTCTTTCTTTCTTTCTTTCTTTCTTTTTTTTTTTCTTTCTTTTTTTTAGTTGGAACTCACTCTGTCACCCAGACTGGAGTGCAGTGGCTGCTCCTGGCCACTGAAAGCCTCGCCTGCTGGGCTCTGGCGATCCTTCCGCCTCAGCCTTTCAAGTAGCGGGAAACTACACGTGCACGCTACCATGCCCAGCTATTTTTTTGATTTATTGTAGAGATGAGGTCTCGTCAAGTTGCCCAGCAGTCTCTCCCCACTGCTTCTTTGCAGGAAATCTTTTGTCCGTTTAAGAAAAAAATGGCACTCAGCTTCTACAACCTGGGAAGTGCTAAGTACCAAGCAGAGAAGCTGCAGTGCCAGTTGCTTCACCAGGAGGGCCCTGGCCACTTACTCATGAGTCCTCTCTTGGTCAGTCTCTCCCAGCATTTTTTTCCTAGGAAGGATTTTGCTGATTTTAAAAAAATGGTGCTTGGCTTCTTCAACCCAGGAATTATTAGGGTCCAAGCTGAGCAGCTGCGGCACCAGTCACTGCACCAGGAGAGCCCTGGCCACTAGCTCCCAGCCTTTTTTCATCACTCCATGTCCACTCCTCACCAAATACACAAAATTTTCCATACACTCACTCACTCACACTGGGATTCACATAGTCTGACTCACTTGGCTTCCATCTTCCAGACACTCTGTAATTTTCAAAATAACGGAAAAGCTTCAGTAATCTAGTCACATTATACTAACATTAGCTCAATGGAACAGAATTGAGAGTCCAGAAACAAACCCATACACCTCAAGTTAGCTGATTTTCAACAAGGGTTCCAATGCAGCTTAATAGGGAAAGAATAGCCTTTTCTTTCTTTTCTTTTCTTTTCTTTTTTTTGAGTCAGAGTATCTCTCTGTCACCCAGGCTGGAGTGCAGTGGTATGCTCACGGCCATCCCAGCATCGACTTGCTGGGCTCAGGTGATCCTTCTGCCTCAGCCTTCCAAGTAGCCAGAACTACAGGTGCGCGCTATCACGCCCGCTAATTTTTCGATATATTGTAGAGACAAGGTCTCACCGTGTTGCCCAGGCTGGTCTTAAACCCCTGAGCTCAAGCAATCCTCTCGTCTCAGCCTCCCAAAGCACTGGGATTACAGACTTGAGCCACCATGCTTGGGCACTTTTTCTTTTTTTAATTTTAATTTTATTTTTTAGATTAGAGAATTCAGTTTATTTAGAAAGTAAATTTGAGAGAGAGAGAGAGAGGAGATTCACCTCCCCAAGGTAGGGGAGGGGCTAAAGCCAGGCAACATGGCCTGGCCATAGGTCAAAAAGCACATGGCCACACCATAGCTTAGCAAGACAACTGTTCCAATGACCTGGCAATGGCCTATTCTGTATTTTTAAAGAGCAAGGAAGTGTCTCGCTATGTTGTCCAGGCTGGTCTCAGACTCCTTGCCTCAAGTTATTTTCCCACCTTGGTTTCCCAAAGTGTTGGAATTACAGACGTGAGCCACCACCCCTGGCCAAAAACAGCCTTTTCTACAAATAGTGCTCAACCAACTATATATCCACATGCAAAAACAAACCAAACCAAACTTGAATTTACATTTTTACCTCTCACCATACATGAAAATCAACTCAAAATAGAACTGGACCTAAATGTGAGACTTAAAACCATAAAACCTTTAGACTAAAACAGAAGAAAAAAAATTTTTTTTGAGTTGAAGTCTTACTCTGTTGCCCAGGTTGGAGTACAGTGTACACTCACAGCTACCACAGCCTCAACCTGCTGGGCTCAGGCAATCCTTACACTTCAGCCTTCCAAGTAATTGGTACTATAGGCAAGTGCCACCATGCCTGGCTAATTTTTTGATTTATTGAAGAGTTGAGGTCTTACCAAATTGCCCTGACTGGTCTCAGACCTGTGAGCTCAGGCAACCCTCTCACCTCGGCCTCCCAAACTGGGAAAAATTTTAACACTTTGAATTAGGCAAATATTTCTTAGATAAAATGCCAAAATATGATCCATACTAGAAAAATCGATGTCATGCTTTATAAAAATAAAAAAGTCTATGTTTCAAAATACTCCATTAAGGAAATGAGGAGACAAGCCACAGGCTGGAGGAAAATATTTGTATATTATATATCTGAAAAAGAAATTATATCTGGAATATATAAAGAACTCTTACAACTTACTACTATTGTTACCACCACCACCACCACCACTACTAATGCAACCCAATTTAAAAATGTGCAAGACTTGAAGAGACGTTTATTCAAAGAAGATATACAAATGGCTAAATAAGCACATGAAAAGATGTTCAATATTATCACTCATTAGAGGAATGCAAATCAGATCCATCCAGCAGCCTAACTATGATAAAGACAGATAATAAAAAGGTTTTAGCAAAAATGGGGAGAAATTGAAACCTTCACACATTGCTCATGGAAATGTAAAATGGTGCAGCCTCTTTGCAAAATTATGGTCTTTCCTCAAAAACTTAAAAGTTACCATATAATTCAGCAATTCCACTCTTAGGTATATAACGAAGAGAAATGAAAATATATGACCACAGATTTTTACACAGATGTTCATATCAGCTTTAGTTATAATAGGCAACAATTAGAAATGATCTAAATGCTCATCAACTGGTAAATGAATAAACAAAATGAAGTATATTCATTCAGTGAAATACTATTTAGCAATAAAAGGAACAAACTGAGCCAGGTACGATGGCTCACGCCTGTAATCCCAGCACTTTGGGAGGTGGAGGCGAGAAGATTGCCCGAGCCCTCGGGTTTGAGATCAGCCTGGGCAACTTGGTGAGAACTTGTCTCTACAATAATAAAAAAAAAAAAAAATCAGCTGGGTGTGGTGGCGCACGCCTGTAGTTCCAGCTACTTGAAAGGCTGAAGTGGAAGGATTGCCTAAGTCCAGTAGGTTGAGGCTTCAGTGGCCGTGTGCATGCCACTGCACTCCAGGCTGGGCGACAGGGTGAGAATCTGACTAAAAAAAAAAAAAAAAAAAAAGGAACAAACTACTGGTACATGCTACAACGTGGATGAACTTCGCAAACATTCAGAAACCAGATACAAAAGAACACATAGATGATTCTATTTATAGCAAATGTCTAGAAAAGACAAACCTCTTTAGACAGAAAATAGATTAGCTGTTACTTAGGCTTGGGGGAATGGAGATTAATTGCAAATGAACTTGAGTGATCACCTCAGGTTGATGGAAACTGTGGTGATGGTTGTACAACCTTGCAAATTTACTAAAAATTATTGATTTGAACAGTAACAACAGTAAATTTTATGATATGTACATTATACTTCAATAAAGCTATTTTTTTGTTTTGTTTTTTGAGTTGGAGTCTCACTCTGCCACCCAGGCTGTAGTGTAGTAGCACACTCACTGCCACTGTAGCCTTGACCTGCCGGGCTCAGGTGATCCTTCCACCTCAGTCTTCCAAATATCTGGAACTACAGGCACGCGCCACCACGCCTGGGTAATATTTTGATCTATTGTAGAGATGTGGTCTTGCCCAGGCTGGTCTTGCACCCCTGGGCTCAGGCAATACTCTCACCTCAACCTCCCACCTTGCCTGGCAATAAAGCTATTTTTTTTTGAGTTGGAGTCTTACTCTGTCACCCAGACTGGAGTGCAGTGGCCGCTTCCGGCCACCGCAGCCTCAACCTGCTGGGCTCCGGTGCTAGTAAATACAAAAACATGATCAATACCATTAGTTATGGAAATGAAAATTAAATCACAATGAAGTACCATTTCATACACACTAGAAATGGCTGAAATTTAAAAAAAGCAGACAGTGAAAATTATTAGCAAAGATGTGGAGGAATGGTAACCCTCATAAATTGCTGGTGGGAAGGAACATGGCATACTCACTTTGGAAAACAGTTTGGTGGTTTCTTAAAAAATTAAATATAAATATATCATATTACTTAGAAATTCCTCTTCAAGGTGTATACCCAAGGCAAATGAAAATACAAAGACAAGTACAAGGATTTTCATAACAGAATTATTCATGATTACCAAAAGGTGAAAACAACTCAAATGTCTATCAACTGATGGCTGGTTAAGCAAATGTGTATATCCAGATAATGGACTATTATTCAGCCATAAAAAGGGATAGAGTACTGATACATGTTTAACCTGGGTGAACCTTGAAAATAGTATACTAAGTGAAAGAAGCCAGACACAAAATTCCACATATTGTGTGATTACATTTATATAAAATGTTCTGAATGGGAAAATCCATAGAGACAAAAAGTGACTGTTTGGGCCTCATCATGGGAAAAGGGATTGACAATAAATTGGGGATTTATTGGGAATTTGAAAATACTCTAAGATGAATTTATGGTGATAATTCTATAACTTGGTAAATTTACTAAAAATCAGTGAATTGTACATATGAAATGGGTGAATTAAATGATATGTAAAATACACATAGAGTTATAAAAAATAACTACTGGTGCATGTTAAAGGTATGTACTGGTTACTGTCATTATTCTACCCAGATTGCCTCTGATACATTTAACAATTTCTGGGCCAAGTGTGGTGGCTCACATCTGTAATCCCAGCACTTTGGGTGATCGAGGGGAGAGGACTACTTGAGCCCAGGAGTTTGAGACCATCCTGGGTAACATAGCGAGACCTCATCTCTACAAAAAGTCAGAAAAGTAGCCTGATGTGGTGTTGCATGCCTGTAGTCCCCGCTACTTGGGAGGCTGAGGCCAAAGGATTTCCTGAGCCCAGCAAGTCGAGGCTATGATGAGCTATGATCATGCCACTGCACTCTAGCTTGAGCAACAGAGTCATACTCCAACTCAAAATAAATATATATATAAATCTGAACACTCTTCCCCGGCTTGTGTGTATATTTGATTCTAAAGGCCTGCAACTTTCTCTCTCTGACTCTCTTTGAAGCCTGTTTTCAGAAGCTGCTTTGCTTGCACTTGCAGAGAGCTGACAATGCCTTCGAGTTCACATTCATCCTTACACAACTCCACCCCTACTGCTTGCAAGCCCTGGACAGTTTTTACTCAATAACCGACTAGGGTGAAAACATGAAAGTTTAGTTCCTCTTCTTGGAGTAAGGACAAACTCTGAGGCATAATTTACACTCAGCAATCCTCTGTGGGATCATGTGGAAGCAACCCTCCATGGGATGTTGCCTGAAATTGCACATTTTCTTAGTTTCTTTCCCTATCCTGCCCTGGTCTCTCCATTCTCTTATTGGGATCTCCTGGGAGGACTTCCTTAAATTAATCAAATTAGTCACGTGCATGAATCCTCACCTTAGAGTTCCCTTCTGGGGAACCAACCCAAGACAAGAGGGATTAACTTATTCCTAATTCCACCAGTTTTCACGGGAAGGTTAATCTATTCAAGTAATAATTCAGGCTTCTCTATCTATGCCTTTCACTGCTCCCCATGGGAGGAGGAGTGACATGCTAAACTGTGATTCAGGAGTAGGAATTTGACATATTAGGGGGACCTCCAAAAAACTGGAATTTATAAAAAACTATGTATTCACTCTTGCATGTTTAAACTTCAATCAACTTCAAAGTACTCTGTTTGATGCAATACACCCATTAAGATGCTTTTTCCACTGCTCAAAACAGTTTTTGAACTCGTAAATTTTGATGCCTTTTGGTGCTTCTGTCATTTTTTGTTTTGCCTCTTCCACATGGGCAAAAGTCCTTTGAGGACTTTTTTCACCCAGGGAAACAAACAAAAAATCGCTCGGGGCGAGATAGGGTGAACAGGGAGGGTGGGGCATGGGGGTCATGCCATTTTTGGTCAAAAACTGAACACTCAGCGGGGTGTGGGCAGGTGTGTTGTCTTGATGGAGGAACCAGTCACCTGTTTGCCACAACTTGGGACATTTCTTCTGCAAATCATGATGCAACCTTCTCAAAACTTCCAGATAAAATCTTGGTTCACCATTTGATTTGGAGGAAAAAATTCTGAGTGTTCTACAAGGGGCCTGCCCTCCAAAAGATAATTCTGGGTTTTTTTCTGGGAGGGAGGAGATCCCCCCTCATATGTGACTTATTCCTTTTCTTTGAAAAAGGGACCTTCCTGCCTGGAGGGAACATGTGCTTTGGTAAGTAAGTTTAATGAAAATGGCTCTGCCTTTGCAAGAAAGGTCCAGAAGTAGAGCATGAGGCAGGAATTTGCGTGCGTGTGATTTATTGAGGGAGTGTTCCTTAGGAAAAAACTGCAGGGCCGAGGGCTGTGGCTCACGCCTATAATCCCAGCACTTTAGAAGGCCGAGGTGAAGGGATTGCCTGAACCCACGGGTTCGAGACCAGCCTGGGCAACGTGGTGAGACCTCATCTCTACAGTAAATCAAAAAATTAGCCAGATGTGGTGGCACATGCCTGTTGTTCCAGCTACTTGGAATGCTGAGGGGAAGATTTGTGGGAGCCCAGCATGTCAAGGCTATGGTGGCCATGAGCGTGCCACTGCACTCCAGCCTGGGTGACAGAGTGAGACTCCAACTCAAAAAAAAAAAAAAACTAAAAAAAATAAGAACAGCAAGATGGGAGAGAAAAATTGGTGTGTTTGTGGTCTGTTCCATGTGACAGGAGTTGTTTCATGTGGCATGGGAGGCTTGAAGATTTCTTCACTGGTTTAGTTCTTCTGCTGGTCTAGGTGACTTGCCTGATGGGGTGACCTACACCCTTATTCATGTGGGTCTGAGCCCAGTTTCCATGCCCTTATCAGGTCTGTGGTTGCTACATGGGCCCATTCTAATAGCATTAGAGTAGCAAGAGATGCTTCAGTAGGTCACCTGAATGTTAAGCATACTCTTCCCTGCTCTCATTATATAACAGCAATATTACCTACTCATGATGATCTGGGGTCAGTTGCCAGTGTGGTAACTCTTTTCTCTTTTTTTTTTCTTTCTTTCTTTCTTTTTTTTTTTTTTTTTTTGAGTTGGAGTCTCACTCTGTCGCCTACGCTGGAGGGCAGTGGCACACTCCTGGCCACCGCAGCCTCGACCTGCTGGGCTCCAGCGATCCTTCCGCCTCAGCCTTCCAAGTAGCTGGAACTACAGGCGCGCGCTACCACACCCGGCTAATTTTTTGATTTTTATTGTAGAGATGAGATCTCGCCAAGTTGCCCAGGCAGGTCTCGAACCCGCGGGTTCAGGCAATTCACTCATCTCAGCCTCCCAAAGGCACAAGATTACAGGCTGAGCCACTGAGTCCACCTTTTTTTTCTTTTTTGAGTCAGAGTCTTACTCTGCCGCCCAGGCTGGAGTGCAGTGGCACACTGTTCACGGCCACTGCAGCCTTGACCTGCTGGGCTCAGGCGATCCTTCCACCTCAGCCTTCCAATTTGCTGGAACTACAGGCGTGCACCACCACACTCGGCTAATTTTTCTTGATTTATTGTAGAGATGAAGTCCTGCCAAGTTGCCCAGACTGGTCTTGAACCCCTGGACTCAGGCAATCCTCTCACCTTAGCCTCCCAAAGTGCTGGGATTATAGGCGTAAGCCACCGTGTCTGGCCGATCACTCCTTTCTGTACCTACTGGTCTACTGGCAGAAGAAGCCCAACATGACTAAGCAGTATATGTAGCTTTGGGTTTAGCAGGACTCTTACTGTGCCCCATTATGGAAGTGATTCTCCTCTGGGAATCAGGACTTCTAGATGTACAGAGCCTAACATTGTGGAAAAAGAATTCCCCATTCCCAAGGGGAGCATCTCTTAGTTCTTACACCCATGTATTTTACCTGTTTGGATCAGAGCACCATATAATGACCACTGGGTTAGAGCTGGAGTCAGTAAACATTTTCTATACAGGGCCAGACAGTAAATATTTTAGGCTTTGCAGCCCATATGGTCTCTGTCGCTATGACTCAACTCTGCTGTTGTAGCGTGAAAGCAGTCAAAGACCATATGTAAACAAATCAGCATGACTGTGTTCCAATAAGACTTTTTTTGAGCCGGGCATGGTGACTCACAACTATAATCCCAGCACTTTGAGAGGCTGAGGCGGGAGGATTGCATGAAGCCAGGAGTTCAAAACCAGCCTAAGCAATACAGTGAAACGCCATCTCTATAAAAAATAGAAAAATTAACCAGGTGTGGTGGCATGGGCCTGTAATCCCAGCTACTCCGGGGGCTAAGGCGGGAGGATCGCTTGAGCCCAAGAATTTGAGGATACAGTGAGCTATGATCGTGCCACTGCATTCCAGCCTGGGTAATAGAGTGAAATCTTGTCTTAAGCAAGAAAACAAAATAAAACTTTGTTTACAAAAACATAGCTAGGCATAGTGGCTCACTCCTGTAATCTCTGCACCTTGGGAGCCTGAAGTGAGAGGATCATTTGAGGCCAGGAGTTTGAGACCAGCCTGGACAGCAAAGTGAAACCCTATTTCTATAAAAAGTAAAACAACAACAACAACAAAAAAAAAAACCACCAAAAAACCCCAAAACCAAACCAAAACAAAAAAAACAACAACCCAGGTGTGGTGGTGCATCCCTGTAGTCCCAGCTACTTAGGAGGCTGAGGCAGGAGGATGACATGAGTTTAGGAATTCAAGGCTGCATGAACTGTGTGCCTCTGGGAGGCAGAGTGAGATCCTGTCTCAAAAACAAACAAAAAATCCAGCTAGTAGACTGAATTTAACCTGTGGACCATAATTTGTTGACCCCTGGTTTAGAGCACAGATGCTCCTCAACTTATGATGGGGTTATGGTCTGATAAACCCATTGAAAATATCATTTCTTTTTTAGTTGGAATCTCATTCTTGTCACCCAGGCTGGAGTGCAGTGGCACACTCATGGCCACCACAGCCTTGACCTGCTGGGCTTAGGTGATCTTTCCACCTCAGCCTTCCAAGTAGCTGGAACTACCAAGGCACAAAAATATTACTTGTTGAAAATGCATTAAATATATCTAACCTATTAAGCATTATAGCTTAGCCTAATCTACCTTTAAAAAAAAAAACAGGATTTATTGAGAGGACAGAAAAGCTCCCAAAGTGGGAGGGGACCTGAAGGGGTTGCTCACCTAGCCTGTCCTTAAACATGTTCAGAACACTTAAGTTAGCCTACAGTTGGGCAAACTCATCTGACGACACGGCACACTGTAGAGTATCTGTTGTTTACCCTTGTGATCACGTGGCTGACAGGAAGCTACAGTTCACTGCCTCTGCCTAGCATCATGAAAGGGTATCTTACAGCATATTACTAGCCTAGGAAAATATTAAATATTCAAACTATAGTTTCTACTGAATATGCATCGCTTTTGCACCATCATAAAGTTGAAAAATTGTAAATGGAATCATTATAAGTCAAGGACCATCTGTATATACTGAATCATGAAGAATTGCGTACCATCCTCACAGGGACTGTCTCCAAGCTAGTGCCTCAGCTATGCGTTCAACATACCTTTCTGTCACTTTTTACGCCAGCAGCTTCTGAATGGTATAGAATGTGATAGAGCCAATGGATTCCACTGTCATGTTTTCACAGCTGCATCACAATTTTCATAAAGGTGGGCCCTTGGTCTGAGGTGATATGCAAGATCCTATGTTGGTAGATGAGATACTTTGTGAACCCTCAGATCATGGTGCTGACTGAGGCCTTGCGGGCAGTAAAGGAAAAATTCATATTTGGCACGTGTCACTCTATCAGAATGAACCACTGACCTTGCCAGAGGGAGGGGGTCAAATGTAATCATTTTGATACTATGTGACTGGTTGATTTCCTCAAGGGATGGTGCCGTACTGGGGACTTGGTGTTGGTTCCTGTTGCTGGAAGATTAGACATCCAGCCATGGCAATCTCTAGGTGAGCCTTGGTGAGAGGAAGTTCCATGCTGTTGAGCCGATGCCTAGCTTTCATCTCTGCCACTGTGGATACTCTATTGTGCAAGCGCCGGGGTAGCAGAGGGCAGACTGGCTGATACCAGCTGGCCAGATCGTCCTGTCCTTTTGGTTGTTTAGTGCTTTTTCTGCAGTGGATGCTCTCTGGTGAGTGTTAAAATGAAGAGATAAAACCCTTCATACTTTGTACCCATTCCCATCATTTCACCCAGATTTCTTTTCCCTAGACTTCTTTGACCCCAGTCTGTCCATCTTTCTCTTCCTATCCCCTGGCCAATAAGCCAAACCATTTACTGTACTGTTGTCCATGGATCAACATGTATTATGATTTCAGGCCAGTTCTTCTACATAAAGTGTGTGGTCAAAAGCCCTGCCCACTATTTTTTAGAGATACCCTTGAGTGAGGTTTTAGGGAAGCAGCTGTACATTTTCAGCTTTTACCCCAAAACTGAGCTGAACCATCTGTGAACTAAGTTTGAGCTCTTTCCTTTTATTTTAGCTGGTTATAAGGGATATGCCCCATTCCATGTGTTCTTAGGTGCAACACTGGTAGGTGACATAGAGGTCTGGACCACCTGCTTCTGTAGCTTACTTGTGCTTTTTGGCCTGCTTGAGGCCAATCCTGCTGGATGTACCACTTTATCTTACAAATGATTGCTGCTGAGCCTGTCCAACTTAATGGCTGGGTGGGTCTGGCTGAACCAAGCTCATGATGAGCAGTTCTGGGAACATAGTTACTTGATGTCCCAAGGGCAAGGGCTTAATCTCTATCAGGACCCAGAAGCATGCCAAAGATCCTTTGCAAATAGTATACAATTCTCTGCTTCCATATGGCATGGCCTTGCTCCAAAACCCTAAGGATTTGCACTGCACTGCCCTATTTGGACTTGTTAGATTCCACATTTTCTTCTACCACAGATATCTCTGGTATCAAGGAATTTTCTGGAGCATGAGACTTGAGGAGCAGGGTTGCATTTACTGCAGATTGGACTTGCTACAGGGGCCTTTCTTGCTCTGGGCTCTACTAGAAACATCCATGTCACTCAACAGATGGGTTATTACAGTATTCCTAAATGCAGAACGTGTTGCTTCCAGACCCAAAGGGGCCCATCTTTAAATTCTTTCTTATAGTGGGAGGTTCCAGGTGCAATAATTTGTCCATCACTTTGGAGCAAATATCACAGCATCCCCCAGACCCTAGACCATTGGATCCCTAATAACTTCACTCTTGGGGCTGTGAGATCAGAGGAGGGGGCACTTCACTCATGTGGTCCATCCCTGAGTCTTTGCAGGGCTTATCTTATTTTCTAGGGTGTACATCTTAGGACATCCAGGGTACTTCTTCTTCTTGCTCATCAGGTTCAGTTAACACGATACCATCAATATAGTGGACCAGTATGATATTCTATGAAATATTCAGATGGTTTAGGTTCCTTTAAGCTATATTATAAGAAAAGCAGAAGAAAAAAACATAGCCTTGGGGTAAGACTGTAAATATATGGTGGTATCTTTTCTGTGTGAATAGGATGAGCTTTTTTATTTTCCTTCCTGGTAGGTATAAAAAGAATATATTTGCCCATATCAATAGCCATATATCACCTACCAGAATTGTGTTAATTCACTTTAGTAAAGGTACCACACTAAGGCCAGGTATAATGGCTCACACCTGTAGTCCCAGCACTTTGGAAGGTCGAGGTAGGAGGCCTTTTTTTGGTGGGGGGAGTGGGAGTCTCACTCTGCCACCCAGGCTGGAGTGCAGTGGCACATTCATGGCCACTGCAGACTTGACCTGCTGGGCTCAGGTGATCCTTCCACCTCAGCCTTCCAAGTAGCTGGAACTACAGGTGCATGCTACCATGCCTGGCTAATTTTTTTGATTTATTGTAGAGACTAGGGCTTGCCAAATAGCCCAGGCTGGTCCTGAACCCATGAGCTCAGACAATCCTCTTGCCTCTGCCTCCCAAAGTGCTGGGATTACAGGCTTGAGCCACAGTGCCCGGTCAGGAGGCTTTTTTGAGCCTAGAAATTTGAGATCAGCCTGGGCAAGAGAGTGAGGCCTCGTTTCTACAAAAAATACAACAGGTAGCCAAGCATGATGGCACTCACCTGTAGTCCTAGCTATTCAGAAACCTGAGGCAGAAGAATTGTATGAGTCCAGGAGGTTCAGGCTTTGGTGAGCTTGGATTGTGCCACTGTACTCCAGCCTGGATGACAGAGTGAGACCCTGGGGGATGGGAGGGAAGGATATCACATTCAGCTCAGTAGATATAATTGGGACTATTATATCTACTGGGTAGGTACCAGACTGATTAATTAAATGGAGATATGGACCGGGAGCAGTGGCTCATGCCTATAATCCCAGTATTTCGGGAGGCCGAGGTGACAGGATTGCCTGAGCCCATGGGCTCGAGACCAGCCTGGGCAACTTGACAAGACCTCATCTCTACAATAAATCAAAAAATTAGGTGGGTGTGGTGGTGCGTGCCTGTAGTTCCAGCTACTTGGAAGGCTGAGGTGGAAGGATTGCCTGAGCCCAGCAGGTAGAGGCTGCGGTGGCCGTGAGCATGTCACTGCACTCCAGCCTGGGAGACAGGGTGAGTCTTGACTCAAAAAAAAAAATGGAGATATGACTGGGCATGATGGCTTATGCCTATAATCCTGTCACTTTGGGAAGCTGAGGCAGGAGGATTGCTTGAGTCCGGGAGTTCAAGACCAGCCTGGGCAACATAGTGAGATCGTGTCTCTACAAAAAAAAAAAAAAAATTCAAAAAATTATCCAGGCATTGGGGCATGTGCCTGTAGTCCCAGCTACTTGGGAGACAGGTAGAAAAGGATCGCCTGAGCCCTGGAGGTTGAAGCTGCGATGAGTCAGAATCATGCCACTGTACTCTAGCCTTGGCGACAGAGTGAGACTCTGTCCAAAGCAAAGAAGCAGACACAGCTCAGTAGACAAAATTAGGACTATTACATCTACTGGGCAAGTGTCAGACTGATTAATTAAATGGAGATATGATGGGGACCCTATAAGTCCTGCATTATTTAATGTTTTCAGCATGACGCTAATCTTTGCTATTTCTTCTGACTCTGAGATGTGATATTGTTTTTTATTTACTATTTTGGTCATTGGAAGGTTTTTCTTGGGAGAAGGGGAGTTCCAGGGGCTTCCATGGAGTCTTTCTTTTTTTTTGAGTTGAAGTCTCACTCTGTCACCCAGGCTGGAATGCAGTGGCATGCTCATGGCCACCCCAGCGTCGACCTGTTAGGTTCAGATGATCCTTCCGCCTCAGCCTTCCAAGCTGCTGGAACTATAGGTGCGCGCCACCATGGCCGGCTAATATTTTTTATTTTTGTAGAGATGAGGTCTCACCAAGTTGCCCAGGCTGGTCTCAAACCCGTGGGCTTAGGCAACCCTCTCACCTTGACCTCCCAAAGTGCTGGGATTATAGGCATTAGCCACCGTGCTCGGCAGATAATAGCTTTTCTAACTGTGGGTACTATGGGGTTATCAAACACTTCCTTGGGCTACCTGAATTATACTACTCAAGTCATCTTCAAGTGCTGCAAATTGATCCCTGTTATGCTAGGAGGAGTTTTTATTCAAGGAAAGCATTACAGTGTTGTAGATGTGTCTGCTGCACTGTGTATGAGCCTTGGCCTGATATGTTTTACCCTAGCTGATAGCACAATTACACCAAATTTCAACCTGACAGGTGTGATGCTTATTTCCCTGGCACTATGTGCAGATGCTGTCATTGGAAATGTTCAGGAAAAAGCTATGAAACTGCATAATGTTTCTAATTCTGAAATGGTTTTGTATTCATATTCGATCAGTTTTGTTTACATTTTATTGGTACTGACATGCACTAGTGGATTAGGCCCTACAGTAACGTTTCGTTCAAAGAATCCAACTCGGACTTATGATTATGTTTTCCTTTTTTCTCTCACTGGATATTTTGGAACTCCTTTGTTCTGGCTTTGAGTAAAAATTTTGGTGCACTTCTTGCTGAAACAGTGACAGCAGGAAGAAAAGCAATGACCGTTGTACTTTTGTTTCTATTCTTTATTAAGCCATTCACATTTCAGTATGCGTAGTCGGTTTGTTAGTTGTCCTTGGTATATTTCTCAATGTTTACAGCAAAAATATGGAAAAATAAGAATGTCATCACTGTATGATCTGATAAGCAAATCAGTGGGTGCAAGGAAGTCAAGGACGTTAGTGCAAACTGTGTAGGCAGTGATTCGTCCTGCATAAAATAGAACGTTAAGGGAACAATCATAAATTAACCTTCCAAAGGGATTGTTATAAAAACCAAAGTATTTGGAGGCATTGCTACCCATTTGTGAGTGGATTACATATGAAGTAGCTTTGTGGTGTCAGTCTTTACTTTAGAACACTTGTTTGAGTTTGAAGCAGTCAAGAGAGCTGCATCTAGCACACCTTGCATATGTCAATATGAAGGACTGTAATTCCTAGCAGTTTATTGAGAATTTCACTGGAAATGGGCCATGTTGCAAGACTAATTGGATGTCATTATGCATTATGACATATCAAAGAAATTGATATTTAATAGCAGGTAGCTTATCTTCATTACATTTTGGTGGTGTTATTTAAATTGATTCTCTCTTATAAGAGAAAACTGATAAACTAAAGTCTGGAGAGAATAGCATTAATTGTAAATAAAATAAAAATAAAATTAGCCAGGCATGGTGGTTTACACCTGTAGTTCCAGCTGCTTGGAAGGCTGAGGCAGAAAGATTTCCTGAGCCCAGAAAGTCGAGGCCACGGTGGCTGTATGTTACTGCACTCTAGCCTGGGCAACAAAGTGAGACTCTGGCTAAAAAAAAAAAAAAGATACAGCTAGCGAGAAGGAAAAAAAAGAGGAAATGCAAGAATTAAAGGCACTTTCTCCTTCACAGACACCGCCTCCTCTTTTTCCTATGGTGATAATCTTTCAGAGGGTGGTTCCCTTCTTTAGTGAATTTTCCTATAAATGGAAATAAGGGCACAGCTTTCTACAACTACCTGCTCTGTTTGAGGATACAAGTTTGTATGACTGGTGGCCTAAACCTGAGTCTACTTTCAGACCAGATTCCATATCCAGGAGTCTCTTGCCATCTGCACACCACAAAACTAGAAAGGCAGAAATAATAAGACAGGATCACAAGATGGTTGACAGCTTGGATAAAAGACTGTGCTATGGTTTGACTGTGTTCTCCAAATTCCATGTGTTGGAAACTTAGTTCCCACATTAATATGATGATGGTATTTGGAGGTGAGGCCTTTGGGAGGTAGTTAGGATTAGTTAAGGTCATCAGGGTGAGGCCTCTGTGATGGAACCGGTGGCTTTGTAAGAGGAGGAAGAAAGGCTTGAGCTGGCATGCTGTTGCCCTATTGCTATGTTTTGACATAGCAAGAAGGCCCTCAAAAGATGCTGGCACCTCGATATTGGACTTCTCAACCTCCAGAACCATGAACTAAATAAACCTCTATACCTCTATTCTCTCTCTGTCTCTCTCTGTCTCTGTCTCTCTCTGTCTCTCTCTCTCTCTCTCTCTCTCTCTCTCTCTCTCTCTCTCTCTCTCTCTGTCTCTCTCTCTCTCTCTATATATATATAATGTTTTTTAATTTTAAATATGTGGGGTACAAAAACCTCTATTCTTTTTTCTTTTTTTTTTAAACCAGAGCCTCACTCTGTCACCAGACTGGAGTGCAGTGGCATGCTTTACAGTCAGTGCAGCCTCGACCTGCTGGGCTAGGGGATCCTTCCACCTCAGCCTTCCAAGTAACTGGAACCACAGGCATACACCATCATGCCTGGCTAATTTTTTAATTTTTTTATAGAGACAAGGTCTCACCATGTTGCTCAGGCTGGTCTCAAATCCCTAGACTCAGGCAATCCTCTCGCCTCAGCCTCCCAAAGTGTTGGGATTACAGGCATGAGCCACCACACCCGGCTGAACCTCTATTCTTTATCAATTACTCCGTCTGTGGTATTCATTTGTAGCAACAACAAACTGACTAAGACTGACTGTGTTCCCATATGAAGGCAGCAGGATGGAGAGTAGCTACACTAGTTACATGGAAAAAGGCAAACAAACAAGGTGTTAAGCTGATGAATGTTAATACTGGAATGGAATCTGAACTGTTGTATAATTTACATTTTTCTTGTCTCAATGCAGAGAAATATCAGCTCTTTTTATTTGGATAGCCAGTGAAGCTTATATAATTGAGCTGATTCAGATCCCTTTCTCACTCATTTAAAAACTTCTCTTCCTGTGCCCTAGGAGTTATGGAACTACTCTGCAGTGTGTTTTCAGTTAATAGCCTCATGCATGGAGATGTGCACTGGCTACTGCATGAAATTCTGCAACCAGCAGACTTTGCTCCTTTGATGGAGCAAGCATGTTGGAATCCAGAAGATTACAACCTCAGGGTGTATGTAGCCAAGAGAAGTGGACTATCCATCACCACCCACAACTATGGATGATTTGAGAACAGAGGTTACTTGAAGCATTTTTGGTAAAGGGGAGCTGACAGACATTGCAGCTGTGTTCACATAAGACAGGTGAGTCCATCACTGATTTCCAGTGGGTTAGGCAGAGATTTCTTTTCTTTTAGAACTGCATTTTAAAAATTTTTTGGCATGGATCCAAGGTCAGATAAAAATTGTCCTCTGGTCCTAGCCACTTTGTCTTTGTTCTCTTGCTAACTACCCAAACTCTAGTTAAGGAAAATGTGACAGGTTGGCAAAAACAGACTATTAATCAACTAGCAGCAGCTACTCAATTTTGGGATAATCAAAAAACAAAAAAGAAAAGAAGAGATTAGAGACTGTTGTGTTGTCTGTTCAGTTAGAACTCTTTACTTAAGACAATAATACTAAGCCGGTCAATCTATAAAGGAAAAAAAGGAAGATGGGAGATTGTATCTGTTATTGCAAGAGGCCAGGGCATTGGAAGAGAGATTGCAGAAAACTTTGGAGAATGCAGGAACTGCAGAGACAACAGGCTCAGGAAAGCCTACCACCAAACTTTCAGCTAGAAAATACTCGACTCAAAATTGACAGAATCCCAGAGGTGGGAACTAGTCAGCCATAATGTGTCAATAACTCTTCCTCAGGCTAATTCTTGCCTTTTGTGATAGAGACTGGTGCTACTTATTCTGCAATTTCCTTGGAATTTCCATTTGGTGACAGGTCAACACAGATTGTTGGTATTTTGGATCAACCTCCTACTTGGGCTCTTTCCTCTGTAATTCCCGTAGAAATAGGTCCTCTAACTGAGAAACATATGTTTTTAATTTCTTCTGAATCTCCTGTAAACCTCTTGGTGTGAGGTCTGCTGTGTAACTTAAAGGCTACCATCTTGTGTCCTGTAGATGGAGTGTTTGTGAAGCTTTATGGAGAAAAGGAATTTGATTTGGTCACTATGCACTTCTGAGAAAAGAGGTATAGCAGAGAGTGGCAGTATGGAAAAGACCCCCCCAACATGAAACAAGTCACCTAAATGTGAGGTAAAAAAGTTTTTAACACTTTTAGAATAAAATATAGGAGAAAATCATCATAACCTTGGGTTAGGCAAAGATTTATTTTCCTTTTTTTTTTCTTTTGAGTGCAGTGGCACACTCATGGCCACCCCAGTGTCGACCTGCTGGGCTCCGGCAATCCCTTCGCCTCAGCCTTCCAAGTAGCCAGAACTACAGGCACGCGCTGCCATGCCCAGCTAATTTTTGATTTATCATAGAGATGAGGTCTCATCAAGTTGCCCAGACTGGTCTCGAACCCGTGGACTCAAACAATCCTCTTGCCTCGGCCTCCCAAAGGGCTGGGATTACAGGCTTGAGCCACCATGGCTGGCTAGCATTTGCATTTCAAAATACTCCATTAAGAAAATGAGAAAACAAAGCACAGACTGGGAGAAAATATTTGCAAATCATGTATATGATAAAGGACTCATATCCAGAATATATGAATAAGTCTTACAACTCAATGATAATAGTAATTAGACAACCCAATTTAAAAGTAAACAAAAGACTTGAGGCATTTAACCAAAGAGAATGACAATATTGGATTAATTTGAGATGTAAAACCAATAAACATAGTTTACCAAAAAGATGAGCCATGACCATGTGTAAAACAATATCCTTTATTGAGAGTTCAAGTAAATGGAATACAGTCAGTTATAAAATGATTAGAAAAACAAAGCAAAGTCTAATTAAAAGAGTGTACTTACTCTGTAATACTCTCATACTTCTAATAAAGAAGAAAGGTAAATTTGATAAGGATAGTTGACCACTATGTAGATTTGCACACATTTTGGAGAAATAAACTAATTTGTTGTCCCATTAACCCCTGTAGTTCCTAGCCCTGCAATGATTCTGATTACTGTATCACTGTCTACAAAGTTTTTTTTTTAAATTGATCTATGTTCTACAATTCCTTCCTCTCCTCCCCTCTCCTCCCCTCTCCTCTCCTCTCCTCCCCTCACCTTCTACTTCCTTCCTTTCTTTTTTTTTTTTTTTGAGTTGGAGTCTCACTCTGTTGCCCAGACTGGAGTACAGTGGCCGCTCCCGGCCACCGCATCCTCGACCTGCTGGGCTCAGGCGATCCTTCCGCCTCAGCCTTCCGAGTAGCCGGAATTACAGGCATGCACTACCATGCCCGGCTGATTTTTTTATTTATTGTAGAGATGAGGTTTCGCTGCCCAGGCGGGTCTCAAACCCGCAGGCTCAGGCAATCCACTCACCTCAGCCTCCCAAAGGCGTGGGATTACAGGCTGAGCCACCAAGCTCGGCTCTTTTCTTTACTTCTAGTGGACAAATCTAATTCTTATTTGCGTATGAAGGAGTCCAATATTTATGGCAAATAATTTCTCAAGGATTTTGAGAAATCCCCTACTGTTTTTTTCTCTCACTCTCACTCTCTCTCTCTTTTTTTTTTTAGTTGGAGTCTCACTCTGTTGCCCAGGCTGGAGTGCAGTGGCACACTCACGGCCACCCAGCGTTGACCTGTTGGGCTCTGGCAATCTTTCTGCCTCAGCCTTCCAAATGGCTGGAACCACAGGCGGGCACCACCATGCCTGGCTAATTTTTTTGATTTATTGTAAAGATGAGGTCTTGCCAAGTTGCCCAATCTGGTCTTGAATCCCTGGGCTCAGGCAATCCTCTCACCTCCACCTCCCAAAGTGCTGGGATTGCAGGCATGAGCCACTGTGCCTGGCCGAGAAGAGGCTTTTGAATAACAAAAATTGGCTATAGCCTTTCTCCTAGCTTTGTGTAGTATAAATTTTGAAAAATACGACCAGACATATAATATTCCTATTCAAAATGAAGATTTAACATTTACCAATTGGTAATGTACTGTGGCTAAAAGTGATCTGCTTAAGGCTTCCTAGCTATGGTGACTTATCAGACAGCCTTGGAAGCTTAAGTTTTATCTGAAATTAAGTCTGCATATGCAGGTTGTTAATACTGGTTACCTATATTAGAGCTGCAATTCTTGGCTTGGAATATATATACATATAGTCTGTCATGTAACAGACTTTAAAAAAAATTAGAGGATTTTTTTTACTTTAACAATATTAGAATATGCAGGAGACTCTCTTATGGAAATTGGAACTGGCAACCAATTCCTGATCAAAGCCCCAAGTCCCCATGCCATAAGAGATAAGAGACAAGTAGGACCTCATCAAACTGACAAGTGTCTGCAAAGCCAAAGAAACCACCAAGAAGCAGGGCTCAGTGGCTCAGCCTGTAATCCCGCGCCTTTGGGAGGCTGAGGTGAGTGGGTTGCCTGAGCCCGTGGGTTTGAGACCCGCCTAGGCAACTTGGCAAGACCTCATCTCTACAATAAATCAAAAATTAGTCAGGCGTGGTAGCACGCACCTGTAGTTCCAGCTACTTGGAAGGCTGAGGCGAAAGGATCGCCGGAGCCCAGCAGGTCAAGGCTGCAATGGTCAGGAGCGGCCACTGCACTCCAGTCTGGGCGACAGAGTGAGACTCCAACTCAAAAAAAAAAAAAAAAAAAAAAGAAACCACCAAGAGAGCAGGAAGACAGCCCACAGACTGGGAAAAAATATTTGCCAACTGTATATCTGACAAAGGCCTAACATCTATGATCTACAACGAACTCAAATGTGCTGAAAAGAAAAAACAAACAGCCCCATTACAAAGTGGGCAGAATATATGAATAGACGAGCAGCCAACAGATACATGAAAAAATGCTCAGACTCACTAGTCATTCAAGAAATGCAAATTTAAACCACACTGAGATACCACCTAACTCCAGTCAGGACGGCCATCATCAATAACTCAAAAAACAACAGATGATGGAGAGGACGCAGGGAAAAGGGAACACTTCCACACTGTTGGTAGGAGTGTAAACTAGTACAGCGTCAGTGGAAAACAGTGTGGCGACTCCTAAAAGATCTAAAAATAGACCTTCCATACGACCCCACAATTCCCCTCTGGGAATATACCCCAAAGAACTCAAATAACTCTATAAAAAAGATACCTGCCTATGTATGTTTATCACAGCATTGTTCACAGTAGCAAGAACATGGAATTAACTGTGCTGCCCATCAAAAGAAGACTGGATAAAAAAATGTGGTACATATACATGATGGAATATTATGCAGCCATAAAGAAGGACAAAATCATGAATTTCACAGCAACCTGGATGGACTTAGAGCCTATAATACTGAGAGATCTATCACAGAAGCAAAGAGCTGAGTATCACACGTTCTCACTCATAAGCGGACTTTGAATAATTATCGTAATACTATAAGAAAATGATTGACAGTAGTGAGAAACTGCTGGGGTGGAGAGGGGAGGCGGGATTGGCAGTAGTGGGAATCTGCTGGGGGGCACACCTTATCAACAAGGGTACCTGCATAACGAACATTTGTATAGCTAACCCTGAATTATACCCCACATCTTTAAAATAAAAAAAATTAAAAGAGAAAAAGAAATAACTAAAAACACCACATGGAATATTCATAGCTGGTTTGTTAGGGAATTTACATCCACCTGCTCAGATATCAGTCATCCTTTTTGCTGACTGGACAAAAAAATTTTTTGGAAACATGGCAAGGCCCAAATTTAGAAATTCCTGTTCTTTTAAAAAATTCATTTTTATGGCCTGGCTCGGTGGCTCAGCCTGTAATCCCGCTCTTTGGGAGGCTGAGGTGAGTGGATTGCCTGAGCCCATGGGTTCGGGACCTGCCTGGGCAACTTGGCGAGACCTCATCTCTACAATAAATCAAAAAATTAGCCGGGCGTGGTAGTGCATGCGTGTATTTCCAGCTACTTGGAAGGCTGAGGCTGCGGTGGCCAGGAACGTGCCACTGCACTCCAGTCTGGGCGACAGAGACTCCAACTCAATAAATAAATAAATAAAATTCATTTTTATTTTATTATTTATTTTTTATAGAGACAAGATCTCGCTATATTGCCTAGGCTGGTCTTGAGCTCCTGGGCAAATGAATTGAAAAAGGAGCTAAAATTTTTTTTGAGGCATTAGGATTTGGGGCATAGATATCATTCAGGGAATATTATTTAGCCCATTGTAGTTACTCAATAAGAAATTAAAGTTCGCCGGGCTCAGTGGCTCAGCCTGTAATCCCGCGCCTTTGGGAGGCTGAGGTGAGTGGATTGCCTGAGCCCGCGGGTTCGAGACCCGCCTGGGCAGCGAGACCTCATCTCTACAATAAATCAAAAAATCAGCCGGGCGTGGTAGTGCATGCCTGTAATTCCGGCTACTTGGAAGGCTGAGGCAGAAGGATCGCCGGAGCCCAGCAGGTCGAGGCTGCAGTGGCCGGAAGCGGCCACTGCACTCCAGTCTGGGTGACAGAGCGAGACTCCAACTCAAAAAAAAAAAAAAAGAAATTAAAGTTATTTGCTTCTAAGACACTTTCTTGGGTTATTTCTTTAATAATCCTTCTCTTCCACTTACTGTGTTTGCATTTTCTGGAACTCTTGTTTTTGAGAACTCTGATATTCCTACTAATTCTCTTATTTTCTTACCTTCTATTTCCCATCTCCTATAATTTTGCTAAAATTTCCAGATTTCCTCAAATTTAGCTTCTAGCCTTTTACTGTGTTTTAAATTTTATCTATTATAATTTCTAAGAGCTCTACTATTCTTATTGTTTATTTTTATTTATTTATTTATTATTGTTTTTTGAGTTGGAGTCTCACTCTGTTGCCCAGACTGGAGTGCAGTGGCCGCTCCTGGCCACCGCAGCCTCGACCTGCTGGGCTCCGGCGATCCTTCTGCTTCAGCCTTCCAAGTAGCTGGAACTATAGGAGTGCACTACCACACCCGGCTAATTTTTAATTTATTGTAGAGATGAGGTCTCACCAAGTTGCCCAGGCGAGTCTCGAACCCGCGGGCTCAGGCAATTCGCTCACCTCGGCCTCCCCAAGTGCTGGGATTACAGGCTGAGTCACTGAGCCCGGCCAGATTGTTTATTTTTAATAACATTCTGTTCTTGTTTCATGGGCAATTTTTTTTTTAATTTGACAGGATTATGAGAATTACCTAACAATAATTCCTATACTTCATTATCAATTTTCTTGGTTAGTGTTGTGTTATCAACAAAATCATCTAAACAAGAGAGAATTTTTAAAGGCACTAGACTCTTACAAGCCTATCAAAAACATGAAGTTCTTTACAACACATTAAAGAGATGTGCTGTCTTCAGCACATTTATAGAATGTTTGTGATTGATGTGTTATCTCTGCAAGCCATTCCCGAGATTAGCATAGGAAGTTCTCTCTAACCAGCTTTACCAGGAACCTGGTGGTAGTTGGATTCACAGAAGCAATGCTTGTAAAAGGTAAGAGATTTTGTCTAATTATGGTATTATGACAGCTGGTTGGCCTAAGATCTTTTCTTGTTCAAAAGCTTATCTTCAGTTAAACAAGATGAATAAGCTCTAATGATCTGCTGTACAACATTGTACTTACAGTCAATAATACTATATTGCCTACTTAAATATTTGTTAAGAAGGTTAACTGGTTAAGTGCTCTCACCACAATTAAATAAAATTTAAAAAGCTGACGTTCAGGCAGTGGTAAACAGCCCTCTTTTTAAAAAAATCAGAGTCTCACTCTGTCGCTCAGGCTGGAGTGCAATGGCACGCTCACAGCTACCACAGCCTCAACCTGCTGGGCAAAGGCGATCCTTCTGCCTCAGCCTTCCAAGTAGCTGGAACCACAGGCACGTGCCACTGCACCTGTGAATTTTTTGATTCATTGTAAAGACCAGGTCTCACCAAGTTACCCAGGCTGATCTCAAACACCTGGGCTCGGGTAATCCCCTCACCTCCGCCTCCAAAAGTGCTGGGATTGCAAGCCTGAGCCACTGCGCCCGGCTAAAAGCCCTCTTAATTCACACAATTCCTACTTTTGGGAGATCAGAGCACATTGACTATGTCAGCTGAAGAATGATGAGGTTCAGAAATTTGGAAAGGAGAAGTTTTATTTCTTATAAAGTGTTGCAGCCTGCAGAGTGGCCATTTTGACAGGCTGGAAACCTAGCTTCCAGCCAGAAGTCAGAAACAAATTCTTTGAGGGTGGGGCAAAGGAAACAGGAAATTATGCTGAGAGGTGGCTGGATATACATTTCTTTTTTTCTTTGAGTCAGAGTCTCATTCTGTCACCCAGGCTGGAGTGCAGTGTCATGCTAACAGCCAATGCAGCCTCGACCCGCTGGGTTCAGGTGATCTTTCCACCTCAGCCTTCCAAGTAGCTGGAACTAGGTGTGTGCCTCCATGCCTGGTTAATTTTTTGATTTATTGTAGAGACGAGCTCTCACCAAGTTGCCCAGAGTTTTCTTGAACCCCTGGGCTCAGGCAATCCTCTTGCCTCGGCCTCCCAAAGTGCTGGAATTACAGGCGTGAGTCACTGCACTCTGCCGAATATACATATACAATAAGGTATAGAATGAGTCATCAATATTTATGAAAGGAGAGACACGTGCATGTGCAGTAAAGGTTCATGCCCCTTCATGAGTCCCATGTGCAAAAATGACTATGTTAGCATGAACCAAGGGTGGAGCTTTTGGCCTTCTTACATCAAAAGATGAAACAGGACATGAAAATTTTTACTGTGCATCCTCCATGATTGGCTGTCTCTTTTCAGGCAAAAGCAGGGGAGCAGCATCAGGTGGTTGGTTGGTTGATATCAGCTATGGAGTTTTGAAAGGACGGTTTTCTGTTTAGGGAAAGAAACACTAATGGCAGTTCTCCAAGAGGAGATATAAGGAAGTGGATCTGATCTCATCCCATTCTTTCATAACTGAGAACTCAGTTCTCAAGGTTTATCTGGGATCACCTTGGTCAAGAGGGGGTCTTTTCAGTCGATTGGAGGCTTAGAATTTTATTTTTATTTCTCATTTAGGGCAGCGAAAGTCATTTTATTTCTACTGTTGCCCAGGAATTATGCCAAATGTCTGCAGATTCCTATAAGTCTTGGTCCTCTGGACAAGTAGAGTGAATGAATCAAACTCTAAAAGATGACTTGACCAAGATTTAGCAATCTATCAGATGAAAATGACCTAAAGCTATACTACTAGCCTTATTGCTACAGTAGCCCCTGCAAGCAAACACAATATCTCTTTCTTTGAACTTATGCTTGGCAGGTCTATGAATTTGGGTCTGAGACCATGTTCTGTGCCCAATTTAACTGAATCATCTCATAATCATGGTCAATACTTAAAAGGGCTTCTCTCTTCCCTAGAAATCCTGAGATTCAAAGTCATAAGGAACCCCCTGAGGAAGTCTGCCACCCATGTTGAATAGAAGACTACATAAAGGTATTTCAGAGGAAAGACAGGCTGTCGCTGAGTTGGGAGGGGCCTTTTCAAGTGCTGTTCATCACTCATACAGCTATCAAAGTAAATGAGAACCATAGCTCGATTCAAGTTTCCTCTGTGAAGCCAGCACTGTAGGAGGACTAGGCAGTTGTTCCCACAAATAACTTTTCTAGAGTAATGGATATTGATACTGAACTCAACTGAAAAGAGGTATTCTAGAAAATGATTGCTATTCTCATAGTACTACTCAGGCAGTGGTTATCCTAATTACTTTAAGAATCACATTCATTAGAAAGCAACTTTGTTACACTACTTTTTCTTTCTGCACGCCCAGTAATGGTTTCCACAACCTGTGCGGATATGCTGTGGATTATTGGCAGAGTACAAATGAGACCATCTTCATCAGTAATTTTTAATAATAACAAAGTGAAAATAATTAGTATGGATTCAGGTCCTCAAGTTCTAAATATAACACAAGAACATTTTGTTAGCTGGTTTAATTGGAATGATGACATAGAAAAGAAAAACATCTAATCAACTGATGAACAGAAATCTAGTACCTACAAACAGAAACTACAGAAGACAGGTATGATGTCACTACTAACATTGTGAGGCAAGTTTTCTCTAGTATAGGTGGATAAGCAAAGGTGGATGTCTGTTATTTATAAAGATTTAGTTGATTGTTAAAACAATATAATGACCTACTTAGATCAATGGGAAAAATGGCCCATAAAATTTTTTTTTCCTCAAGACATAAAATATTAGAGTTATGAGCCGGGCTCAGTGGCTCAGCCTGTAATCCCGCGCCTTTGGGAGGCTGAGGTGAGTGGATTGCCTGAGCCCGCAGGTTCGAGACCCGCCTGGGCAGTGAGACCTCATCTCTACAATAAATTAAAAAATCAGCCGGGCGTGGTAGCGCGTGCCTGTAATTCCGGCTACTCGGAAGGCTGAGGCGGAAGGATCGCTGGAGCCCAGCGGGTTGAGGCTGCGGTGGCCAGGAGCGGCCACTGCACTCCAGTCTGGGCGACAGAGTGAGACTCCAACCCGAAAAAAAAAAAAATTAGAGTTATGGAGAGTTATGGGCCAGGTATGGTGGCTCATTCCTGTAATTTCAGTACTTTGGGAGGTCGAGGCAGAGGATTGCTGGAGCTCAGGAGTTTGAGACCAACCTAGGCTACATAGTGAGACTTCATTAGTACAAAATAAAAAAAGATAGCTGGGCATGGTGGCACACGCCTATAGTCCTAGCTACTTGGGAGGATGAGGCAGAAGGGTCACTTGAACCCAGGAGGTCGAGGCTATAGTGAGCGTGACTGTGCCACTGTACTCCAACCTAGGCAAAATTATTTAGAAAGATAGAACAATTACTGAAAGGTTTGAATTGCTACATAAATGCGGTATTACTTATGTAATTGATGGGAACTTGGGAGAAATTAATTGGGCCATTAAAGAAAAATTCTTAATTAAAATTTGAAATTCGCAGGCTCCTGATTTAGGGAACTCTATGAGCTTGGATTGAGCAAGACTTTATAAGAGACTATAATGCTCCATATTTAATTATTTGAAAGTACAAGCAATAAAGACATAACAATTTGTAAAATTAATGTATGACTAAAAATTTCTTTTTGCTGTTGCTAATCAAGATTCTGAGGCTTATGCCATCTTTCTAGTCTCAGTTTGGATAGACATGGAGATGCTTCTGGAAGAACATCACAATGGCTACCCAAGGAGAGCCCTAAGTCCACTATAAACTTGTATCGGCTGGTGATGGTGATACTGGAAAAACTATATCCACGAAACATCATTTGACTGGTAAATTTGAGATATAGTCACTTTGAGTATTGAGGTTCACCATCTTGTGTTCTAAATCAACAGAAAACCTATTAAGTTCAATGTATGGAATACAGCCAACCAGGAGAATTTGGTGAGCTGAGAGATGGCTAGTATGCTATCCAAACACTCAGTGTGCCATTATTATATCTGATGTAACATTGAGTGTTACTTACTAGAATGTGCCTTACTGGTACAGATACCTGGAATGAGTATGTGAAAACATTCCCATCACATTGTGTGGCAGCAAAGTAGATATTAAGGGCAGAAAAGTGTAGGCAAAATTTATTTTCTTTCACTCAAAGAGGAATCTTTGGTACTATGCTATTTCTGCCCAAACTGCAGCTCTGAAAAACCCTTCTTCTGGCTTTCTAGAAAGCTCACTGGAGACTATAACCTGGAATTTGTTGCTATGCCTGCTCTTGCCTCACCAGAGGTTATCATGGACTCTGCTTTGGCAGCACAGTATAAGCATGATTTAGAGATTGCTCAAACAACTGCTCTTCCGGAAGAGGATAATGACCTATGAGAATGAAGCTGGAGCCCAGCATCAGAAGTCTAGTTTTTTATACACAGCTGTCGTGTGATGTCAGTGGTACAGTGTGTGTGCCACTTTATTATCTAGCTAAGCGGAACATGTGCTTCATCTGTGGGGTGCTAAAGGAGATGAATGGGCTTTGGAGTGAATGTAGCAGTTTACAAAATACCTTCATTGTTTGGCCTTGCATATTTAGCTGTTTTGGAATGCAGTTGTTGCCTTCTTGAGTTTCAAACATGAAATTGCTACAGTCACATCACGATATTCATTGGTGAAGTCTTGTTTGTTACTGTGATTCCCATTCCTTTTTGTTTAGAATAAATTGTGTTTCAAATATCTAAAAGAAATTCAATGTAGCTGTTTGCCACTGGTATGATATATTCAAAGTTTGTTTCTCCAAGACAGATAAAGTACTGATTTTCTAAAAATCTAGTAATTCTGTTGTTCTGTTGAACTTCTTATCATTTCTTTGCTTTGTATTTTCCTATGAATTTGCAGGATTTAGATGGCTACAACTCCCCCCAGAGAAAGGAAAAAATAGAGATAACTCAAAATTTTAAAATATTATTATTTTATAGTAACACAGTATTTTATAGTAACACAGGCAGGAGATTTTAAGGACAGATACAAATTAAAAATAAGAGGCTTAATTCTCCCTGTTGAAAATAAGTTATGAGCCAGGCATAGTGGCTCATGACTGTAATTCCATCACTTTGGAAGGCCAAATAAGGAGGATTGCTTGAGACCACAGGTCGAGACCAGCCTGGGCAACAGAGTGAGACCCCCCCATTTCTACAAAAAGCAAAAAATAAAATAAAAAAGAGATAAGGAAATAAGGTAAGAAGTTCCCCTCTTCTCCTTTTTCTCAGAACATTTACTTTAGAAAATGGACAATTGTAAGTACTTTCTCCTCTTTTTCAAATGCATATAAATCCTTTTGAAGACTAGATAGGACTTTTGCTAGCTTTATGACCCAGAAATGTCTTTCTCAGAAATGGACCTGGGAGCCATCTCTTTGAAATGTAAACATCAAGGGAAAAAGTATTCTTATTTCCCAGTTTCTGTGGGAGCCTAACTTTGGAGGGCACCTTGCTCCAAGTTGCAAAACTATCTCCTGCCATAAAGATATGAGAGGTTTATTTTTTCTCTGGATAAAGCCAATTAGCTAATACAACGGTAATAGTAACCTGGTGTCTTAGTGTGTTTGTGCTGCTATAACAAATTATCACAGACTGGGCAATTTATAAACAATAGAAACTTATTCTTCATGGTTCCAGAGACCTGGAAGTCCAAGTTCAAGGCACTGGTAGGTTTGGTGTCTGGTGGAGAGTTTGGTCTTCATTTCCAAGATAGCACCTTGTTGCTGCATCCTCTGTTTTGCTGTTAACCCAGCAAGACCCATCTTGGGCTTCTGACCTACAGAACTGTAAGATAATAAGTGTGTTTTGCTTGAAACCACTAAAATTGTAGCAATTTGTTACTGCATCAGTAGAAAACTAATAGAACAAGGCAGTTCCCAATAGCTAAGAGCAATTCTATAAAGAAGGTTGCAGTTGTAAGCTGTCAGCAGCAGCATACCCAGGAGCTGAAGGATGAGTGCACTAGTCTGTAAAGGGGTAGCAGCGTCTACTGCAGAAAATCTGCCTAATTCTGGGATGCAATATAAGGAAGACTGTTGTTTATGTTTTTAGTTGTTTTCGGCTTTGTTTTTGTTTGAGGTCTTTTTTAGGAAGATATTCCTTACTCCAAGGGCAAAAGCATATCCCCTTACATTTTATTCTAATATATTTTTAGTTGGGTTTATCCAAATACAGATTTATTTATTTATTTATTTATTTATTTATTTATTTATTTATTTATTTGTTTAGTAGGGGGTCTCACTCTGTAATCCAGGCTGGAGCACAGTGGCACAATCACGGCTCACCACAACCTCAACCTCCTGGGCTCAGGCAATCTTCCTGCCTCAGCCTCCCAAGTAGCTGGGACTGCAGGCACATATACAGGTTTAATACATCTCTTCTGAAATGTATTTATTTGCATTTTGTGGTGTGAGGTAGCAATTTGCTTCTTTTCAGATGGATAGCCAATTGCCTTAACCTCATTTATTGAAGAGTCTAGCTTTCCCTATTGATTTGAAACACCATGTCTATCATAAACCAAATTTTCTACATATGCATGAGTTAGTTTCTGGTCTCTACTGATTTGGTATCCTAATCTTAAATCAATACTACGTTTATTTAAATATTGTAGCCTCATAGTATGACTTGGTATCTTTTTTTTTTTTTTGAGTTGGAGTCTCACTCTGTCACCCAGACTAGAGTGCAGTGGCCGCTCCCGGCCACCGCAGCCTCGACCTCCTGGGCTCCGGTGATCCTTCCGCCTCAGCCTTCCGAGTAGCAGGAATTACAGGCGCACGCTACCATGCCCAGCTGATTTTTTTAAAATTTATTGTAGAGATGAGGTCTCGCTGCCCAGGTGGGTCTCGAACCCGCAGGCTCAGGCAATCCACTCACCTCAGCCTCCCAAAGGCGCGGGATTACAGGCTGAGCCACCGAGCCCGGCTGACTTGGTATCTTGTGAGTAAAATCCCTAATTTTTTTTTATTTTTAAAAATAAAAATTGGCCAGGCTCAGTGGTTCAACCTGTAATCTCAGCACTTTGGGAGGCCGAGGCAAGTGGATTGTCTGAGCCCGCAGGTTTGAGACCCACCCGGGCAACTTGGCGAGACCTCATCTCTACAATAAATAAAAAATTAGCTGGGCATGGTGGCACGCACTTGTAGTTCCAGCTACTTGGAAGGCTGAGGCAGAAGGATCTCTGGAGCCCAGCGAGTCGAGGTTGCAGTGGCCGGTTCGTGCCACTGCACTCCAGCCTGGGTGCCAGAGTGAGACTCCAACTAAAAAATAAATAAATAAATAAATAAATAAATAAAATTTGCCTTGCTATTTGGGGGGTGTGGTGATGTTGACTCCACCTCTTCTTCTTTTTAAAAAAATGTGTAATAGCTTTATTGGATATAATTCACATACCACATAATTCACCCATTTAAAGTGTATACCTGGCCAGGCTCGGTGGCTCAGCCTGTAATCTCGCGCTTTGGGAGGCCGAGGTGAGTAGATTGCCTGAGCCCACGGGTTCGAGACCCACCTGGGCAACTTGGCGAGACCTCATCTCTACAATAAATCAAAAATTAGCCGGACATGGTAGCGCGTGCCTGTAGTTCCAGGTCCTGGGAAGACTGAGGCAGAAGGATCGCCGGAGCCCAGCAGGTCGAGGCTGTGGTGGCTGGGAGCGGCCACTGCACTCCAGTCTGGGCGACAGAGTGAGACTCCAACTCAAAAAAAAAAAAAAGTGTATACCTTAGGGTTTTTAGTATATTCACAGACATGTGCTACAATTATTGCAATCAATTTTACAAGTCCTGTACCTAATAACATCCTAAAAAGAAAGTTTATATCCAATGACATTCACCATTCCCCATTCTCCCCTTTCCCTGAACCCTGAAAACCACTAATCTACTTTCAGTATTTATGGATTTGGCTGTTCTGGACATTAAATAAAACCAGAGTCATATAGTACATGATCTTTTGTGTCTACCTTCCTAGCATAATGTTTTTGTTTTCTTTTCTTTCTTTCTTTCTTTCTTTTTTTCTTTTTTTTTTTTTTTTTTTTTTTTTTGAGCTGTAATCTCACTCTGTCGTCTAGGCTAGAGTGCAGAGGCACGCTCACAGCAGCCTCGACCTGCTGGGCTCAGGCTATCCTTTCACCTCAGCCTTCCAAATAGCTGGAACTACAGGTATGTGTCATTATGACTGGCTAATTTTTTGGTTTATTGTAGAGATGCGGTCTCACCAAGTTGCCTAGGCTGGTCTTGAACCCGTGAACTCAGGAAATCCTCTCACCTTGGCCTCCCAAAGTGCTGGAATTATAAGCGTGAGCCACTGCACCTGACCAACATAATGTTTTCAAGGTTCATCCATGATGTAGTATATATCAGTCCTTCATTCATTTTTATGACTGCATAATATTCTATTGTAACATTTTATTTATCTATTCATTAGGTAATGGACATTTGGGTTGTTTCTACTTTGTAGCTATTATGAATAATGCTACTATAAATGTTCATGCACAGGTTTTTATGTGTACACAGGTTTTCATTTCTCTTGAGTATTCCTAGGAGTGGAATTGCTGGGTCATGTGGCAAATCAATGTTTAACCTTTTGAGGAACTGCCAATGATCTAGTTCAATCATACCCATTTACTAGATTAGGAGACGTGGACAAAAAGGTGAAATCAGAGAAACTGTAGTCAATTTAGCACACTATTTTTTTTGTTGGAGTTCTCATATATTTAAAAACGATATTTTTTTAAATGTATAGCTTGCCTTACTGACAGTTAAATCTCTCCAAAGATAGAGGAAGGGACAGGAGGAACTACTACCCTTGTCCCAATGCTGATGAATAGAATGGAACTGCTTGAAGGGTCAGAAACCCTGGGAGAAGCGATCATGTCTTAGAGTTTATGATCGTCAAAGTACACTTTACTGGGTAAAGTGGTGTACTTCAGTTTTAGGAAAAAATGTAGGATGTTGAAAAAATTTGTAAACACATTACTTTGGCCTTGGTCTGGTATTCTGAAAAAAAATGGCTTGAGAGGATGACAGATTCTCAAAAACTACAGTTTTTTCAGGAAATATTTACTCTTTACTTGCTTTGTGCTCTGATAAGCTTCAGTGATACAATGGTGAATATGAAAGAGATGATTCCTGCCTTCTTTTTTATTTTATTTTTAGAGACAAAGTTTCACTTTGTCACCCAGTACAGTGGCACGATCAGAGCTCATTGCAGTTTTGAACTCCTGGGATCAAGTGATCCTCCTGCCTCGGCCTCCCAAGTAACTGGGACCACAGATGCATGCTACCACATCTGGCTATTTTTTTTTTTGTAAGGACAGAGTCTTGCTATGTTGCTTAGGCTGGTCTCAAACTCTTGGCCTCAAGTGATCCTCCTGCCTTGGCCTCCCAAAGTGCAGGGATTATAGGCATGAGCCACTGCATCCGCCCTGCCTTCTTTGAACTTTATATGGACTATGTCTTTGTGCAATAGGCAACTTAACACATAGCAATACTATCCTCAAAAAAATAATTGTTGAAAGCATAGTTGACGCCCATTGAAAGTTCACCTCTCTTTTTATTATTACAAACTCCCTAAGGCTTGGAAAGATATCTGTCTTGTTTACAGCTATAAGACAAGATATCTGTCTTGTATCTCCAATATCTAGAACTGTATTTTAAAATAATGATTGTCACATGTGATTATTGAGCACTTGCAGTATGGCTAGTTCAACATGAGATGTGCTGTAAGTATAAAATGCTCATTGGATTCCAAAGACTTGTACAAAAACAAAGGATACAAAACATCTTAATAGTTTTTTTTATATTGATTACATGTTGCAATGACAATATTTTGGATATATTTGCTTAAATATATCAAAATTAATTTCTATTTTTTCTTATTTGCTTTTAATGTGGTTAGAAAATGTAAAATAACAAATTACATATTTGACTTGTTTCTGTTGAATTGTTCCTGCCTAAAATCATGCATTGCACAATAAAAATGTGTTTATGGCCAGGCATGGTGGCTCACATCTGTAATCCCAGCTCTTTTGGAGGAAGAGATGAGAGGATTGCCTGAGCCCAGGGGTTCCAGATCAGCCTGGGCAACTTGGCGAGACCTTGTCTCTACAATAAATTAAAAAATTAGCTGAGCATGGTGGCATGTGCCTGTAGTCCCAGTTACTCAGGAGGCTGAGGCAGAAAGATCGCCTGAGCTCCGCAGGTTGAGGCTGTGATGACTGTGAATGTGCCACTGCACATCTGGGCAACAGAGTAAGACTGGGCAACAGAGTAAGACTGCAACTCAAAAAAAAAATGTTTACATGAATGAGGGAGTAAAGGAAAAGGATAGCTATACAAATTGATATCACTACACAGGGAACTCTCTGATGATTATATGAGGGGGACACCCCAAAATGGAATTTATTTATAAAAAATTGTGTATTTATTCTTACATGTTTAAGCTTCAGTCATCTTCAAAGTACTCTCCATTTGATGCAATACACCTATAGAGATGTTTTTTTCATCACTCAAAACAGTTTTTGAACTTGTCCATTTTGATGCCTTTTAGCATTTCTGCTGTTTTTTGTTTCACCTCTTCCACATCAGCAAAATGCTTCCCCTTGAGGACTTTTTTCATTTGGAGAAACAAAAAAGTTGCTCAGGGTGAAATCTGGTGAATAGGGTGGGTGGGGCACGGGGATCAATCTGTTTTTGGTCAAAAACTGCTGAACACTCAGTGTTGTGTGGGCAGGTGCACTAGTAAATCACCCATTATGAAATGGGCAAACACATTGAAAGAGTCTCCAAAAAAAAAAAATTCACTGAAGCTGAATGCAGCCTCTCACAACAAAGCTATCTGGTATACCGATGCAGATGGGTTCCTAGAACACAAATCCAGTGGAAGAAGCCTGTACTACATGGAGTCCACCTTCCAAAACATAATTCTGTTTTTTGGGGATCTCCCATATAGCACACATTCACACACACACACACACACACACACACACACACACACACACACACACACACACGATTCTCTATTGCCCAGGCTAGAGTGCAGCGGCACAATCATAGCTCACTGCAGCCTCGATCTCTTGGGCTCAGACAATCCTTCCTTCTCAGCCTCCAAGTAGCTGGGATTACAGGCATGTGCCATTACCCAGCGTGAATTAAAAAAAAATTTTTTTTTGTAGAGACAGAGTTTCATTATGTCGCCCGACTGGTCTCAGACTCCTGGGCTCAAGCAATTTTCCTGCCTCTGCCTTCTGAAGTACTAGGATTACATGTGTGAGCCACTGTGCCTGGCCAATAAATTCATATTTTAAAAATAGTTAGAACAGCCATTGCTTTGCTAAGCTCTGGTCTGGCCATGTGACTCTTTGAGCTATAGCTGCCACGTTTTCCAAAGCTTTGACCCTCTCCTCTACCTTGGGGAGGTGAATCTTTCCTCTCTCTCTCTCTCTCTCTGATTTTCTTTATAAATAAACTAGATTTTCCAATAATAAAAAAAAGAATAATTAGAACAATAGAAGGAGGGTGGAAGTAAAAGAATACTATGTACTTAGAAGGACTATTTTGGAAAGGCTAAGGTCCAGAGTGAGCTCTAGATTCTAGAACCACTAATGACTCAAAAAGTGCTCTCTTTTTTGTATGTTCAGAGCAAGAAGAACTACAAGAAGTTCCTCTACTTGTTGGAGCAGCTGATGCATTAGTGACATGACATTGACAAAGTAGAATAAATCAACTCTTCTTTTTCTTCCATAATCTAAACAAAAGATTTTTCTGCAGATTAGAAAAGAGAAGGAAAAAAAAACACTGTTAAGAGATCACTGAAGGCCAAGAGAATAGGGGAATCATTAAATTGCTTTAATTAAGTTTATCTCTTGACCCAGATGAGTTACATGCCAGGACACCAAGAGAATGTACCACTGAGACTGTTTAAACACATTATAATCTACTTGCATGATTGTATCCCAAGAATCTAGTCCAGTGCTTGGTACAAAGTACTCAATAAACACTTGCCGAGTTAATTAAAGTTTTTGAATTGTTGACACAGAGTTGGTGCTAAACAATGTTTGTTGAATGATTAGCAACGATTTTTAATCATAAGGAATAGTAGAAATGCCAGCAGAATGGAGATGAACAATTGTTTAATATTTCAAAATGGAGAAAACTATTTCTGTGTTTGTAATGTGGTGGGACTAGGTATTCAGATGAACTTTCTTCCAAAAGGCAAATACAATTTTAGAATACATTTAAAAATCTTCTACATATTAAGTCAATTGCATGTCTATATGTGAACAATAAATAATTGGAAGCTGAATTTAGAAAACAATATCATTTATAATAGCAACAAAAATGAAATACACGAATAAAAATCTAACAAAATAAGTACGGGATACACATGCTGAAAACTACAAAACACTGATGAAGGGAATAAAGAATGATAAATAGACATACTGCATTCATGGGTTGGATATGGTAAAAAAAAAAAAAGTCAGTTCTCCTCAAATTGACCAATAGATTCAATGCAATACCAATTGAGATTCCAGAAGCATGTTTTTGTAAAAATAGAAAAAATGATCTTTTTATTTATTTATTTATTTATTTGAGTTAGAGTCTCACTCTGTCACGCAGGCTGGAGTGCAGTGGCACACTCACAGCCACTGTAGCCTCAACCTGATGGACTCGGGTGATCCTTATGCCTCAACCTTCCAAGTAGCTGGAATTACAGGTGTGCCCCACCACTTCCGGTTAATTTTTTTTTAATTTACTGTAGAGACAAGGTCTCACCAAGTTGCTCAGGCTAGTCTCAAACCCCTGGGCTCAGGCAATCCTCTAGCCTTGGCCTACGAAAGTGCTGGAATTACAGGCTTGTACCACTGCGCCTGGCTGACAAACTGATTTTAAAATATATGAAAAGACAAAGGAAGTGGAATAACTAAAACCATTTTGAACTAAAGAAGGCTGGGTGCGGTGGCTCACGCCTGTAATCCCAACACTTTGGGAGGCAGGGGCAAGAGGATTGCCTTAGTCCAGGGGTTCAAGACCAACCTGGGGAACTTGGCAAGACCTCGTCTGTACAATAAATCAAAAACTTAGCTGGACGTGGTGGTGCATGCCTGTGGTTCCAGCTACTTGGAAGGCTGAGGTGGAAGAATTGCCTGAGCCCAGCAGGTCAAGGCTGCGGTGGCTGTGAGTGTGCCACTGCACTCCAGCCTGGGTGACAGAGAAAGACTCCAACTCAAAAAGAAAAAAAGACAAAAAGAAAAGAAAACAGTTGAAATTATCACACTACCAAATTATAATCAAGAGGGCAAGATATTGGCATAAGGATAGACATGTTAATCGAACAGAGTAGAGTACAGAAATATACCCACATTAATATGGACATTTGATTTTTGAGTGCCAGAACAATTCAATAGAAAAAGTAGCCTTTTATTATTTTATTTTATTTTATTTTTGAGTTGGAGTCTCACTCTGTCGCCCAGACTGGAGTGCAGTGGCCGCTCCTGGCCACTGCAGCCTCGACCCGCTGGGCTCCGGCGATCCTTCCGCCTCAGCCTTCCAAGTAGCCGGAATTACAGGCATGCTCTACCACGCCCGGCTGATTTTTTGATTTATTGTAGAGATGAGGTCTCGCTGCCCAGGCGGGTCTCGAACCCACGGGCTCAGGCAATCCACTCACCTCAGCCTCCCAAAGGCACGGGATTACAAGGTGAGCCACCGAGCCCGGCAGAAAAGGTAGCCTTTTAACAGATGGTGTTGGAGCAATTGAAGATCCATCTACCAAAAGAAAGGAAACTTCACATCTTATACAAAAATTAATTCAAAATGTATCACACAGTTAAATACAAAACATAAAACTCAAACTTTGAGAAAAAAGCATAGGGGAGAATCTTTATGATTTAGGACAAGACAGAGTTCTTAGACTTGATACCAAATGTAGAGCGCAAAAAAGGAAAAAAAATTACAAATTGGACCCCATCAAAATTAAAAACTTTTGCTTGGAAAAAGCCTTTGTGAAGAGGATGAAAAGACAAGCAAAACACTGACAAAGGACTAATATTTAAAATCAATATAGTACTCTCAAAACTCAACAGTAAGAAAACAATCCAATGAGAAAATGGGCAAAATGTGTAAACAGACATTTCACCAAAGAGGATATCCCGATGGCAAATAAGCACGTGAAAAGATGTACAACACCATTAGCTGCCAGGTAAATGGAAATTAGAACTATAGCAAGATATTACACATGCTATCAGAATGGCTAGAATAAAAAAGTAGAACACCACCAAATGCTGGCAAATATTTAGAGAAATTGATCACTTGTATATTGCTGGTGGGATTGTAAAATGATACAGTCACAGTGGAAAGAAGGTTGATGGTTTCTTACAAACCCAAATATACAACTGTCACATGGCCTAACAATTGCCCATGTGGGCATTTATCTCAGAGAAATAAAGATGTATATTCATACAAAGACTTGTAAACGAATGCATGTACTTGTTTATTCGTGAGAACCAAAAGCCGAAAACAATCCATATGTCCTTCCATGGGTGAACAGTTCAATCAACTGTGTTATATCTATACCATGGAATACTACTCAGGAATAAAAAGGGATGAACTATTGATACATGCCTTTTCAACAATCCTGTGACCTACTCAATAGCCAGTTAATGAACTTTCTTTCTTTTTTTTTTTTTTTGAGTTGGAGTCTCACTCTGTCACCCAGACTGGAGTGCCGTGGCCGCTCCCGGCCACCGCAGCCTCGATCTGCTGGAGTCCGGCGATCCTTCCGCCTCAGCCTTCCAAGTAGCTGGAACTACAGGCACGTGCTACCATGCCCGGCTAATTTTTTGATTTATTGTAGAGATGAGGTCTCGCCAAGTTACCCAGGTAGGTCTCGAACCCGCGGGCTCAGGCAATCCACTCACCTCAGCCTCCCAAAGTGCTGGGATTACAGGCTGAGCCACTGAGCCCGGCTGAACTTTCTTTCTAATTAACTGTCCAGAGTCATCTCCTCTTGCTTGCAACTAAAAGAAAACTGGTTGATACAAAAAGAAATAAATACAAGAGGCAAACTGTGAAATATGGGAAACAGAAGTGAGTAAATGCCTTGTTAGGGTTTACTGTTGCTTAAATAACCAAAGCCAAAAAGAAAAATGATATCACAAGTAAAACTAACAGTCGGGTGATAGGCTGAGGGAGTATATTTTCAATGTATAAAATTGGCAGAAAACTAATATTCAAAATTTAAAAAGAACTCTTCCAAAACAACCTGACAAGACTGCCAGCATCATAGAAAAATGAGCAAACGACTTGAATAAGCAAATCACAAAAGGGAAAATCAAAATTAAAAGCGTATGAAGAGACGTTTTACCACACAAGTGGTGGTAATCAGAGCAATGCAAGTAATCAGAGCAATGCAAATGAAAACAACAGTGAGATATAATTCTGGACCCATGACATAGTTAAAAGTGAGAAAATCGAACAATCAAGTGTTTGGGAAAATATGAGATGACGAGAGCAATACTTGTACTCTGCTGCTGTGAGGTTAAACCTGTACAACCATTCTGAAGAGCAATATAGCATTGCCTAGCAACCCAAAGCAATTCAATGGGGGAAAGAAAAGTCTTTTCAACAGATGGTACTGGAAGAACTGGATATCTCTATGAAAGTTTTAAAACAATCTTTGACTCTCCCAACTCAACATAATACACAAAATAAATTTGAGAGGGATCATGCACTTACAGCTAAAAGTTAAAGCTATAATGCTTCTGTAAGGAAACAGGAATTTCTTTTCTTTCTTTTTTGAGTTGGAGTCTCACTCTGTCACCCGGGTTGGGGTGCAGTGGCATGCTCATGGTCACCACAGCCTTGACCTGCTGGGCTCAGTTGGTTCTTCCACCTCAGCCTTCCAAGTAGATGAAGTACAGGCATGCGCCACCACGCCCGGCTAATATTTTGGTTTACTGTAGAGACGAGTTCTTGCCAAGTTGTCCAGGCTGGTCTTGAAGCCCTGGGCTCAGGCAATCCTCTCACCTCTACCTCCCAGAGTGTTGGGATCACAGGTGTGAGCCACCACGCCTGGCGAGGAACTTCTTTATGACTTTGAGATAGTCAATGAGTACTTTGACAGGAGACAGAACACACTAACAATAGAGGAAGAGAATTGATAAATTGGTTTTCATCAAAATGAAAAAAAATATTCTCATCAAAAGATATCTTAAATAGGCAAATCGAAGAGTGGGAGAAGTATTTACATCACATGTACCTAACATGATTTTGTATCCTCAATACATATATAAAAACAGAAACCAATTAAAGCTATATATCTTATGAATCTCAAAGGACTTTATTGTTGTATAAACAGCATAGCATTTCTTTTCCATGCTTATGAAAGCAATATTTTCTTATGATAAGCAATATATGCAATGCAGAAAGATATAAAGGATAGAATAATAATCAGCCACAATACCACCACTCAAATTAGTCCTGCTAATATGTTGTGATTTTTTAAAAGGGCAACTTGTATATTGTAAATCTCAGTGAATTTTTACTTATCAATACACTTGTGTATCCACCACCCAGATCGAGGTATAGAACATTGCCATAAACACAGATGGTGCCCTCATGCCTTTCCATATCCTGTCCATTCACCAGAGACAACGCTTATTCTGATTTCTATCACTGTAGGTTAGTTTACCTGGTTTTAAACTTTATCTACATGGAAATATACTTTATTTCCTCTTTTATATCTGTCTTCTTTTGTTCAAGATTATGTCTGTGAGATTAATTCATGTTATTGTGTGCATCAGTTCATAACTTTTTTTTGAGTCAGGGTCTCACTCTGTTGCCAGACTGGAGTACAGTGGCAATATCATGGCTCACTGCAGCCTCGACCTCCTTTTCACAGGCGATTCTCCCATCTTAGCCTCCTGAGTAGCTCGGACTACAGGTGCACACCACCACGCCCAGGTAATTGTTTTTGAAACTTTTTTTGTAGAGATGAGATCTCACTATGTTGTTCAGGCGGGTCTCAAACTCCTGGGCTTAAGCGATTCTCCTGCTTTGGCCTCTCACAATGCTGGTATTACAGGTGTGAGCCACCATGCCTGGCCAGTTCATAACTATTAATATTTTGATGTACACTCTTCCGAAGTTTTTCTATACACACTCAGACACAAGTATAAACATTACATTATACTATTTTATGACCTTTTGCTTCTTTTCATGTAAATATAGGTCTATATCATCGTATAGTTGTTTTGTTCTCATTACAAAAGTAATACAAGATTTCTGTATAAAATGAAATACTACTGAAATACAGAACTTAGAAAGGGAAAGTCTCCCATAATTTCCCCATCCATTCACAATAGCACTAACTTAGAGGTGCCCACAGAGCTTTTGTCTGCCATTGATTTATTCATTCAACAAGCATTTTTAGAAATTTTTAAATTTTTATATTTTATTTTAAAGATGTGGGGTACAATTCAGTATTAGGTATACAAGTGGACATCATACAGGTAAAGTTTGGGCCTCGCTTTGGTCCCCACTTTGCCTGGTTTGACAACAGTTACCTTTATTGATATTTTGTCCCCACCCCCACCCCGACAAGCATTTGTTGGATGTCTTCTACTTGGTATGCATTTTTCTTTCTTTCTTTCTTTCTTTTTTGAGTTGGAGTCTCATTCTGTCACCCAGGTTGGAGTGCAGTGGCATGCTCACGGCCACCGCAGCCTCGACCTGCTGGGCTCAAGTGATCCTTCTGATTTATTGATTTTTTGATTTATTGTAGAGACAAGGTCTCGACATGTTACTCAGGCTGGTCTTGAACCCCTGAGCTCAGGTAATCCTCTTGCCTCTGTCTCCCAAAGTGCTGGGATTACAGGCATGAGCCACCGCACCTGGCCGGCATTTTTCTTGACACTGAGGGTATAGCAGTGAACAAAGCAAAGCCGCTGTTATCACGAAACTTACTTTATAGTGAGGGCTACTAACAAATAAGTGGTTACCTGTAAATATGTAATGTAGTATCAGGTTAGTGATAAATGCTATAAAATAAGTAAAGAAAGGTAAAGAGAGAGAGAAAAAAGGGATTTTCAATAGTATACTCAAGACATATCTTTTAGGCCAGGTGTGGTGGCTCACACTTATAATCCCAGCATTTTGGGAAGCCAAGATGGGAGGATTGTTTGAATCCAGGAGTTCAAGATCGGCCTAGGCAACATAATGAGACCTTGTCTCTTAAAAACAAACAAAAAAATTAAGCCAGGCGCAGTGACTGACACCTGTAATACCAGCACTTTGGGAGGCAGAGGCGAGAGGATGGCCAGAGCTCAGGGGTTCAAGACCAGCCAAAGCAACATGGAGAGACCTCATCTCTACAATAAAAAACTCAAAAAATCAGTCAAGTGTTGTGGTGCATGCCTGTATTTCCAGCTACTCGGAAGGCTGAGGCAGAAGGATCGCCTGAGCCCAACAGGTCAAGGCTGCGGTGGCCATGGGCAGTGTGCCCCTGCACTCCAGCCTGGATGACAGAGTGGGACTCCGACTAAAAAAAAAAAAAAAAAGATATTTGAGCATGATGGCACATGCCTATAGTCCTAGCTACTCTAGAGGCTGAGGTGGGAGGATCGCCTGAGCCCAGGAGGTCGAGGTGGTAAGGAGCTGTGATTATGCTACTGCACTCCAGCCTTGGTGACAGAGTGAGACCCTGACTCAAAAACAAATAAAAAATCAATAAATAAATCTTTTAAAAGAAATGATATTTTATCAATAGAAAGAAAAGCAAGTACAAAAGCGTTGAAGTTGGGACCTGCTTTGTGTGCAAGGAAACCAGGGGGCCTGGAGCAGACCAAGCAATACATGTAGTAGGAAATAAATCGTTGAAAGTAGCCAGGGGCTAAATCACATAGGGCTTAGCTGTCCATCTAAGTCTTTTGGATTTTATTTTAAATATGATGAAAAGCCATAGGAGGATTGAAAACAGGTGTAGGAGATGATCTCATTTATGTTTTAAAAGAGATTTTCAGGCTCCTGTGAAGTGAATAGATTGTATAGAGGAAGGAATAGAAGTGGGAATGAGGTAGTTGGTAGTGATCCAGGTGGCTTAGATCAGGGTAGTAGCAGGGGAGGAGGTGAGAGAAGGATGGGTTCTGGACTTGTATAGAGCTTACCGGACCTGTTGGCTGCCTGGATACGAGGTGTAAGAGAAGGACAGAAAATCAAGCATGACCCCAAGATTTTTAGACTCGGTGATTTTAGTATTCACATCAATCATCTAATTGCCTGCCTCTCGGTTTTTTCTTTTTTGTTTTTTGTTTTTTTTTAGGAAGAACTGGCTTGATATGTGAGTGGGGAGAAAATGTTAGGTACTCAATTTGGGTCTTGTTGAGCTTGAGGTTAGATCATCCAAATGCAGATGTCAAGTAGGCAGTTGAAATATGAGTCTGGAGTTCAAAGTAGGAGTCAAGGCTGGGGATTTACAGCCATAAAGCTGGATGAAATCACCTTGGAAGTGAATGTAGATAGGAAAGGGAAGCTTCCCAAGGGCTGAGCCTTGGAACATTCCAATATTTAACAATCTGCAAGAAGAGAAGGAACTGGTAAAAGTGATAAGCAGCTGGACGCGGTGGCACACTCCTATACTCCCAGCACTTTGAGAGCCGAGGTGAGAGCACGGTCTGAGCTCATGGGTTCGAGACCAGCCTGGGCAACTTGGCAAGACCTCGTCTCAACAACAAATCAAAAAATTAGCCAGACATGATGGCATGTGCCTGTGGTTCCAGCTACTTGGAAGGCTGAGGTGGAAAAATCGCCTGAGTCTAGCAGGTCGAGGCTGCAGTGGCCGTGAGTGTGCCACTGCACTCCAGCCTGGGTGACAGAATGAGACTCTAACTCAAAAAAAAAAAAAAAAGTGAAAACAGAAACTGCAGCCGGGCTCCGTGGCTCAGCCTGTAATCCCGCGCCTTTGGGAGGCTGAGGTGAGTGGATTGCCTGAGCCCGCGGGTTCGAGACCCGCCTGGGCAGCAAGACCTCATCTCTACAATAAATCAAAAAATCAGCTGGGCGTGGTAGCGCGTGCCTGTAATTCTGGCTACTTGGAAGGCTGAGGCAGAAGGATCGCCAGAGCCCAGCAGGTCAAGGCTGCGGTGGCCGGGAGCGGCCACTGCACTCCAGTCTGGGCGACAGAGTGAGACTCCAACTCAAAAAAAAAAAAAAAAAAAACCAAGAAAAAGAAAACAGAAACTGATGACATCAAGGGAAAACACCAAATGAAGAATCTCTTTCAAACAGAGCTACTGCTGGGCCATATTTTTCCTTTGTGAAAACAACGCAGAACAAACAAAAAACCCAAATTCTTCCTCAAGTAAAAATTTAATTAGTATTTTATTTATTTCCCAATGAGAACAGTTACAAAATCATAAACTCATTCTGTATAAATTGTACAAATCAAATATTGGACACTAAAATATAGGCAATTCAAAAACTCAATCACAATTAGGAACCCAAAGCCACCAATATATAACAATTTATAAAATTGTTTTATATCTTGATTTCATGGAAAAAAAACCCTTGTAACAGTTTCAATGTTTGATTGCTCTATTTTTATAGAATGATCTCTATACATGACAGTCTTTTGACATTGCAAATATTAAGTCGTTCTTTTTTTTTTTTTTTTTGAGTTGGAATCTCATTCTGTTGCCCAGGCTGGAGTGCAGTGGCATGCTCATGGCCACCACAGCCTCCACCTCCTGGGCTCACACGATCCTTCCACCTCAGCCTTCCAAGTAGCTGGAACTACAGGCATGCACCACTATGCTCGACTACTTTTTTGATATATTGTAGAGATGAGGACTTGCCAAGTTGCCCAGGCTGGTCTCGAACCCATGGACTCAAGCAGTCCTCTCACCTAGGCTTCCCAAAGTGCTGGGATTATAGGTGTGAGCCACCGTGCCTGGCTGAAGTCGTTCTTAATAAATTTTAATTTTGAGCCGGGCTCGGTGGCTCAGCCTGTAATCCCGCGCCTTTGGGAGGCTGAGGTGAGTGGATTGCCTGAGCCCGCGGGTTCGAGACCCGCCTGGGCAGCGAGACCTCATCTCTACAATAAATCAAAAAATCAGCCGGGCATGGTAGCGCATGCCTGTAATTCTGGCTACACGGAAGGCTGAGGAGGAAGGATCGCTAGAGCCCAGCAGGTTGAGGTTGCGGTGGCTGGGAGCGGCCACTGCACTCCAGTCTGGGCGACAGAGTGAGACTCCAACTCAAAAAAAAATAAAAATAAAAAAAAAAATAAATTTTAATTTTGGGAAGCAGCATTCTCTACTGGTGGCCATTACTGAAAAAATTCAATATATCCTGAGAGCTCCTCAACTATTCAGAAATGTACCTGGTAAATTATTGCTGCAAATATGTCACAATACTTTAAGAGTTTTACTAGATTTTGGTAACCAACTTTTTGTTCTAGATTTTAGTTCCTCATACATCAAAAAACATCAATATCACATTCCTTATATATTTTCTATTGTAAAATGTTTATAGATATACTAGTTTAATATTATTTTATATTTATATTATTATTTTTATAATTATTCAACTATATATTTTTAGAATACTGAAAAGGCAATTGCACTAACCTGATCATTCAAAGACATCAGTTCCTAATCCCTGGAACCTGTAAATGTAACTTTATTTGGAAAGCAGACCTTTGCAGATGTGATTAAGTCAAGGATCTTGAGCTAAGGAGGTTATCCTGGATTATCCAAGTGGGACATAATGCCATCACAAGTGTCTTTATAAGAAAGAGCCAAGCCGGGCTCGGTGGCTCAGCCTGTAATCCCGCGCCTTTGGGAGGCTGAGGTGAGTGGATTGCCTGAGCCCGCGGGTTCGAGACCCGCCTGGGCAGCGAGACCTCATCTCTACAATAAATCAAAAAATCAGCCGGGCGTGGTAGCGCATGCCTGTAATTCCGGCTACTTGGAAGGCTGAGGCGGAAGGATCGCCAGAGCCCAGCAGGTCGAGGTGCGGTGGCCGGAAGCGGCCACTGCACTCCAGTTTGGGCGACCGAATGAGACTCCAACTCAAAAAAAAAAAAAAAAACCAAACAAGAAAGAGCCAAGCTGGGTATGGTGGCACACACCTGCAATCCCAGCACTTTGGAAGGCTAAAGTGGGAGGATTACTTGAAGCCAGGAGTCAGAGACCAGCTTGGGCAATAGTGTGACCTTGTGTTTACAAAAAATAGCAGCAGCAGCAAAAAAACCCAAACATACACATACACATACACACACACACACAAACTAGCCAGGTGTAGTGATGCACACCTATAGTATTCGCTACTCAGAAGGCTGAAACAAGGATCACCTGAGCCCAGGAGTTTGAGGCTGCAGTGAGTTATGATTGTGTCATTGCACCATTGCACTCCAGTCTGGGCAACAGAGTAAGACCCTGACTCACAAAAAAGAGTCAGAGGGAGATTACAGATACACATAGAGGAGGAGGCGATATGAAGAAAGAGGCATCAATTGTGGTTACAAGCCAAAGAATGCCAGCAGCCATCAGAAGCTGGGAGAAGCAAGGAATGGGTTCTCCCCTAGAATCTCTGACAGGAGCATGACCCTACTGACACCTTGATTCCAGACTTCTGGCCTCCAGGACTGTGAGATGATAAATTTTGGATACTTTAAGCCACTAAGTTTGTGGTAATTTCTTATAGAAGCCATTGAAAATCAATACAGCCATGATATTCTTTAATGATTATAAATTTTCCTCGAAATATACTATTTTCTACAATATAAAAAAGTTGAATTTGAAATTGACTCTAGATGGGCTCATCACAGATATACAGTTGAAGTGAATTGGATTTTTCCCTTTTCTAATGTTTCTACATTGGAGAAGTTGGTGACAATTTTAAGAGATTCTAAAATTTGTTTAGCAACATGAATACATTTTTCTTAAACATCATTGTCCAGTTTTTGTCAAATAATTTTGAACTTCTTTCAATGTTTTCAAGAGCACCTGTACTTGGATGACACAGGCTTTTCAGTTTTGATGCTATGCCCAAAACTGAGTTCCTGATACTCCCCAAACTCACTTCTCCTCAAGGAACTGTGAAAACAGTGTTGAATTGATCATGTACATGGATATTGAAATCACCAATCTAAAATCCTTGAGTTCTTAAACTTAGAGTCCTTGAATTGTAAAAATATAAAACATTTCTAAATAATTAAGGTACTTATGATTGTTAATAGCACTCCTGTAGATGTAAGGCTCTTGTGCAAACACCCTTATGCAGTAACCTGGGTTTCAAGACAGAGGGAGTTCAGTAATCTCTCGGTATCTGCAGAACATTGCTTCCAGGATCTTCCCAAGGATACCATAATCCACGGATGCTCAAGTTTCTTATATAAAATGGTGTAGTATTTGTATATAACCTATGCATAGCCTCATCCGTAGATTACATGTAATGCCTAATACAATATAAATGCTATGTCAGCACTTGTTACATTGTATTGTTTAAAAATTTGTATTAGTTTACTATTATATTGTTATTTTTATTGTTTTCTTTTCTTTGGAATAGTTTTGATCTGTGGTTAGTTGAATCCATGATGAATCCATGGATGTGGAACGTACAAATGTTGAGGGCCAGCCATATCGAGTGCTGCAAATGCTGCTGAGAGGTCTAGTGAGGTGTCTTATAATTGATCATTGGATTTGGTAACATGAAGGCTGTTACAGGCTGAATGGTGTCTTCTCAATATTCATATATAGAAGTCCTAATTCCTAATACTTCAGAATTTAACCATATTTGGAGATCATTAAATAGGTGATTAAGTTAAAATGAGGTCTTTATCCAATATGACTGGTGTCCTTGTAAGAAGAGGAAATTTGGACACAGAGAGTCACCAGAAATGCACATGCACAGAGATGATCATGTGAAGATACAGTGAGAAAGCGACCATTTGCAAGCTAAGGAGAAAGGCCTCAGAAGAAATCAAACTTGCTGATAACTTGACCTCAGATTTTAGTCTCCAAGACTGTGGGGAAATAAATTTTTGTTGTTTAAGCCACCCTGTCTGTGGTATCTTGTTAGAGCAACCTAAACAAGCTAATAGAGAGATGCTGCAAGAAATATGGAGCCTAATTGCAGAAGCAAAGTTTCTGAGAAGGTGAGATTGATATTAGCTAGGAGCATAGACAGTTCATCCATTGTAATATGAGGGAGTGCAGAGTAGATGGGTCCATATGCAAGCAGGTTGGTTGACTTGGAGATGGGGCGATAATTAACTCTATTTTCTCAGTTAAATAAGAAGCAAGATTAACAGCTAAGAGTGAAGAGGGCAGAGAGGAAATTGTAGATTTGATGAAAGGAGGCTGTTTTAAATAATCTTCTGATAAAGTGTTTGTGTCACTCCAAAATTTATAAATTAAAATCCTCACTGCTAGGCCAGGTGTGGTGGCTCATGCCTATAATCCAGCACTTTGGTAAGCGAAGGTGAGAGAATTTCCTGAGTCCAGGGTTTTGAGATCAACCTGGGCAGCTTGGCGAGATCTCATCTCTACTAAAAATCAGTTGGGTATGGTGGCATGTGCCTGTAGTTCAAGCTACTTGGAAGGCTGAGGTGGAAGGATCGCCTGAGCCCATCAGGTCAAGGCTGCAATGGCTATGATTGTGCCACTGCACTCTAGCCTCTGTGACAGAGTAAGACTCCGACTCAAAAAAAAAAAAAAAAAAAAAATCCTCACTCCTGAAGTGATGGTATTAGGAGGTGGAGACTTTGGGAGGTAATTCGTTCATGGAAGTGTACCTTCATGAATGGGATTAATGCCTTTGTAAAATGGACACGAAGAAGCTTGTTTGCCTCTTCCACCATGTGAAGACATTGTGAGACTGTGCCGTCTATGAACCAGTAACCGGGTTTTTACTAGACACCGAATTTGCTGGTGATTGATTTTGGATATCCAGCCTCCTGAACTGTGAACAATAAATTTCTGTTGTTTTTAAACCACGCAGTTAATGGTATTTTGTTATAGCAGCTTGAACAGACTAGGATGTGGGGAAGTAAATAAACTAAGGAAATGTAGTAAGATTGCTGGTCAGTGCTAGAGGCCCAGTGCAGTTGTGAGGTAATAAAAGTTCTAGTACATTAATTCATCACCATTGTTAATTTCTCTAGTCATGTTCAGCTGGCAGAAAGTTGAATGTAGCCAGGACTGGGACTTTGACAGATGAATATGATCGAAGGAGAGTAGAGCAGGAAAGATGAAATAATTTGCAAAGAAATGATTTCAACAATGGACTGTGGAATCTAAGCTAGTTAAGAAGGAAAGTGGGCCAGGCTTGGTGGCTCAGTCTGTAATCCCAGCACTTTGGGAGGCCGAGGCCAGTGAATTGCCTAAACCCGCGGGTTCGAGACCTGCCCAGGCAACTTGGCAAGACCTTTCTCTACAATAAATCAAAAATTAGCTGGGCATGGTAGGGCACGCCTGTAGTTCCAGCTGCTTGGAAGGCTGAAGAGGAAGGATCGCTGGAGCCTAGCAGATCGAGGCTGCAGTGGTTGGGAGCATGCCACTGCACTTCAGACTGGGTGACAGTGAGACTCCAACTCAAAAAAAAAAAAAAAAAAGGAAAGTGATGGCTGGGCTCGGTGGCTCAGCCTGTAATCTCAGCACTTTGGGAGGCCAAGTCAAGTGGATTGCCTGAGCCCGCGGGTTTGAGACCAGCCGGGGAAACTTGGTGAGACCTCGTCTCTACAATAAAATAAAAAATAGCCGGGCATGGCAGCATGCGTCTATAGTTCCAGCTACTCAGAAGGCTGAGGCAGAGGGATCACTGGAGTCCAGAAGGTTGATGGTGGAGTAGCCGTGAGCGTGCGTTCCACTGCACTTCAGCCTGGGCGAAGGAGTGAGACTCCAACTAAAAAAAAAGAAAAAAAAAGGGAAATGATGCTGTTTGATAATATGAAAGCAGTGATGGATCATGAAGAGGTGCTGGGTCAAGTGGGATTAAAGGATTACTGAAATAGGAATGCTAAAAGAAATAAACTAGAAGTATATGAGATTGCATTTAGAGTATAGGCTGAAGTTGAGATTTCAGAGGTGATGCATTTTATTGGCAATGATATGCATTGAAGTATGCCTACAGGAGTGGGGAGGGAAAGTGAAAGTCGAGATAATCAGAAGTGAGAAAGTGAAGAAAGTCAGGGGCCAGGGTGTTGGACTGATCATCCATGTGGATATAGAAGTTACCAAGAAATGCTGGGTGCAGTGGCTCATGCTTGCAATTCTAGCACTTTAGGAGGCCGAGGTGGGAGGATCGCTTGAGTCCAAGAGTTTGAAACCAGACTGGGCAACATAGCAAGATCTCATCTCCACAAATAAAAATAAAAATAAAATAGCTGGGCATGGTGGCGTGTGCTTGTAGTCCCAGCTACTTGGGAGGCTGAAGTGGAAGGATCACCTGAGCAGAGGAGGTTGAGGCTGTGGTGAACCGTGATTGTGCCACTGCACTCCAGCCTGGGAAACAGAGTGAGACACTGACTTAAAAAATGTTACCAAGAATTATGGCAGGAATGGTGGAAAGAAAGACAGCAAGCTAGATGGTAAGAGCTATCATGTTAAATGAAAACAGAGTAAGATAAAGAATAAGATTTATAGCACAGGCTCATTCATGTAACTAAAAGATACACAGGGAAGCACACTACATACATTATGAGAGAACATGTATATTTAATGACATTTATCATGCATATTAGAATGGCTTCTGCAAGAGAAGTAGTGTTTGTGAATAAAGGAAAAAAATAGGAGAGTCCTCATGTAGAACTACATGTATGATAAACTGAGAAGTATAATTAATTCAACCTTCTGCATCTGAAATTGAAGAAGTAGTTAATGAATGTTCAGTAATAAGAGCTGTGTGTAGACCTCAAGTTTTTTAATAAGCATATTTAAGCATTTATTTTTACAAAGGGTAAGCACACTATATATGTTGTTTTGTAATTTGCTTTTTAAACTTACTATGCTTTGGTTATCTTTCCATGTCAGTACATTATTTTATATCATTCTCTCTAGAAGTTGTTTAAGTATTTGGATAGCTGGATGTATCATAATTTAAATCAATCCCCTATTGATGGATATTTGTTTATTAAAGAGTATTCTATGAATTGTTTATTTTATGGCAGAAGGCCCAACATAGAGCAATTTTGAAAATATTCAGCTGTGCAAAAATAGTAAATGGTGCATACATAAAAAATGGACATTATACAGTTCTTTTTGACCAGACTGTCTCATCATTTACCACTTCATAGTATGGAGCAGGAAGAAGACCACCCAGTCCATTGAATTTGGTGATTTCCACACAATAGTCTTCTAGGACATTGAATTTTCTTTCCTTAGCAGATTTCTCAATATTGGTTGTCAAGTGGGTTCTGGTAAAATCTAAGACGGCAAAATAAAGCTGAAAATGACTTCTGATGTATTACCAGAGACCAGATTGTCAGCAAAATACCCCCAGAACCCATGTTGCCCTCCAGAAGAAGAGTATTCAATTCTCCTTGGGAAAGTAGACTATGTAATCTTCTATGCCTTTATATTGTTTGTAAGCAGCAATATTTTCACACACATGTCGTACCTTTGGCATTGTGAGACACATGGGTATCATTTTAAGAATATTATATAAGTAAACTTATACAGTATGTATTTTTTGGTGATTAGCTTTTGTTGACTCAGCATAATTCCCTTGAGATCCATCCAAGTTGTTGCATATATCCATAATTCATTTCTTTTTATTCCTGAGTAGTGGCTGTAATATGAAGGTACCACAGTTTGTTTAACTATTCACCTATTAAAAACTATTTTACATTATTTGAAGTATACAGTTCAATGGTTTTTCATATATTCACAGAGTTGTGCAACCATTACCAAATCAATTTTAGAACATTCTCGTCACCACTACCCCCTCCAGAAAAACACTCATACCCATGAACAGTCACTTCTCATTTCCTCTCAATCCCCACCCCAGCTCTAGACAATTGCTGTTCTACTTTATGCCTCTATAGTTTTGCCTATTATGAATATATTATATAAGTGGAATCATACAATATATGATCTTTTGTGTCTGGCTTCTTTCATGTAGCATAATGTTTTCAAGGCTCATTCATGATGCAGCATGTATTTTTATTTATGTTACATTTATTTTTATGACTAATTTTTCATTTATTTTTGTGCCTAATATTCTATTTATTTTTATGACTAAAAGTCTATTGCAATATTTTATTTATCCATTCATCAGATGATGGATATTTGAGTTGTTTTCTTTTTCTTTTTAAGTTCTGGGTGTCTTCTTTTCTTTTTTTTTTTTTTTCTTCATCCCAAATCAACTGATGGCACAATCTTTGGCAGCACTGGAAACAGTGATTTCCGGATCAAGACACCAAGAGTCATTTTCAGTTTTTGCTATTATGAATAAAGCTTCTTTGAATATTTTTATGTAAGTTTTTGTGTGAATACATGTTTTCATTTCTCCTGGAGTAGAATTACTGGACCATATGGTAATTATGCTTAACATTTTGAGGATCTGCAAAACTGTTTTCCACAACAGGCCCATCACTTTACATTCCCACTAACAATGTATAAAGATTCCAATTTTTCCATATTCTTGCTAACACTAGTTATTATGTCTTTCTTATTATAGCCATCCTAATTGGTGTGAACTGGAATCTCAGTGTGTGTGTGTGTGTGTGTGTGTGTGTGTGTGTGTGTGTGTGTGTGTTTTGAGTCAATATCTCACTCTGTTGTTGCCCAGGCTGGAGGCATAGTCACAGCTCACTGCAGTCTCAACCTCTTGGGCTCCAGCAATCCTTCCGCATCAGCCTCCTGAGTACCTGGGACTACAGGCATGCATCACGACACATGGCTAAATTTTTTATTTTTTGTAGAGATGAGGTCTTGTTGCCCAGGCTGGTCTTGAACTCCTGGGCTCAAGCAATCCTCATGCCTTGGCTTCCCAAAGTGTTGGGATTATAGGCATGAGTCATAATGCTCGGCCCCCACTGTGGTTTTGAATTGCATTTGCCCGATTGCTAATGATGTTGGGCATCTTTTCATGTGCTTATTGGCCATTTGTATACATGTATATACTTTTTTTTGAGAAAGTAGGATTTATTGAAAAAACAGAAAAGCACCTATAGTGGGAGGGGACCTGAAGGGGTGACCCCATTTGTATATCTTTTTTGGAGAAATGTCTATTCAGACAATTTACTCATTTCTAGTTATTTGTCTTTTTATTATTGAGTTATAAGAGCTCTTTATATATTCTAGTTACAAGTCCCTTATCAGATATATGATTTGCAAATATTTTCCTTTCATTCTGTGGGTTGTCTTTTCACTTTCCTGATAGTGTTCTTTGAAGTACAAACACTTTTAATTTTAATGAAGATCAATTTATCAGTTTTTTCCTTTTGTTGCTTGTGGTGTTGGTGCAGTTTCTAAGAAACTATTGCCTAATCCAAATACACATAAATAGTCATTCTGAACTATGAGACAACAAGCTAAGAATGGCAAAGTAGCAAGAGTGTAGAATCCTGGGTCTCTGATGGCTATGAAGCTGTATGCTAGCCTTGAACTGCTAAACTCTGGATTTATTTTACATGAAAGAGAGACGAAAGAGAGATAACATATCTTATTTTTTTTTAATCAAGAGCTTCAATTCCTTAAAATACACCACAGAATGAAAAACAAGGTTGTATAAAGATATTTGCAAACATGTATAATGGATATAAGTTTTGTAGCCATAATCTGTAACAAATTTTTACAAATCAAAAAAAGACAAACAACCCAATAGAAAAATGGGCAACAAACATGAATAAATACTTCAGAGAAAAGGATACATATTAACATATTAAAAGTGCTCAACCATAGTAGTAATCACAAAAATTTAAAAGTCTGAAATATCAAGGATTACATACAATATGGAGCAATGGGAAATCCTATCCTGCTTGTGAGAATGGAAATTTGTATACTACTTTTGGAAAACAGTGATTTGGAGATAGCTATGAGGTGAAAGAATCGTAGTAGGAGTAACAAGCAAACTGGACAGAATGCTGGAAAAATGGTAGTTTGTTTAGAAAATGTAATGTTGGAATTCATGATTAAGGCGCAAAGAAGTTTGTATAATAAAAACTACAAGGCGTAAGCCAGGCACAGTGGCTCACACCCGTAATCCCAGCATTTTGGGAGGCAGAGGCAAGAGGATTACCTGAGCCCAGGAGTTGGAGACTAGCCTGGGCAACTTAGTGAGACCTCGTCTCTACAATAAATAAAAAAAATTAGCTGGGTGTGGTAGTACACGCCTGTGGTTCCAACAACTTGGAAGGCTGAAGGGGAAGAATCACCTGAGCCCAGCAGGTTGAGGCTGCGGTGGCTGTGATCCTGTCACTGCCCTCCAGCCTGGGTGACAGAGTGAGACTCCGACTCAAAAAAAAAAAAAAAAAAGTAAAAGGTGTAACCTTCCAAGTGGTTAGCTAAGGTGGAAAGGAAGCGTTCATTTAAGAAAACAAGGTGTATCATTTTTGGTCCAATCAGGACAGAGATACCACACAGTAATTTAAACAGAAAAAGTTTAACATAAGGAATTAATGATAACAGGAGATTGGAGTGTTGTGGGGATAGCTAGTAAGAAGTTAAAAAACACTCTTGAAGAATTAAGATAGCAGATATAAATAACAGACAATATTAAAATAATGAGTAATGGCAATTACCCCTAGAGCCATGATAACCATCTTCTCCACATGGGTTGAGACCCAGGCCTTGTTGGAGAAGTTGCTGTGGTGCTGAGTTGGTGGAACTTCCTGGACATCTGCCTTCTGGAACTTTCTGAAAATGTAGCCCTCTACAGTGCTGGTTCACATGGGCAAGTGTCTCTACTGAGACACTTTGCTACAGAACCACACAAAGGTAGTGCCAGAAGAAACTGCTACCCACTGTGCGCTGGGGACACCAGTGCAGCAGAGGGTAGGCACTGAGAAAGCTTTGAGCTCGGCAGGAGCCCGTGGAGAGGGCACACAGAAACAGGAAGTAATACCTTCTCTTCCTGCAGTGTCTCTCCACCACCGCCTACTGATAAAACTCCATGTCGTGCCAGCTGGTAAAGTAAAAATATTTCAAGGCTTTAGGTCCATTTTCACAGAACAGACATAAAGGGGAGTGAGAGGTAATATGTATCGATTACAGGTAGAGGAGATCAGGGAGTGGTCATGAGTGGTCATGATGTTGGATTGTTACACTTGTGGATATTGAAATGACCCAGGTGTTGGTAGAAACTGGAGTGGAGTAGAAGGTTATAAACCAATTTGTTTCTTCAAGTGTGACCTTGGTCTATCTGAATCAGAATTGTGAAACACTATAATAATACAGATTCCTTTGCTCCATTGCCCCACTGCAGATCTTCTGAACTAGAGTATCTGGGAATAAGACCTTTAAATCTTTGTTTATTTTTTTTGAGTTGGAGTCTCACTCCGTAGCACAGGCTGGAGTGCAGTGGTACGCTCACAGCCACCCGTGTCAACCCTGCTGGGTTCCGGCGATCCTTCCACCTCAGCCTTCCAAGTAGCCGGAACTACAGGCATGTACTAATTTTTACAGAGTGAGACTCCAACTCAAAAAAAAATTAATTAATTAAATAAATAAATAAATAAATAAATAAATTTATTGTAGAAACAAGATCTCGCCAAGTTGCCCGGGCTGGTCTCAAACCCATGGGCTCAGGCAATCCAATCTCCTTGGTCTCCCAAAGTGCTGGGATTACAGGCTGACCCACCAAGCCCGGCCTCTGCTGATTTCTATAGAGTCACTTTGCATAACTATTTTAGGTTTCTAGGTTATTTGAGCCTAACAGAATCCAGAGCCGGGAAGTTCAGCTCCATGGAGCGCCTATGACAGGAACCAAGATCTGAGCTTAATGCCTCCTTGCTTGGCAATCAACATCTCAAAGTCACCAAGTCTACTTCCTGATGGCCACCTCAGCATCATCATATCACACCTTATGAGTTCATCCTTCCTCGTTAGCACTCCTTTAGGGGAAAACTCCCTCTGCCACAACGGCCACAACAGAAATTTGTTTTTAGTTGACTGTTATGTGTTCAGGAAAGAGGGTTAGCCAAGAATGCAGCATCTTCTTTGAATTCTTCCACTCAATGCCCCCTATTTTCAAAACAAGCATGCAGCAGAGATCCAAGGCTACTATGTAAAAGAATGGTCATACATTAATTCAAAATAATCCAGCCTTTGATGCTGGGTAGGGTGCGGCACAAAACTCATGGATTCTTTGGCTCAAACCTAAAATGAATTTTACAGAGGCCAGCAAAATTTTAAAACAGAGTTTATTAGCGAGAAGAAGAGAAGGAAAAAGGAAGATTCATGGCAGAAAGACCTGCCATGGGCAAGTTTCTCAAAAAGAATAACCAACAGAAAGCGATTATTATAAACATTGTTGTTTGGCAATCACTGCTTTAGGCACTGGAGAGCCTCTGAGGGCTTTTGAGCAGAAGTATTAACATCAGAGATGTTTTAAGGAAATCAACCAAACTGTGATCTGCTAGAGAGTTCATTAGGATGAAAGAATGGAATGGAGAAAGCCTTTGAAGAGGCAGGTTCAGTGGCCCAGAGGGTTTGATACTAAGGATTTAAAGTAGGGTGGGAGTCTCTTTTTTTTTTCCTTATGCTCTTGTGTGAATCCTGCTCTTTGTGTCACTGTGATTTCTAAAAACAAATAGATACAATTTTAAAAAGAATATTGCATATCCCAGACATCTCCAATTTTCTTTCTTTCTTTTTTTTTTTTTTTTTTTTTGAGTTGGAGTCTCACTCTGTTGCCCAGACTGCAGTGCAGTGGCCGCTCCCGGCCACCGCAGCCTCGACCTGCTGGGCTCTGGTGATCTTTCCACCTCAGCCTTCCAAGTAGCTGGAACCACAGGCGTGCACTACCACGCCCGGCTAGTTTTTGATTTATGGTAGAGATGAAGTCTTGCCAAGTTGCCCAGGTGGGTCTCGAACCCGCGGGCTCAAGCAATCCACTCACCTCAGCCTTCCAAAGCACAGGATTACAGGCTGAGCCACCGAGCCCGGCTCCTCATCTTCTTTCTTTCTGTCTCTTCTGAGTTGGGTTCTCACTCTGTAGTTCAGGTTAGAGTGCAGTGGCAGAATCATGGCATACCACAGCCTTGACCTCCTGAACTCAGGTGATCCTTCAGCCTCGGCCTCGGAGTAGCTGGGATTACAGGCATGTGCCACCACACCCAGCTTTTTTGTTTTTTTTGAGACAAAATCTCACTAGGTTGCCCAGGATAGTCTTGAACTCCTGGGCTCAAGTGATCATCCCACCTCAGTCTCTCAAAGTATTAAGATTACAGGCATGAGCCACCGTGACCGGCCTCGTCAGCTTCTGTCTTCATTTGCTTCCCTAGCACGCTTGGGTTCCGTGGGTAGACATTTCATCTATGTGTTTGCCACTGCCCTACAATTCCTTGCTTCCTTGACAATTTACTATACCAGGGGTGGGGGGTGGGGAACACAACATCAATAAGGGTACCTGATCTCAAACCAGGCAAAGTAGAGACCAAAAGGAGGTCCAAACTTTACCTGTACGATGTCCATTTGTATACCTAATCCTGAACTCTACCCCACATCTTTAAAACAAAATATATTTTTAAAAAATTAGATATAAACCTTAAAAGAGAACATTTGTTTTCTGATATTAAAAAAACACTAATAAACAATTAATAAGGTATACAAAAATTTTACTATACCAACTGTAACTTTTGATTTTTATACAAATATAACTGTTACTTCTGTCTTGAGTCAGTGGCCTTGTCTTCCTGTTTCACATTATTACTTATAGTAATATTTGCTATAGCCAGTGTCCAAAGTCTGAGGCAGATTTTCATCCAGATGACCTCAGTGAACTCAAGCCTATTTTGGACTAGGCTGGGTTCCTAAAATTTACTCAGGCTTTGTTTTTAATCATAAAATGTAAGTGATACCTCAATAATATTGCCAGATTTTGTTTGTCTGTATAGTAAAATTTTGATGAGCAATTGTGAACACTGTTCAAATGACATATAAAATGTGTTTAAGTAGGTCAGATTTGGGAATTTTGTTTATCAAAAAACGGATTTTGTTTTTATTTCCATAACATAGATTTGGCCATGGGCCAAAGTCGATGAAAACTTGATGACTCTACTTGTTTTGTTTAAAATATAAGTACATCAAATAAACCTTATTATAGAACGATGGCTAGAAACAACAACACAAATGAGTCTCAAAATGATGATGTTGAGTTTAAAAAGCCGGAGAAAAGAAAGTACCATACTGTATACTTTTATCTATATAAGATTCTTAAAATTCAGACAAATCTACAGAGAGTGAAACAGATCCGTGGTTGCTTGGAATTTAGGAGGAAAAGAGGAGGACAAAATTAAAAGGGCACAAGATCACTTTTGGGGGTGATGGAAGGTTTATCTGAGTTGCATGTGCATGATTGCATCAATGGTGTATGCATATGAAAATGTATTAAATCATACACCTTAAATATAAGCAGTTTATTATGTGTCAACTATAGCTCAATAAAATTGTAAAAAATAATTAGCAAGAAAAAATGTTTTAAGTCATTAAAACAAACATACACAAATTGTTATAATCGAGTACTGTCCATACCAGGAACACCAGCTGAGGATATTTCACTCATTCATTTGTTCAGCATTTTTGAACATCCATGGTGTATAACAGGCACACTGCTGGCAACACAGTGTTAAGCAAGACCTCAACTTTAGGAAGCTTACATTCTGATTGAGGAGACAGATCAACAAGTAATAAAGTACAATAAAAGTTATGACAGGGCAAGAAGGGGCAGATTTGAAAATATTTAGTAGGGTTATCTAAGCTGATTATTTGGTAGTGGATGCCTGAAGCTGTCTTGGAAAGGATTCTGAGGCCTAGTAAGAAAGAGCTATGATTGATCTGATGTCTTCCATCCATGAGGAGGGATAATGATTGTGAGTGCACACATTTGCCAACCTAGGACTATGCTCTTAAAGTTGGCATTATCATAAGCCTCCCAAAACGATGCCTATTTATTTATTTATTTATTTATTTATTTATTTATTTTTGAGGTGGAGTCTCACTCCATTGCCCAGGCACACTCACGGCCAACCCAGCGTCGACCTGCTGGGCTCTGGCAATCCTTCTGCCTTAGCCTTCTAAGTAGCTGGAAGTACAGGCAAGTGCTACCATGCCCAGCTAATTTTTAATTTAGCATAGAGAGGAGGTCTCACCAAGTTCCCCAGGCTGGTCTTGAACCCATGGACTTAGAACTATGCCTATTTTAACTGGTTCTCAAAATGTTTGAGAATAATGAAGATCTCTTGATATACACTGGGTCTTTTTTTTTTTCCAAGCTGTATTTCAAATGCAAAGTGTTTCTTGTTGGGGAAACATGAACCTTCCAGACTGTAATGTAGACAGGGGACAAGTGCTCTTTTGTTCTCAAACGCTCTGTTTTCAAGTATATTTTCCCACTTATGCGACTGTGTCTGAGCCTTTGCTAAGGGTACTGCAGCTGGATTGTGTAGTGGAACCAGGTCCAGAAAAAGAATCGCTAAAGAATGCAAGTAAACAGGATGTCAGATGTTATCCTTAGACTATTTCCCTAAACATAGCTTTTTGGCTGCAAAGTAAAATGCCATTCTTCTTGCTTCTGCTTATACACAGTGATGGCTGACAGCAGGCACAATCTTCATTTGCTTGGCACGTTGTCACCATGCAACTCAACGTGTTTTGCAAAGAATAATCGTGACACACCATCTCTGTGAGATAGTGTGAGGACATCCGGCCGTTTCTTGGAAGAATTGTCTGTCTACCTTCTTTGAGCCCCGTTGTGACAGTATAGCTCCCCATGAGGCTCAGCTCTGTCTGACCTAAGAGCCAGTTGGCATCTTCCTGCTAACAGAAGCCAGATTTTCACTGGGGCTAGACTATTTATTGACAGTGTTTTCCCAGACTGACCCATGAGTGTCTCATTTCCAAGGTCCCCTAAAGTGCTGGCTCACCTCTGTTTTCCAAGAGCACTTGTTGCTTCCTTCTCTCTCCTCCCTCCCCAGCATCCTCCTCACTTTCTTCTCTTATAGCTTCTTGCACTCTGTGTGTGTGTTTCTTCTCCTTTTTTTTTACCCTAATGAATTTGTTTTGCAGGTTTTGAAAAAGAAAAACAGTGGTATCCAGAATTTTTACATTAATTTTTATCTGTTTATACATCTTTGAGTGTGATCTCTGTGGTTTTAAAATCCCACATTTTGAGTGGTTTACACTGTTGTCTAAGAAAAGTTGTTTTAAACCTTTGCTCTGCAAGCACCAGAAGAGAACTCATAAAAAGGAAGACAACAGCAGATGCAACCGCGGATGTGGCTTCGTCCTTGCAGCTGCCCCAGAGAGTTGTTCGGAGTGTACTGTCCTCAGTAATGAATCCAGAAGAGCGAGTCGTGACATGGCTTATATCCTTGGGAGTTTTGGATTCCCCCAAAAAGACCATCTGTGATCCGGAGGAGTTTTTGAAGTCTTCGCTGAAAAATGGGGTAGTGCTGTGCAAACTGATCAACAGATTTATGCCTGGCTCTGTGGAAAAGGTAAGACAAATTTGCAGTATTGTTGGGATTCCTTACCACCAGAGAGCAGCAATAACGTAACTCTGGAGACTTTCTACTGCTTAGCTCATGGGAATCTTCTGCTTTAATATCTTTTGAAGATTTAGACATTCTTTCTTACTGTCTTTGTAGTTTGAAAATGTCAAAAAAAGAAATGCTATCTTTTAGGAGTTGGGCCCCAAATATGAGTATAGGGAAAATCTGTTACACCACTAGCAATAGGGGACAAAGAGGACACCCATATCACAGACTTGCTCTGTCATGTAGCTGCATGTTACATCTTTTTGCGTACCAAGAACATGTTTTGAACTTGGGGCATATATGAGTCTGTGTAATAGCAGAATGATTTATAACAGATCTTGATGACATTTATTACCAGTTTGACTAAAATCAATGTAGATTTCCTTTAAGAAAAATTCATTGAAGGAGAGACTGTTTAGCAACTAGGAGAAATAATTCAAATGTCATATAATGTCTGCAATATCAGTAGAAACCAGACATGTTTCTAATGCAACGTGCGTTCAAAGTGAAACTAACTTTACTCTCTTTAAAAAAAACTTCAAGATTTTTAATGTTGGAAACCCTCGATCATGAGAATAGATAATTTCTAAAGTAGGCACTTAAAGGAAGCATAGTACAATCCTACAGTTATTTTCTTAATGTCGTCATGGAATGTGACTGTGAGCCTTTTGCCTTTTTGATCATGTTTATTCAAATTAGTCTTATTGAGAAATTAGACTTCCTTGTAATATCTTAAACTTGAGAAAGAGTGATGAAATGTGGAGAAATTTGTTCAAATGTAGAGAACAACCAAAGGGAAATAAAATTTTAATAAATTATCATGAGGAAGGGGAAAAGGTAACAGGCATTGCTTCCTTGCTTGAAAGTGAGAACTAAGCTAAAAACAGACAAACAAAAAAACAAGCAAAACTGTCTTGGGCTCTCTAATTTGCTATCAGCACACTTGAGCAGAAGGCATGTGAAAAAAGTTTGTAAATAGACATGTCTTGGGACTAAAGATTTGGTGATATTTGAAACAAAACCAACCGTTTAGATTTTTGCATCACTTCCTTCAGTGGTTATTTCTCTTCCTGGATTGACAGCAGTGTTGTCCCATGCCTTAAAAAGCCTACTTTCTCTACTTATCAGAAAATGATGAACATGATTGGCTTGGTATTGAATGGCAACCTCCAAGTGACATTTCACTATGTTTCTCTAGTATTGTCTGGAGCCCCAAACCGAAGCCGACTGCATCAACAACATCAATGACTTCCTGAAAGGATGTGCAACCCTTCAAGTGGAGGTAAACTAGCCAGGGTGCCTTCTTCGCTGTCATCATGTTTTGCTCTGCTGATCAAAATTAGCAGTAAAAGTACTTGTTTTACTTTCACTGTCACTGGCCACCAAGTTAAACAGAGGTAGCATTTTATGGAAACCAGAGTTGAGATTGGTGGTCCCCCGTGGTGGATTGCTAGTCTGTCTTTTCCAGAAACCAGTTCAAAAAAACAAAATCAATACTTTAAAAATGATGCCTTTAATATACAGCATCCAATCCCTAAAAACAAGCTTCTGGTGACAGAGTGTGTGTGGCTGGGTTCCCTTAATAAGGGCTATCAAAACTGGGTCACTGGCTGTTACCTAGGGTCACTATAATCTCCCTGAGTTGGGAAGAGAGGAAAGACCATGTCATTCTTTCCCATTAACACTTTAGAACAGAGGCCTTGGAAAGCTGAGAGAGCCTGACCCTGAGGTAAAAATTCTATGTTACATTTTATTGCATTATTTTCTATCATATGGCTACCTACAGTGTGCATAAGAGGTGTTACTGAAAGAGAGAAGATACTTCCACCTGTGTGTCAAGTTACTCAACTTCCTGTGGCTTGGTGTTTTTATCTGTAGAATGGACACAGTAATAGCTAACTCGTGGGGCTGTTTTAACAATCAAATAAGATATTGTGTAGTAATTTAGTGCCAACGTCATAAGATCTGTGATGCAATTACCGTGAAGTCATTAGCACAGGGCCAGGGACAAAAGTAGTACTCTGTATTAGTGGACAAGAATTAGTAGTATTATCTGTGGACAAGTAGTTGTGGTTTCAGCATGGATTCTGGTGCTAGACTTCATGGGTTCAAATCTCAGCTACCTCTCATTAGTAGCTTTGTGACCTTTGGCATGTTACTTAACTATGCCTCTAGGCCTCAGTCTCCCCACCTATAAAATGGAAATAATAGTGGCACCTATCTCATAGGATTGGTGTGAGAGTTTAATGAATATTCATACATGTAAAGTCCCAGAAGAGTACCTGGCATGTAGTAAGCATTCTCTGTGTGGTAGCTATTGTTTTATTAATTTATTTGTATATTTGTTTGTTTGTTTTGAGTGAGGGCTCACTCTGTTGCTTAGACTGGAGTACAGTGGTATACTCATGGCGCACCACAGCCTCAAACTCCTGGGCCCAGGCAATCCTTCTACCTCTACTTCCCGAGTAGCTGGGACTACAAGTGCATACCACAATACCCAGCTTATTTTTTGATTTCAGTATTGATGAGGCCTCACTATATTATCAAGTCTGGTATTATTTTATATTTAGAGACTAGGTCTCACTATGTTGCCCAGGATGGTCTTGAACTCCTGGCCTCAAGTGATCCTCCTGCCTGGGCCTCCCAAAGTGCTGGGATTATGGGAATTAAACACCATGCCTGGTCAAATTATTATTATTATTATTATTAGCAGTACTAGTAGCAATGCCTGAGATAAACTTTGCTTCCTTCTCTCTCTCTTTCTCTCTCTACTCCTTTGTGTGTTTGAGTCTCTCTTTCTGCATGTGTGTGACTTTTGAGGTAGATGTGTGGTGTGAATTTACTCTATATCCCTTATAGAATAACGTCTACTACAGAACAGATCATGGTATTTTCTTTTTATTTTTCAAATAAAAACATGGTGAAGTTGCCAATAATTTCTGCACCCTGAAGCTGCCAGAAGGTATACTGAGCTTCATTCCAGTTCTAAGAATACTAGGTGAGCCGGGCTCGGTGGCTCAGCCTGTAATCCCAGCACTTTGAGAGGCCGAGGTGAGTGGATTGCCTGAGCCAGCGGGTTCGAGACCCGCCTGGTCAACTTGGCGAGACCTCATCTCTACAATAAATCAAAAATTAGCTGGGCGTGGTAGTGCGCGCCTGTAGTTCCAGCTACTTGGAAGGCTGAGGCAGAAGGATTGCCGGAGCCCAGCAGGTCAAGGCTGCAGTGGCCGGAAGCAGCCACTGCACTCCAGTCTGGGTGACAGAGTGAGACTCCAACTTAAAAAAAAAAAAAAAAAAAAAGAATACTAGATGATACAGAAACATCTCCTGGGTCTGGTATTGTCAGGGGCTTTTTTTGTTGTTAAATAATGCTTATTCCTTTAAGCACCAATGCTTAAAATATTGTTTTCCACTTTGGGTAGAAATCTTTCTTAAAAGTATATCATAATTTTCTGTCTTCTTAAATAAAAGCCACTGGATATATTTTTGTTTCTTTTTGATTATTTAGGCGGACTTGAACATTATATGAACATTGTAATGAGGTAATATCTGGCATCATGGTTAAGCACATGCCTTCATTAGTTTGATAGACCTGGGTTAGAGCCTTGCCTTGGCCAGCTGCTGACTGTGTGGCTTTGAGAAAAGTTGCTTGACCTCTCTATGCTCCTGTTTCCTCATCTGTATAATGAAGAGTTTAATAATATCTTCTGCATAGGATTGTTTTGAGGATCAAAGGCAATAATCCATCAAAGGCACTTATATCACTGCGCATAGGCATGCACAATAGCTGTTTTCTGTCACATTATTACTAGGTAGAGTTCTTTGCATTGTTGTGCACTAAACTATGCCTATAAAAGCTATAGAAGACTGGGCTTAGTGGCTCAGGCTGTAATCCCAGCACTTTGGAAGGCCGAGACGAGTGGATTGCTTGAACCCGTGGGTTTGAGACCAGCCCCGGCAAATCGGCGAGACCTTGTCTCTACAATAGATAAAAATTTAGTCGGGCGTGGTAGTGTGTGCCTGTAGTTCCAGCTACTTGGAAGGCTGAGGCGGAAGGATCGCTGGAGTCCAGCAGGCTGATGCTGGAATGGCCATGAGTGTGCCACAGCATTCCAGCCTGGGCGACAGAGTGAGACTCCAACTCACACACACACACAAAAAAAAGTTAAAAAGAAAAGCTATAGAAGTCATATCGAGGCACTTTTAGAACCTCTAGAAGACTGATATTATTGATACATAAAGAATGACACTGAAAGCTGAGCTGAGGAACACCAAGCAACTGAGAAGACAGACGGTTCATCCAGTCTCAAGCTTCCAGGTAGCCAGGAGATAGACCTAAACACAAATATTTGCAGTTGTCACTTGGCAGAGTATCTCTTGGACCCAAGTGCCTAGCACAGTGCCTGGCATGGGAAATGCCTATTAGATTTTTGTTAACTCAATAAAACTGTAAATGTATAAAAGGCAAGAAGAGCAGGCCTTGACTATTGCTCAGAGCACACTATTATTTATCTAAAGAAAGAATGCCTGCTTGAAACGGTCAGCTGCTGGGCGCAGTGGCTCATGCCTGTAATTCCAGCACTTTGGGAGGCAGAGGCGAGAGGATTGCCTGAGCCCGCGGGTTCCAGACCAGCCTGGGCAACATGACAAGACCTCGTCTCTACAATAAAAATAAAAAAAATTAGCTGGGCATGGTGGCACATGCCTGTAGTCCCAGCTACTTGGAAAGCTGAGGTGGAATGATCACCTGAGTCCAGCAGGTCGAAGCTGCGGTGGCCATGAGCGTCCCACTGCACTCCAGCCTGGACGGCAGGGTGAGACTCTGACTCAAACAAACAAAAACCAAACAAACAAACAAAGAAACGGTCGGCTTGGAAATGCAGAAAAATGAAGCCAGAGATGTAGTACTGCACTAATAAATTGAGTATTGGGCTCTGGGCCTAGTGACCACATTAAAGGAGCTGCAGCCTTCTGGCCCTCTGGGTGGTCTGTTGGTCTCTCCAAATGACCTTCATCTTTGTGTTCTCCTATGGCTACAATGTCTTGGGATCTCTAGAGGATAACACAGCTAGTAACTAATCAGGGACGTCTACTGAGACCTCCTGAGAACAAAGTGCTCTCTAAAGCACCTCCTTCGCTTTTATAGTGTCCTTTGAAACACAAACGTTTTTAAATTTTGATGAAGCCAAAATCATATTTTTCGTTGTTGTTTGTGCTTTTGGTATCGTATTTAAGAAACTTTTGCCTATTCAAATATCATAAAGGGCCAGGTACAGTGTCTCATGCCTGTAATCTCAGCACTTTGGGTGACTGAGGTGGGAGGATTGCTTGAACCCAGAAGTTTGAGATCAACCTAGACAACACAGCGAGACCTCATCTGTACCAAAAAAAAAAAAAATATCTAAGCATTGTAGCACACAGCTGTAGTCCCAGCTATCAGGAAGGCTGAAGCCTAAAGATCACCTGAGCCCAGGAGGTCAAGACTGCAGTGAGCCATGACCGTACCATTGCACTCCAGCCTGGGTGACTGAGCAACACCCCGTCTCAAAAAAAAAAAAAAAAGTCTAAGATTTATTCCTGTTTTCTTCTAAGAGTGATATAGTTTTACTTCTTACATTAAGGCCTTTATTCCCTTTGAGTTAATTTTTGTATATGGTAGGAGATAGGGGTCAAAATTCAGTCTTTTACAGGTATATGTCCAGTTGTCTCAGCACCATTTGTTGAAAAGACAACAAAAGTTAATTCCCCCATCTAATCAATGATTAATGTAGCTTTGTAGTAAGTTTTAAAATCAGAAAGTGCGAGTCCTCCAACTGTGTTCTTTATTTTCAAAAGCATTTTGTTCATTCTGGATCCCTTGCGTGTCCATATAAATTTTAGGATTAGGCCGGGCTCCATGGCTCAGCCTGTAATCCCAGCACTTTGGGAAGCCGAAGTAAGTGAATTGCCTGAGCCAATGGGTTTGAGACCAGCCTGGGCAACTTGGTGAGACCTCATCTCTAAAATAAATAAATAAATAAATAAATAAATAAATAAATAAATATTAACCGGACATGGTAGCATGCGCCTATAGTTCCAGCTACTTGGAAGGCTGAGGTGGAAAGATCGTCAGAGCCCATCAGGTCATCGCTGGGGTGGCCGTGAAAGTGCCACTGCACTCCAGCCTGGGCGACAGAGTGAGACTCCAACTCCAAAAAAAAAAAAAGGATCAACTTATTCACTTCTGCCAAAAAGCCAGCTGAGATTTTGATAGAGATTGTGTTCTATCTGTAGATTGCTTTGGGGGAGGTGTTGCCATCTTAATAATAGTACATTTTTGAAATCTTTGAATCCACCTATGTGGAATATCATTTAATTTGTTTAAGTGTTTAATTTCACTAAAAAATGCTTTGCAGTTTTCAGTGTACATGTCCTATATCTTCTTGATTCCATTAATTCCAAAGTATTTTATTCTTTTGGGTGGTATTGTAAATAGGATTATTTTCTTCTCCTTCCCTCCCCTCTCTCCCTCTCTCTTTCTTTGGTAGAAACAAGGTTTCACTATATTGCCCAGGCTGTTCCCAAACTCCTGACCTCAAATGATCTGATCTTCCTGCCCGTGGCTCCCCAAGTGCTAAGATTATAGGCATGAGCCACTATGCTTGGCCCAGGATTATATTCTTGATCTGATATTTGAATTGTTCATTACAAATGTATAAAAATACAATTGACATTTTATATTCATCCTCCAACTTTGCCAAGCTTACTCATTAGTTCAAATAGTTGTTTTAGGGTTTTTTTTATTCCTTATGGTTTTCTTATACAAGATTATGTCATCTGTGAATAGAGATGGTTTTACTTCTTACTTTTCAATCTGGATGACTTTCATTGTATTTATTCCCTAATTTGTCTGGCTAGAACCTCCAGTACATTGTTGAATAGAAATGGTGAGAACAGTCTTTCACCATTGAGTATGATATCCACTGTGGGCTTTTGGAAAATGCACTTTATCAGGTTGAGAAGGTTCTCTTGTATTCCTAGTTTAAGTGTTTTCATTTTGGTTTTTTATCATGAAAGGATGCTAGATTTTGTCAAATGTTTTTTCTGTGTCTGTTAAGATAACCATTGTTTTTTGACCTTTATTATATTAATATGTTGTATTGGATCGATTAGTTTTCATATAGTAAATCAATTCTGCATTTCTGAGATAAACCTCAGTAGATCATGTTGAATATGCACATACAAAAAGGCCAGGCTCAGTGGCTCATTCTGTAATCCCAGCACTCTGGAAGCTGAGGCGAGTGGATTGCCTGAGTTCGCAGATTCGAGACCAGCCTGGGCAAACTGGCAAGCCCTCATCTCTACAATAAATCAAAAATTAACTGGGAGTGGTAGCGCGCGCCTGTAGTTCCAGCTACTTGGAAGGCTGAGGCAGAAGATAGCCTGAACCCAGCAGGTCGATACTGGAGTGGCCGTGAGCGTGCCACTCCACTCCAGCCTGGGCGACAGAATGAGACTCCAACTAAAAAAAAAAAAGAAATGTATGCACATCTGTGATTATTTCCGAAGCACCTTTCTTCATAGAAATGTAATTACTGTGCCAAATTTTGATAGATAACATCAAATTCCCCTACAAAAATGCTATACCAAGTTACACTCCGACCAATAGTGTAAAAGGTGTATTCTTCCTCATGTCTCTGGCAACACTGGTTATTATTTATCTTTAATGTTTGCTAAACCGGTGGATGAAAATGGCATTTTATTTATTGCTGTAATTTGTGTTTCATGATACTAATGAGTTTGGAAATCCTCTCATCCCTTTATAGTCCTATATTTCCTTTTTGTGAACCAAATAGTTCTTATTTTTTTACAGAATGGAGAAGGTAAGGAGAATGCTCAGGCCCCAAGTTAAAACTTTCCAGTACATACGGAATAATACTCATGTATAGGTAGAGTGTCACTAGTGTCCAGGAAGTCCTTTGACAACACAAATTTCAGCAATGGCAGTTTTCTTTGTGTGTGTACTGCCTTTGAAGTTAGTGGGAGTCAGGGACACATACAATTTTTCTGATCAGTCACAAGAATGGCCTGAGTGGTATCTGACTGCATTTTCCTAACTACAGCCACATGACAGACTGGTCTGTGGAAACTCTTGACCTCTCAACCAGATCTTCCCCCTGCCTCATCCTCAGCAGGTACTCCAGCTTTGTCCTCTGTCACTGTTACTACCAATCCATGGCCATTGACATCCCACCTTCTCTTATTTCACTGCCGGGCCATGTTTCCTTTGTAAAAAGCTGTTTTATTCGTGAAGGATTTCATTGAATTTATATGAGGTTCTGTTAGTACTTCTTTCACTTTCTTTCTCCCTCCTTCTCTTCTTTCTCTTTTCCTCCCTCCCTCCCTCTCTTTTTACCAGTACCAGCTGGCAGCAGTGTGTTTTTTTTTCCTCCACCCCCACCCCCTCATTCCCTCCTGTCTCCCTGAGTCACTCCATCTGCCTTGTCACCGGAACAGCATGGGTGTCCTCCCCAACGTGAAGCCTGTGGGATGGACCACTTGCCGTTTCCCAGGGGCTGCTCTGCAGGGAAGTAGTTCTGGAAGGCAACTCTACTAATGATCACGAGTCAAGGCTAAATCTCGAGGAGAGCAGCATCTCCCTGGAGGAGTTAGGCACAAGGCCTGGCAACTAACCAGTAGCTGTAATGTGTATCAGCAGACCATCATTGAAGCCCTGGCCCTGCCACCTGTATGAAGTCAGAATCCCCTTCTCTAAGCCTCAGCTGATGCTTCTGCAAAACGAGGAGAGTAGAGTAGGGTTTGGGTAATGCCCAATCCCTGTAATGTCTGTTTTTAACTGGTCCATTTCCACCAGTTTCCACTGGGCAAAGCTGTGCATGTTTATCAGCTCAATTTGAGCTATCAGGAAGACTAAAGAGGATTTTGGCAAGTTTCTTCTTTTCTGTTGAGCATATCTGACACACCTCATGGAATTTCCAAGAGTCATATTAAATGACCCACAGTTTTGGCCATCCTAATTTTTTTTCGACTACATTGTACTTCTGTAAAAATTAGACTTCGAGGAAGGTTATACACATTTTCCATCTATCACGAATCTTTTAGTTCTTTCTCAAGGAGACTATTTGATTTGGGATCCGTTATCAGAGAACCCAGAAGGGTATCCAGGATAGTTCGGGGGAGGGGGGAGAAATGTGAAGGGCCGCTGGGGAGCGCTTCTCTGCTTGGGTGTCTCAGCGGTTCACCATAGACCTCGGGGGCTCCAAATTGTATCTGGGGGTGAAGGAGGAAGCAGGCCACCAGGAAAGGCTAGTCTGTGAGTCTGGGAATCCAGCCCGAGGTTTTGGCAGCGACCCGCGGCAGGCCAGGCGCCGGTAGCCTGGGGCTCGGGGCTGAAGCAGGCGGCAGCAGCATGCGCAGTGTGGCAGCCGCCGCTTCACCGCGGCTTTTGCTGCTGCCACGACTACCCGGGCTGCCGCCGCCGCCGCCGCCGCCGCCGCCGCTGCTGCTGCTGCTGCTGTGCCCTGCGCCGCTGTCACTTCCAGTTCCTACTTCTGCGATCCAGGTCCGGGTCACTGCTTCCCCCTCTGGCCCAGGCCGCTTTTCCTCTGGGGCTCCTGGCCGGAGGGGACCAGCGCAGGCAGTTGAGTGGGGTCCAGAGGAGCCTCACGGGCTGGCTCCCCGTGCAGCCACTCCCCTCCCGTCACCACCCCGCGCGCCCTCGCCCGGCTTGCAGCCAGCGCACACAGCGGGGCGCGCCTCCCGCACCCCCCCCCGCCCCCCGTTCCGCCCAGCGATCCTCCGCCCGCCGTGCAGCACGGCTCTGGCAGCAAGAACTTGAGGACAAGAATCTGACTTTCCTTTAGATTAAAAGGCAATCCTGGACTGGAGAGGTTGCAGGCGCGGCAGAGTTTGGAGACGGGCGCCCCCTCCTCGCCCGCGTCCAGGCGCAAAGTTGCAGCTGCCCCTCCCCGCTGGAGCGAGCCTAGCCCAGCTCTCCAGTTTCACCCGGGTGGCGGCCGCGATCAGGGCAGGGTCCCAGCTCCGGTTGGGTTGAACGGTTCCCGCAGCCTTGGCACAGGCTCGCCCGCCCGCTCGCCGGCCCCGTGACTCGGAAGGGCGAGCCGCTTCCAGGAGGCGGCGGCGGCGGCGGCACGGCTGGAGTGAGTGAGCAGCCGGAGGACAGGCGGGCAGCGGCCGAGCCAGGTGACCTGCCTGGGGGCTAGGGGTCAGGGGAAGGGGAACGCGCGAGGGCCTGGGGGTGGGTGCTGAAGTACCCCAGCTGGTGAGGAGCCGCCCTTCCTCCTATTGCCAGGGCTCGTGGCCCCAGCCGTGGGGTCCGTTCTCTGCCAGGGCCTCACTGGACGCTGAGATCTAGGGTGCGGGGAGCGGAGAGGAGGGTGGCGGGGGCCGAGGGCGCAGAGCGAGAACGCGCCAAACTTAGGGGCGAGTTGTCCAGCTCTGGCCGCAGGGTGCATCAGATCGGATTCTTTTTCCCCCAGAACCAGAGCAGGAGTTAACGGCACTATTTTTGATACTAATTTGATTCCCTCCCTACCCCAAGCATCCGTACATTTGGGGATGTTTTCCGCGTTGTGTACACAGGTGTGTCACAGGAATGGTTTGTGGATGGGCAAAATCTGTGCTCTGCAAGGTGTTCCAAAGTGCCCGTGGTTAATTTCAAGTTTTCATTTTCCAGTCATTTAGGAACCCAACAGGTATTTGAACTATTTCGTTTCTTAGTTCTAGAGCGGAGAGCTCTCAACTTTATCTCTGTCTTTTAAAAAGTCTTGTATTTTCATCTTTGATTTGTTATTGTTTTTTGGATATAAGGGTGACTCACAGGATTCTTCACCTTTTAAAAACGCGTAATGGGAGTGAAAATACAGTAAAGAAATTTATCTTTCTATGCAACAGTGTATGTTTTTGTCGATAAAAGCTTCACGTATAAACCAAAACAAAAAACAAAAAACTGACAGAATAGGATAAATTTCAGTTGATGCTTCAGTTAGTTAATACTTCACAGAAAGTATTAATAATTTTAAAGGCAAGATTCTAGGGTCTGAGCTGTTTTTTAAAAAAACATATATTTTCCTGGAAAACTCATAATTTGTCCTTGAACTTCCTATCTTAATTTTGACATTGACTGTAGTAAGAGGATCTCTGATGACATCATTTGCTCCAGTCACAGTTCTGGTGTTCTGTGACTGAGGGCACCTCTCTCCAAAACATAAGGCCTGGGCCTACCCTTGTACTTCAGCTGAGACATTTCCAAGGATTTCTCTTCAGCAAAGTATTATGCTACATGCTAGGCAATGCTGCAGTCCCTTCTTACATAAGCCAGCTCCAGGCCGGTGTAGGCTCTGGGTGTGCTTGGAGCAGTTGAAACAAGGGAGTGTTCTGTCTCAGTCCAGGGAGATGATTGGAGTTTTGAACAAAGTAAATTTCTAGCTAGTATTCTCACCTTGCGTTTCTTTGGTGCTTAATTTTTTTTAATGCCTTCTACTTATCTGAAACTCACCATGCCCTTGTAAAGGTTGTAGGAGAGATGGCATTACTTTCATTTGACAAAGAAACAGAAAATTTTTGTTAACCAAAGTCATACAGCTTACTGGTGGTAAAATCAAAAGGCTAACCTGGATCCTGCTTTCAACCTAGGTTTTTTGTTTAACTGAAACCTGACACTTGATACAAAAATGTTTTATTTGGCACATTTTATGGATGGTATGTCTTCCAATCTACTCATTTTTTTCTGTTTTTGTTTTGTTTTGTTTTGTTTTTTGCCAGCTCACATCTTGGCCTTGTCTTCACTCATGCAGGGCTGGCACTGTTCTTATGGGTGAGGACAGGAGTGAAGTTTTGCAGAGGAGAGTCTGTGGTTTGTATTTATCCACCGTCTGCCTCCTCTACATTCACATTCACATTCAGGAACAGCAGGTGCTGAACAGAGTGGCCAGGGCCCAGAAATTGGTGAGGTTCATTTGACATCATTAGTCCAAGTATAATATTACTTCAGTCTTTACAAAGAAACTCATTCAGGAGGAGAAATTGGAGAGTGTGAGTTTTGTTCCTTTAAAACAACCTGTTCACCACTGTGCTTGGGAACATAGATGTGAAGGAGTAAAAGGAGACGAGTATCTACCATTTCTCAAGCATCTACTATGTTCCAGGTACTGTGCTGGGTGCTTTAGGTATATTATCATATTTAATCCTCACAACAATCCTGGAAGGTAAGTGGTATTGTACCCATTATTCCATGGTGGAAACTGAGCTCAGTTTGGAGATGGTCCAGACAAATGCCTCACACTGCCAGTGTGAGGCAGGGCCAGAATGTAATCACTGATGTACCTTACTCCAGAACTCATTTCCTTCAAGTGCCAGACTGTCGTCCCCAAGAGGCTATTGATAAATACTGGAACACCTACCCCCTTGATTTTCAGACATGCCTGTATATTAGGATCGCCTTGGGTACAAATGTAAACTGGGTACAATGGCTCATGCCTGTAATCCCAGCACTTTGGGTGGCTGAGGCGAGAGGGTTGCCTGAGCCCATGGGTTTGAGGCCAGCCTGGGCAACCTGACAAGACCTCGTCTCTACAATAAATAAATAAAAAATTAGCTGGGTGTGGTGGCACACACCTGTAGTTCCAGCTACTTGGAAGGCTGAGCCCAACAGGTAAGGCCATGGTGGCCGTGAGCGTGCCACTACACTCCAGCCTGGGTGACAGAGGGAGAGTCTGACTCAAAAAAGAAATGCAAATGTTGATATCCCATAACTCAGAGATTCTGGGTTAATTGGTCTGCAGTGAGACCCAGGCATTGGTATTTCTTTTTTTTCAAATCTTTTATAGACATGGTTGTATATCTTTTTTTAATGTTTAAGTCAACTTTATGTTGAAGTATAACATATATTCAAGCCGGGCTCGGTGGCTCAGCCTGTAATCCCACGCCTTTGGGAGGCTGAGGTGAGTGGATTGCCTGAGCCCGCGGGTTCGAGACCCGACTGGGCAGCGAGACCTCATCTATACAATAAATCAAAAAATCAGCCGGGCGTGATAGCGCATGCCTGTAATTCCAGCTACTTGGAAGGCTGAGGCGGAAGGATCGCCGGAGCCCAGCAGGTCGAGGCTGCGGTGGCCGGGAGCAGCCACTGCACTCCAGTCTGGGCGACAGAGTGAGACTCCAACTCAAAAAAAAAAAAAAAAAAAAAAAATATATATATATTATATATATATTCAGGAAATTGCAGAAATCCTAAGTATATGTTTGGTGAATTTTCACAAACTGAATACAACCATATAATCAGCACCCTGATCAAGAAACAGAGCAATACTGGTGCCCAGAAGTTACCCTCATGCATCCTCCCAATCTCTACCACTCAACAATGGGCACCACTATCTTGACATCTAAGACAATAGGTTTTGGTTTGTTTTTCTGTTTTGGTACTTCATACGAGTAGAATCATACAGTATGTACTAATTTTCATAAGATTTCTTTCACTCAATGTAATATCTGTGTAAGTTACCCATGTGGTTGCAGGTAGTAATGGTATGTTCTTTTTTATTGCTGCATAGTATTTCATTGTATGGATGTGCTATATTTGTTTTCCTGTTCACTTGTTGATGGACATCTATGTTGTTTCTAGTTTCTAGTTGCTATGAACATATACAAATATTTTTTCTTTCTTCCTTCCTTCCTTCCTTCCTTCCTTCCTTCCTTCCTTCCTTCCTTCCTTTCTTTCTTCCTTCCTTCCTTCCTTCCTTTCTTTCTTTCTTTTTATAGAGGTGAGGTCTCACTATGTTGTCCAGACTGGTCTTGAACTCCTGAGCTCAAGCAATCCTCCTGCCTCAGCCTCCCAAAGTGTTGAGATTACAGGCATGAACCACCACATCTGGCTTATACACACAGTTCCATTGGTTTTATACATAACAGTGGCACTGCTAGGTCATAGGATATGTATATGTCCCCCTTCAGCTGGTACTGCCTAACAGTTTTTCAAAGTGATTAAGCTTTGTGATTATTGTTTTGAAAGCTTTGCAAGCTCTAATGTGTATCCAGAGTTGAGGACCATTTCCATGGTTTCTCCAGAGTTCAGCAACGTAGAAACCTCAAGTGTCTACCACCAAGTTGAAAACCATAAAAAAAAAAATTGATGACAGTCTCCTTAACTTTGGATCTTCTAGATAATCTTCTCTGCTGAGTTGGGCAGCTTGTGTCCATTTTCCCATAATCCTTTGTGCCAAGCTACCTGGAACTTTCAAAGGCAAGAACTGGAGCCTGATCAGTCTTATAACCTTAGCACCCAATACAGAACATAGCACAGAGCAGGTGCTCAGGAAGTGTTTGTTAGATGAATGATTGATAGAATGACTGAGTGCTCAGAGAAGATCCAAGCTACAAAAGAGACCTCCCATCTCTGCACTAAGACATGTGCACTTTATTCATAGGACACTGCCTTAGGCTCTCACTAAGAGCCTAATTGCTTTTACTTATCTAAGCCTGTTTGCATTATAGGTAATCTGTTTTTTCAACCCCAAACTGATTAGAAATAGCAAATTAAATGAGACGAGGTAAGGTATTTGGAGGCACTTTGTAAACTGGAAAGTAGCATCTAAAGTTGTGGTAAAAGGAAAAGAGGAGCTTCTGTAAATTAGACACACTGGCAATGGCAGAAAGACTATAAGTCTGTGTATAACATGGAAGAACTGAAACCAATAGCACATCAACAAAGGAGGCAGAAAAACTATAAAAAGCAGACCCATGAACACATAACTATCTGGGGACTTTTGATGTGGGGTCGGGCAACCCAGCACATGCTGTGTGCTCTAGTGGTTAGAATTTGTTCCTTTCCATACCTTGGTCTGGTTTTGATTCCTAGTCAGGGCAATCTTTTCTCTTGAGCAGTAGTGTAGTATTGCAGAGACTAAGAGCTTAAGCTTTGAACGTGAACTGACCCAAACTGGCCACTAATATTAGGTATATGTTAACCTCCTAGGTGGTAGTGGTAGGTAACACCACTTATTAGGTATATGCTTCATCCAAGGGTTAAATGAAAGAAAGCAAGTAAAGTACTTAGTATAGTGCCTAGCACTGAGTGAATTCACGATAAAAGCTAGTTACTAATTGGAATTTTTTTTTGAGTTGGAATCTCACTCTGTTGCCCAGGCTGGAAGTGCAGTGGCACGCTCACGGCCACCAAAGACTCTTCCTGCTGGGTTCAGGTGATCCTTCTCTCTCAGCCTTCCAAATAGCTGGAATTATAGGCACTCGGCCCGGTTAATTTTTTTTTATTATAGAGATGAGGTCTCCCCAAGTTGCCCAGGCTGATTTCAAACCCATGGGCTCAGGCAATCCTCTTAGCTCAGCCTCCCAAAGTGCTGGGATTATAGGCATGAGCCACCGTGCCCGGCCTCTAATTGGAATTTTAACATATCCCAGTAGATGGTTCTTATAAATAACATTTCATCATCATCAAAAAAGTTCACTTAGTTTAGTTAAATTAAGCTGACTGTTTAAGAAATGAGTCATTGATATTTAGAAAGATTTCCTCCTGAAATCTTAACATTAAAAAAAAATTGGATAGAGAGAAAGGTAAACTGTGGGCTTTCCAAGGGTTCTGAGGTCTTACACTAGTTATATTGAAATTTTTAGAGAGGAAGAAAACTATTTTAAGTAGGAAGAAAAATTCAGCCGTCCTGTTTCTCAGTTCTATGCTCTAGTCAAGAGAGGCTACTTGTTTTGGGGGGAAAAAATAAAGATAAAGTCAAAGGTAAAATCTTCACATATTTCCTAATACTTAACATATCTCTTCAGAAGGCAAAACAAAGTGTAACATTTTTGGGGCATTTTAAGTGAATGGCAATGTCAGGCTTGATCTCTATTTTAAATACTTAACAGCAAAAACTAATCCTTTCAACATTATTAGCCTCTTTCACTACTACCACAATGCTTTTTTATGAACCTAAAATTCTCAGTGCCTCTCATCACAGAAAATAATTTCAATTAAAATTAGAATGTGTTGAAATGTGTTTAAAATTGTTTATATGTCATATTTGATATGAGTTTATATTTTATTTGGAAAGCTACATAAAGACAGTTTAAATTTCATTGTAGCCCAATGAAATTCATTGAACAGAGACTGGAGCTTTTTTTTTTTTTTTTTTTTGTAGGAGTCTCACTCTGTCACCCAGGCTGGAGTGCAGTGGCACACTCACGGCCACTGCAGCCTCTACCCACTGGGCTAAGATGATCCTTCTGCCTCAGCTTTCTAAGTAGCTGGAATCACAGGCATACACCATCATGCTCTACTGATTTTTTGATTTATTGTAGAGATGAGGTCTCAACAAGTTGCCCAGGTTGGTCTCAAACCCCTGTACTCAGACAGTCCTCTCACCTCTGCCTCCCAAAGTGCTGGGATTATAGGTGTGGGTCACTGTGCCTGGCCAAGACTAGAATTTTTAACTGTAGTTTCAGACAATATGCATGCAATCTTAAGAGCTTTAGAAATTGGCTGTAAGACTTTTTGTTCTTTCTCCAGTTTATTGTCTTGCTTTTCTTCTCAATGCTTAGCATGGACAATTTTTATTTTGTTTTGTTTTTTATTTTGGATTCAAGAAGTACACATGTGTATTTGTTACATGGACATATTGTGTAGTGGTGGGGACTGGGTCTCAGGTGGAGCATGGGCAAATTTTAACTGCTGAAAACAATTTGTATGTGGTTTCCTTTATAACAGCCCAGGACAAGAAATATTTTTTAGGATCCAATTGTAAAGAGGAACTGGAGTAGACAACACAACTGAATTCTTCAGATTATGAATTATTCAGTTGTTAACCACAGTAACTTCTTGAGCTACCATTTTGTGTTCTAATAATAGAAAATTTGGAAGGATTCCTCTGGGTATTGAAAAATCAGGAGATCTTTTCATTCTTTTTTAGTCTATGCATAAACTAGAAGAATGTGAAAAAAGAATATTTTCAGTTTCTCGTGTTTACCTGGATGAAATTGTTTGATTTTTTAAAACAACATATCTATTCTATAATTAAAATAGCTTGAAATTTAAAAATAGACCCCAGAGCACGAAGCTCATTGTCTTAGTTAAGTTAAACAATGCAATGAATGGTCTTTTATTTTTTTATGATGATTGCCAAAAATATCCCCCCTTGCCCTCAGGAAGTAAGTAATAAACCTTATGAATCTGGCATAGTTGAAGGGAGAAATAAAAATCAATGGCCTCTATTAAAAACAACACAGTATGTAATATCTAAAAAGGAAATGCTTTGTTTCTGAATTGGAGTGAATGTACCAAATATATACCAAAAATAATACATTTCATTAGAAAATTTGCTCAGTGGAATTGTTTTGACTGGAGATGTAAATTATTTTGTTTTAAATCTAATTCACTTTAAGTTGCTTTTAATGTTGACTCTAATTCAGGCCATTTCTGGGGACAACAGAGTACAACATACCTCTTTATTTTTTATTTTTTTGAGTCGGAGTCTCACTCTGTCTCACAGGCTGGAATGTAGTGGCACATTCACAGCCACCGCAGCCTCTGGGCTCAGGCGATCCTTCTGCTTCAACCCCCCAAGTAGCTGAAACTACGGGTGCGTATCACCATGCCCAGCTAATTTTTTTTATTTATTGTAGAGATGAGGTCTCACCAAGTTACCCAGGCTGGTTTTCATCCTCTGGGCTTGGGCGATCCTCACACCTGTGTCTCCCAAAGTGCTGGGATTACAAGCGTGAGCAACAGCGCCAGGCCCATATGTCTTTATTAAAACCACACAATCTTGGCCAGCTAGCCTCTATCTCACCTCCATTCTTGAGGCGGGCCTCAAGCATCAGCCAGAGAGGTGATGCGATGTTGACAGCACAGCATAATATATGCAGAGTGATTGGGGGTTAGTACCAGAAGGAAATGCAGGAAATGGCCTTTGACTTACAAATGAAAAAGTGTGAAGGCACTTGCCAGTTTCTTAGGGCCCTTACCAACTTTTTAGAGAGAGACAGTGTATATCCATTTAGTCCAGAAGCTACTCTGTACCTGCATTTCTTTTTTTCCCCCTTTTGCCTCAGTATTGAGAGTGCCACTTTCATTATGCTCAGTTTGTTGTACAGAAACATACACACCGAAAATCATATTCCACCAAAAAAACAGACAGGAAAAACAAATCCACATATTCTCATAGTCACATATTCTGTGTGAGAACATATAGTACTCTGTTTTTTGTTTCTGTGATAGATCACTGAGTAAGTTAAACTCTAAATCCATCCAAGTTGCTGCAAAATGTATATGTTTGTTGTTCTTTATGGCAGCATAATATTCCTTGTGTATATGTACCACAATTTTTTATCCAGTCAAGCTTCGATGGGCAGTATGTTTGGTTCCATGTTTTTGCTATTGTGAATAGAGCTGCAACAAACATGTGTGTGCTGGTATCTCTATTGTACCTGCATTTCAACATTGAGATTGCCATTTCCTCTGCTGTCAACTGGTGCCATTATGACACCAGACATTTGTCTGATTAGCTCCAGACTTTGTCGTACCCTAGCAAACTGGACCTTACCATCTAGAGAGATGTGTGAGTTCAGAGATGTGGATCATCTGAAATAGCATATTGTCACACATCATTTCTATTTGACTTCTAGCAGAAGATTTACCTTCTTAATTAAGTTCTGCTTAGACAAACAGAGTAAAATCCCAGCTTTATACTTTCTTGGGGACTTGAATATTATTACAGAGATCAGACATGTCAATTGAGGGATTGAATAGGGCAATAGGGAAAAGAAGGAATTAAATTAAGCTGAGATGAAATGCCACAGTTTGCAAAGCAGCAAGTGAAACCGTTATTAAGGACTTGTCTTACCCTAGACAATAACAAAGACATTTCCCTACTTCCTGGAAGCATAGACAGTATTTTAAGAGACATCTTTAAGATTTCAAGCTCTTAACATTTTTTTACGAAGATCCCTGACTGTGAAGCAGGCCTGCACACTAGGAAACATTTCCTCTTATAATCTGGCTGTTCTTCATGGCAAGGTCTACAGCAGAATCGGGATATTTACCAATCATTTCTGAGAGATGTACACAAATCAGGAGAATGTAGCATTTTACTAACAAAAGCAATTTAACTACTTCTTTGGAAAATATATATTGTGATAGTAAAAATAAGCATGTACACTGTAGTATAATCAGTTTGCATTCTCTGAAGAAGGGTTACCATTTGAGGATGTGTTGTGTATTAAGAAAAATCTTGATTTGGGATTAAAAAATTCTCTCCAAGTAAAGACAACTGAATGGCAAACAATGGTTTAAGGGCTAGTGTACCTTTGGGTGACTTCATTTGTCAGATATTATATGGTGGTTTTGTTTTTGTTTTGAGTAGGAGTCTCACTCTGTCACCCAGGCTTGAGTGCAGTGGCATGATCACAGCTCACCGCAGCCTCAGCCTCCTGGCCTCGTGGTATCCTTCTGCCTCACCTTCCAGAATAACTGAGACTATAGGCACACAGCACCATGCCTAGCCAATTTTTAAATTTTTTTGTAGAGACCACGTCTCGCTATGTTGCCCAGGCTGATCTTGAATTCCTGGACTCAAGCAATTATACAGTGTTCTTTTTATTTCTTATCTTAAAACAAATTTAGGCATCAGTGCCTGGCATATATACCAGGTGTTAAGTAAATATTTGTTAAATAGATAACAAATGAATTTTTAAATGAATGGAAATGAATTTTTAAAATTTCACTTGAGATAGCTTGTGTATCTAACAGTCTACCTGTAGATTATCTATAATTGACTTTTGTCCATAGAAATAATGTTTTAGTGGGTAGAAATAAGGATGAAAAGAAAGCTGAGTTCTCTTAACACAGCATCACTCAGTTTCCTTATGCCAAGCTGTTTCATATTTTTTTAATTAAAAAAATAAAATTAAAGGTGTGAGATATTAAATCCTGTGATGTCATATGGAAACCCTTCTCTGCTTTTCCAGTTCCCAGGCTACTTTTGTTTCTACTTTTTTTTCTTTGAGTTGGGGTCTCACTCTGTTGCCCAGGCTGGAGTGCAGTGGCACGATAATACCTCACCACAGTCTTGGCCCCCTGGGCTCAGGTGATCCTCCCACCTCAGCCTCTCGTGTAGCTGGGACTGCAGGCACGCACCACCACGCCCGGTTAACTTTTAAATTTTTTTTGTAGACACGAGGTCTCATTATGTTGCCCAGGCTGGTCTCAAACTCCTGAGCTCAAGCGATCCTCCCACCTCAGCTGACCAAAGTGCTGGGATTACAGGCATGAGTCACAGTGCCAGGCTGAGCCACTGTGCCTGGCTGTTCCTTATGTTACCCAAACTCTCATGATTTCATTGAGCTTTCAAGGTGTGAGCTTTGCATGTGAGGATTCTCTGTGACCTTCTCCAAAGTGATCCCAGGCCATACCTTCACTTCCTTTTGATAAGGTAAATGCTATGTCAGCATTCTTCACTTCTCTTAAGAAGAATTTATCTGTACCAAGCAATGAAAAATGTATGGGCCCTGATTTATTAAATTCTACTAGAAAAAAATGCCTTTTCCCCTCTCTTTCTTTCTAGGAAAGGCATGCCCAAAGGACAGGTGTTCCTGGTGGAAGAAACATTTTTTAAAATTTTAGATTGAGAGGAAAGACTGGCATTCAGCAAGTACTTGATCACTGTCTACACAGTGAGCATACATATGTGAAAGAGTGGAATTCAACAGCGTGTGGCAATATATGGCTATGTGTCTAAGCTAGTGGTTTTTGAGTCTAGACCCTAAAAGTGAAAGGAGCTCAGAAACAGGGAAGCCTGTTGTGTATTGAGGTATAGTGTTTGGGTAAAACCCCAGCGGGGAGAGTGCTTTGGGATGGGCCCTGAAGGATAGCTAGCATTCAGATAGTTGAAGTACCTTCCTTCCTTCCTTCCTTCCTTCCTTCCTTCCTTCCTTCCTTCCTTCCTTCCTTCCTTCCTTCCTTCCCGCCTTCCTTCCTTCTTGTATTGCTGTATCTCTGTCTCTCTCTCTCTCTCTCTCTCTCTCTCTCTGAGTCAGAGTCTCACTCTGTCACCTAGACTGGAGTGTGGTGGCGTGATCACAGCTCACCACAGCCTCGACCTCTTGAGCTCAGGCAATCCTTCTATCTCAGCCTCCTGAGTAGCTGAGACTACAGGTGCACATCGCCATGCCTGGCTAATTTTTATGTTTTTATTTTTTTGAGACAAGGTCTCAGTATGTTGCCCAAGCTGGTTTTGAACTCCAGGGCTCAAGTGATTCTCCTGCCTCAGCCTCCCAAAGTGCTGGGATTACAGGCATGAGCCACTGCGCCTGGCAAAGTTGAAGGAACTTTCTGAAGAAGAAGTATAAATATCAGAGAGTGGCATAGTGAAGAAAGAGGGTTCTGGGGAATACAAGGAGAGACTGGTGAGAAATGAAAGGCCTGCTAGGTTGGGGCCAGCTTGAGAAGAAATATGAATGCTAGCCTGAGGAGGACGGACTTGATCTTGGGTTCTATTAAGCTTTTGTTGGATGGCATTGCTGTGATTTGAGAGACATGGATGTTAAGCAAAAGCACCATTTCTGATGGCTCTGACATCTGAGTTCCTGAATGCTCCCTTCACAGTGTTTGGATTATTTTCTAGGTGCAAATCCTATTTGAAATAAGATGGATCAAAAAGAATTAATTAATTAACTGATTCATTAATTAATTGATGTCTGTAGACATTGATGTGTGTCTCTAAAATTGAAAAACTTTTGAAAATGTGACTCACATAGACATATAAGCAAGACTAAATGAATGACTGAAGATGATCTCTAAGTAAAGAAAGAAAATGATAAGAACTTTGGCACAACATCCTTTCCTCCCAGATTAGCTAATGTTAGAAGGACTCTGGGCATGTGATTTATAGTCTTTCCAATTGCATGTTACCCCTTCTTTCTGCTGGCGAGTCTCTTTGCCATGTCCTGCAGTGCTTTGACTATGAATTGGAGCTGATTTTAGAGCATGGGTATGAACAGGTGAGTGTTTATCATTTATGCTATTTTATAGTAAAAAAAACAGTCAAAATATAACCAATTTCAGCAAAGCAGTAAGATTCCACAGTTATTTCCAGTTTCCCTTTTCTATAATGATTTGTTTCAAGGAACTTCTATTACTTGGGACAGCCCAGCAATTGTGGCTGCTGTGCATACTTGGCACATAACTCAAAACATTCACAACCATGGAGTTTAAAGCAACTTTGGTCACCTCATGGTTACAGGGCTTAAGTTTGCAAATGAGTACAGGTGCATCTCATTTTAGACGATAGAAATTTCTGGAAAGTTGCATGGAGATTGTTGTTGTTTTTTTTTTCTTTCCTAAGTGATATTCCTTTCTGAGTTTATTATCCTTTCCGCAATGTTTTTCTCATTATGACTGATCATCTATTGGCAAGAGCATCTAAACTTTCATTAATTAATCAAATATCTACAGAGTGCCTACTATGTGACAAGCATTCTTCTAGACACTGAGAATACAGAATTGAAAAAAAAAGTGAACTGGTATCATGGGGCTTACGTTCTAGGAAGAGTTTACATTTAAGTCTCTGACAGCATCCTGTCAATCAACCAATGAATAGTTATTTATCAAAGTCTCATATATGTTGAATATTGGGATCAGGGCTGTGGGGGCATTTGAACTTCAAAGAACCTACCTTCTAATTGGATATCCAGGAGTAATCTCAACCACAGAATGAATAAAGAATATTGTGCTGATAGACCACTGAGTGCTTAAGGGTGCAGCATCTCTACAAATTGTAACGCTGTAACTGTAAGAAAAAACGTGAAGGCAGGGCAGTGGAGGACTTTGTGGAAGGTAATAGGTCAAACTGCCAGGGGAGCTGTTGCTGAAAGTGACCTGCAGCGATTCTTTTTTCCATAGCCCTTGTCTTTGTGTGGGACTCATTTACCACCAATCTTTTCTATATGTTCTGTAGGCTTTAGAGCTTCAACTCCAAATCGTAATTAGGCTCCTAGGAAAAAGCAGGGGCTATGACAGCCCTCTCTTCATAGGTAAGGCTCCTCCCTGTGTGGACTGTTAAATAAGCAGGGAGAAGCTGTCAACTTCTGAAATTTCTGAGGCTATTCTCATAGTTTTCATATGTTTGCCTTGGTTCATCATGGGAACTTCTAAAATATAGTGTTCCAGGTATCTAGGGCACTTGTTTATCCTTTATATGAAGGGACAAGGAGAAAACATGAAGGATGTTGGATGTTGATTTGGGAACACATGTCTGGGTACTCTTCAATAAAAAAAAGGATTATTTTCAAAAAGTTCAGTAGTAACTTATTGTTAGGAACATAGAAAACATTTTCCATAGACAAAATTATACAGGGGGATTATGTTTTCTGACTGGCCCACAATAGTCTGTTTAATACTTAATGTGGCTGAACTATAGAACTCACAAAGACTAAATAGCAGGTGTGATGCCATGTCGCCAGGAAAATGTTCTGCATTCCAATTTGGAACACTAGGAAGTCGGTCTTCCTCTCTGAAGGGGTGGGGGTGGGGGCATTGGGGAGGAGATCCCCGAGGTCTGACACAGATGCTCCAGCAGCTGAGGCATTACCCATCTACCCCACCCCTCAAAATGGGCAGCCAGTGTGACTCTTGCAAAGGCTTTGGTGACAAGGGCACAGGAGTAAGGGTGAGGTACAAGCCACAATGGTTGACTGACTGACTATGAGGCAGCTGGGTCTAGACCTCTTCTTCCTGCCCTTGGCTTGGCAGGGGCTATTGATGTAACATTTCATATTTCCCTTTCCTTCATGCCTACTCTCTTTTTGGCGACATTATTCAAAACCAGTTGTTCTCTTTTGCTCTCTCTCTTTTTAATCCCGAGACTGGCCCCACCAAGATGCCTGTATCACTCCTCATTCATTTCCCTCTTTCCTGAACACTTAGTAGTCAAGAAAGACAAATCTCTGTTGTGGCCATTGTGGCAGAGGAAGTTTTCCCCTAAAGGAGTGCTAACAAGGAAGGATGATGCTGAGGTGGCCATCAGGAAGTAGACTTGGTAACTTTGAAATGAGTGCCAAGCAAAGAGGCATTAAGCTCAGATCTTGGTTCCTGTCATAGGTGCTCTATGGAGCTGAACTTCCTGGCTCTGGATTCTGTTAGGCTCAAATAACCTAGAAACCTGAAAGAGTTATTCAAAGTGACTCTATAGAAATCAGCAGAGGCCGGACTTGGTGGCTCAGACTGTAATCCCAGCACTTTGGGAGGCCAAGGCGAGCGGATTGCCTGAGCCCATGGGTTTAAGACCAGTCCGGGCAACTTGGCGAGACCTTGTCTCTACAATAAATAAAAAAATAGCTGGGTGTGGTAGTGCGTGCCTGTATTTCCGGCTATTTGGAAGGCTGAGGTGGAAGGATCGCCCAAACCCAGCAGGTCGACGCTGGGGTGGCCATGGGCATGCCACTGCACTCCAGCCTGGGCGATGGAGAGAGACTCCAACTCAAAAAAAAAAACAACAAAAAAACAATTAGCAGAGACCAAAAACATAGATCGTTAAAGCTTTCCATGATCATAATCCAAATAACACTAAGCAGTGGCAGCAAGATACAGTCAACTTTTATATATAGGTCATTTTAAATAACATTCTGAAAAATCAGCATGTAAGTAGATAACAATTATGTTAGACTGCACTACCCTAGACTCCCTTTGCTCTGATTCTCTGCTACTTGATACATTTCTAACTATCATTTGGCTTACCATGGTAATTTCTCTATTTGGAAAGAGTGCTCTGGCCATAAAAATGGGAGTCCTCTTACCGGTTCTTTTCTTTTCTTTTTAGTAAAAATCAAGAAATGGACATTTTAGTTTATGCATTGGCCTTTTGTGAGCTTGGCTAGTGTGAGTCCATTCTCAAGAGACCTTGAGAATTGAAGACCAGATTCTGGACCTTGGAGACCCAGCCAAGACACTGCCTTTGAAAGCCCCTACTCTGATGGCAGACCAACTGGCCTGAGCTCCTTTGGTCAAAGACACCTCTCACTTTTCAGATGGAAAACGAAACTTCAGAAAAGTGGTGTTGCTTTCCTAACGTTTTCACAACTGCTCAGCAGTGACAAAGCTGGGATTGAGGTTGAGGTCTTCTGACCCCCACACCAAGGCTCTTTTCAATACATTGTATGTTGTTACAGCTAAAGGCACACATTAGATCTTGTTCCCTAAATTGCTTAAATGGAGAGAAAGGGAGGAAATAAGGGTGAAGTAAAATCGGGGTTTGCTGTCTCAAGTTTGCTCTGTATCAAATAGGAGCAGTTATTATTTAAAACCAGGAAAGGTACAAATGCCACCCACTATACTCTAGTAAGTGGAATACCAGTGGGTACATGAGTCCAATTTCTGAGCTAACAGCATTATTTGTTGCTGACTTTGTGACTGCTTTTAGTAGGAGCTGTGTGCAAGCATCTCAGATCACGTTCACAGAGCCAGGAGCAGTGCCACCCAGTGAAATATGACTAAGCAGCTCAGATTTACTTGCTCTGTTGCACTATGTAATGACATTTCCTCCAAAGTTCAGGGGTTGACAGAGGCAGTGTGCTCAGCTGTGAGGATTAGAGAATATGATTCAAGATGAGCTAAGTTTGTTTAAAATTTTGTCCAGTAAAAGCAATGAAGAGCTGGAAGGTTTTTTAAATATTTGGAATTTTAAAAAATAAGCTTAAAACATAAGCTGTGTGTCCTTCCAGTCCCACTGAATCACTTGCTTTTCAGTTGATTAGATTTTTAACTCTTGAGTGATGGAATCTATTGTGATCACCTCCAACCCAAATTAACTTTAAATAGAAGTTGATTGGGTGTTACAGCGGCCACATAACATTAAAGACTACCAGTTCTGAACCAGAATTGGCTAGGACTTCTCTTCTTAACCAGGATGTGGCTGGGCCACTGTGACCGGTTAACTCAGGTGGTTAGAGCATGATGCCAAGGAAATCAGGAGGCTGAATGTCATTGCATATAGTCTAGTTGGTTTAACTTGGTTCTGTAACCATGGGTGTACCCCATAGTGCAACCCCGTACAAATAATGGACCGTGGCTCACAAGGTAGAACTGGTTCCACAAATAGGAGGAGCTTACTGCAGCCCTTCTCTACTGGCAAATGTGGCCAAGTATCTGCTGGATCAGTGCTGCCCCTTGAAATGGAAAGGATAGCACAGGCATTAGGCAAAGCCTGAGAAGATGATCTTGTCATATGGGAGATTTTCTCTTTGCTGCAATTAGTTGAATTAGTCATTTTAGAGGTTGTAACAAATTCAATGCAGATGGTACAGATGCCACTTGTACGGCACCAAGGGATTTCTTTCTGTACATAAACTCGCGATTGCTTTTTTCATTTTTCGTCTGTCTCATGGAAACATAAAATGTGCATGCAAGGCTACAGCACCCCTCAGAACACTCTCTTCTATATTTTTATTGGTTCCATCACTTTCCTGCTCTGTGACTTAACTATTCAGGGTCTTAGTTTACTCATCTGTGAAATGGGGAAAAGAATTGTATTAGCATCAACAGACTTGCTAAGAGAATCAAATGTAAAGAAAAAAAAAATATATATATATATTAGTCTACTCTGTTTGGGCTGCTATTATAAAATACCAATACCATAAACTAGGTAGCTCATAAACAACGAAAATGCTTCTCATGGTTCTGGAAGTTGGGAACTCCAAAATCAAGGTGCCAGTTGATTCAGTGTCTGTGAGGACATGCTTACAGTGTCCTACATGGCAGAAGAGGCAAGGCTGCTTTCTGGAGCTTTCTTTATAAGGGCACCAATCCCATTCGTGAGAGCTTTGCCCTCATGACCTAATCACCTCTAAGCAGCCATACCTCCTAACATGTTGGTGATCAGGTTTCAACATAGAAATTTGGAAGGACACAGGCATCAGACCATAGCAATATATAAACTCTAAGCATGATGCCAGGCATGTAGCAGGAGCTCAGTAAATCAGTAAAGAGTAGCTGTAAGATTAGTGAGGGAATGAAACAAGAGATTGGGAGAGTTTCATCTCGTGTACTTCCTTGCTTTTGTCAGTTTAGGGAAAGTGTTATAAAATAGCATACATGTTGAAACTGAGAACTACTCCGAAAGGTTCTATTTGTAAAGTTATACAAGTATTAACGTCTGTACAGCTTATATTGGCAGATCTCCACTAGTTCAGCATTAACACCTGGTATTTAGTGGATTGAAAATAGGTCTTGCTGTCATTGTAGATATCCAGAATGAAAAAAAAGGGGGGAAACATTTAAAAATTAAATGTCTTGGCTGGATCCGGTGGCTCATGCCTGTAATTCCAGCACTTTGGGAAGCTGAGGTGGACTGCTTGAGTCTAGGAGTTCAAGGCCAGCCTGAGCAACATAGTGAAATTCTGTCTCTATTTAAATATATATATATATTATATATATTAATTCTAAAAATTAAGTGCCTTGTCTTATTTCATCTACTGATGTTGCTTATAAAGAACAGAAATGCCTTTCTCATGGTTCTGGAAGTTGGGAACTCCAAGATCAAGGTGCCAGTTGATTCAGTGTCTGCTTACAGTGTCCTCACATGGCAAACGAGGCAAGGCTGCTCTCTGGAGCTTCCTTTATAAGGGCACTGATCCCACTAGACCTTGGGTTGGCTATATGTAAATACTTCTAAAAAAGTCTTTAATGAAGTTCAATTCCCATCTCTCCTATTGCTTATCCAAAGTCAATGTTTTTGTTGCTATTGTTAAACTTGAACCTTGCCCCATCTAATTGCAGCAGTGATACCTTGAGACCATCTAGCAGTACTCTAAGACGTAGTACTTTTTTTCTTGTCTGAGTCACAGTAGTAAGAAGATGAATGGAGAAAGGGAATCCTGCTGTTCAGCTGAACTTCACAGATCCAACTGGAACTAACTGGCTTATTTCTGGACAAAAATAGGTATAAATAAAGTTCAGCTAATCTGGGACTCAGTCACATACTGGAGAAACTAAATAGGCTAGTGAATCTTGCACAGTATATTAGAAGATGCGTGCATTATGACTTCATCATGATTTGACTTTGAAAAAATTCACTGAAAATGACTTTGGAAAATTATTTACAGCATAAATGTGCAAATTTGCATTACCTTCTAACAGGTTCCAGTGCTTTGCAGACAGAAAGGGGAATTGGTTCTCTATTTTATATGTATAAAATGAGTGAGACCAGTCCTAGGCAAGTGGCCTGTATTGTAATCTACTTTTTCTTATTCTTTTTACACCCTCTCCATATTGGGGGAGTCTTCCTTGCTTTCTCCTAGTTGGGCACCAGGGCCTTTAGTCTTTTTTATACATTTTCATCTCTAAACTTGATTTCATACTTCTGATTTCCACTAAGGTGTAAGTGGATGATAATGGCTGAATGTATATGCTGTCTCCAAATAATGTTTCCAGTTTCATGGGGGATCTATCTCAAGCGCTTAGAAGAAAGATCTGGGTTGGAATTTTCAATATCATTCAATTTGGTGCTTAGGAGGGTGGAATGTGGTGGAGGGTGTTCATGGTTATATTTGATCTTCTAACTGCTCTGAAACAAAAATCTTTAATAATAATGATAATAATCTGAAATAATAATGCCTTCTCTACTCTGTCTTCTCAGAGGCCTCTTCCAACTCCTTCCTGTGTAGTTCCTAGTGCTACAAAATAGACTTACAGTGAAAACAGTGTTCATGGATAAACTTGAGTGTATCGGGGTTTTCTCAAAAGGCAAATGTGTACAGTCCAGGAAACTTCCCTCAAGCAGATGCAATGACTCTTGTTCATGTGAATTTCATTTTCTGATCAGTTTGTTTATTTTCAAATTCAGTCAAGTACCAGTATAAGCAAATAATACCAGTGTTGCCATGTATAAGCTGTCAATAATCTTGAATAAGGAACAACTAAAACAAAGGGGAGATTTTTATCACAACTTTTGCTCTCTTGCCTTATTCTGTTAATATCTAACTTCTGCTGATTTTTTAAGGCTCTATCCATCTCTGCCACATCTATCCAAAACACATATCCACAAACACACATGTATGCACACTCCCATTAGGAGTTAGGGGCTAAAAAAATGCTTTGCTACCATCTTGGCAAAGATATAATTGTCATTATCCCATTTGATCAGTTCTAAGGGGGACTCATTAAGTCTGAAATCCTGCAAAATACCAGACACTTTATCTCTAGAGTCTGTTGTTCACCCAGGCTTTGACAAATAAAAACAGAACTACTGTCAAGGTATTACTGGCAAACTTTGAATTTGATATTGTAGCATTCAGAAATATATTTGGATCATAATGTCACTTAACTCTTTAGTAATATTAGCACTACTCTTTTACTAAAAGTTTATCAATATCTCATTTTTAGATGTAATTGGGTTCTTCAATCATTTTAACTCTGAATGCAAAACATTTATAGATTAAATGAACAGTAGAGTTGTCAATCCCAGAATAAGCAGACTTGTGTAGGTTTTGACCCTTCAAACTTTAAAAAAAAAATTGATGTTATATATTTTAATTCTAGACACAGACTTTTAGATCTTCAAGAATATTTACCAAAAAAAAAAGAAAATTTATCTTGATGTGGCTCCCAGAAAATATGCAGATTAAAAGTGAAACAAATGTCTCTACCTATTGGGAAGGCAGACCCTTAAAAATCCTAGGCCCATTACCAATCACGTCCCATATGAAATGGTACATTTTAGTCTCATTGCCACATTTTGGGAAAAATGATACAATCTGTTCTCTTCAAGAGACTTCTAGACATCCTGGAACAAAATGTTTTTTAGAAGGGGCATTTCCATTCTTAAGGTGAACATCTAGTTACCTACATTGTTGGCTGGCAAGTTAATAGATTGTGCCTGTGCTTGAGAATACTTCTAGGCTCAACACATTTTTTTTTTTAAGTTGGAGTCTCACTCTGTTGCCCAGACTGGAGTGCAGTGGTACACTCACGGCCACCGCAACCTCAACCTGCTGGGCTCAGGTTATCCTTCTGCCTCAGCCTTCTAAGTAGCTGGAACTACAGGCATGTGCCACTACACCCTGCTAACTTTTTTATTTTTTGTAGAGATGAGATCTTGCCAAGTTGCTTAGGCTGGTCTCAAACCCCTGGGCTCTGGCTGGCAGTCCTTTCACCTCGGCCTCCCAAAGTGCTAGGATTGCAGGTGTGAGCCATGACACCTGGCATAAGACCCCCTCTTTACAAAAAAAAAATTAGTTAGATATGGTGGTGTGCACCTGGAATCCCAGGTACTTGAGAGGTGGAGACAGGAGGATGACTTGAGCCCAAGAGTTCAAAGCTGCAGTGAGCTATGATTATGCCATTGTACTTCAGCCTGGGTAACAGACCAAGGCCTTGTCTCTAAACAAACAAACAAACAAGCAAACAGTTAAAACAACAGCTGATTGGTATCTTCACTAGGGATAGTAGCTTATCAGAATGATGGTTGAGATTTACAAAATGGAATGTTGTATTTACTTAACGTGTCTTTGCTCAGAGTTGAGTAGTATCAGCAAGGCCAGAGGTCACATCTGGAAAAGTCACCTAAGGTCAATAAAAACCCATAGTCTCAAGCAGGTAAAGGTTCAAATCCATGATTATCTGAGAAGGGCAAGGTCAAGCGGCAGAAACCAGGAACTGAGACTGGGAGCAAAATGCAGACCTGGACAGAAAGTTTGGGTAACATGAAGTTGGGATCCCCGGCAGTTGGGATCCAACGGACAGCAGAGGGGAGGAAGGAACGCAGAGAGAAAGGCACTTCTGACAGTGCCCCAACTGAGTACAGCCAATAAACTATAAAGATGAAAGTGTGCTATAAAGTCTCCACCTCTTTATTTGTGCACTGTTGAGGACATTCTGTAGGTGATGGGCATTAACTGTAACTTATGCACATACGCTTTCCGTAACTGGACTGAAAATATTGATATGTTCAGTTCAGAAGAGTGGGTCTGAGTATGCACTGTGCATTTCCTGCTGGGCGCTGCCCTCCCAGCTTGGCTCTCATTTCCCATTATTGCTTCACTCTGACTCACTGCTGGCCTGCCACATGTCATTAGGCGGCTCAGCTGCCGCTCTCATTTCTCCCAAAGGTATACATACAGAGGGTTGTGTCTTGCCTTTTACATTTTTCTCCTGAGGGCTGGAGGAAGTGGCCTTTGGATAGTTTTGTTTGTTGAGTTGGATACTTAGAGTGTCTTATAGTTTCACTTTTCTTTTCTTGTAGATATTTGATCCTGATGACCTTTATTCAGGGGTCAATTTCTCCAAGGTTTTGAGTACTCTTTTAGCTGTCAACAAAGCAACAGAAGGTAAGCAGGGCTTGTGATTTATGAGTTCTGGGTGACATTTTTGGATCCATGTGTTTCTGATTACACTGGAAGCCAACTATGGTCAGAATTGTTCGACTGGCACAGATTTTCTTCATATTCCCCAAATAAACTCCGAGTGTCAAATGCTTTAATTTTTTTATAGCTTAAGATCTAAAATGCCTATTACGAATATTATTCTAATGCCCCTAGTATAATGATAAAAAATGAAGAAACTATTTCATTCAATGCTCTCGAATAGCCGACTGAGCATAACAAGACAGAAAATAAAAAGGGAAAGACTAGTTCCTTTTTTTTCATCAAGTTTACAAAATACAGCCATCACTTCCCTTTCCCCACTAGAGACATATTTTTCTCATTACTTTTTGTATGTCTTTGTCCGTGTAAAGAAACCTCTCAGTAACTTTGCACCAGAAATGAAACCTCAGGTTCATAGAGAGCGAAAATAATATCTTTTACCTAAATGTTTAACACCCATCACACTCGCAGCAGTAAATATAAATCCTTGTAAATGTGAAGAAAATGATGATAAACTTAGAGTGTAAATTAACTCCTTCTGTGATATAGTATTTTACCTCCAGCTGGACAGTAATCATAATTAAAATGCTTCGCACTCTTATCCTGGGTCTAGGTTGTCCTAAGAGCTCTAAGTGGTCTCATTCAATCTTTGAAACAACCCTGGGGATAGGTATTTGTTATTATGAAGTCCATATTACAGATAAGGAAAGTCAGCCCACAGTTGCCCAACTAGAAGGGGAGTGGCTGAACTGAGCTTCAAACCCACAGTTGACTGACTCCAGAGCCCTTATGCCCAAACATTGGTCTTACTGCTCCAACTGTTGGAGAGTTAACAGGCTGTGTGCCCAGTACTGCCAGGTGCTACAAAGGAAGTGGAAGCAATGGTCTCCGCCCTTGAAACAATTACTATCTATTTAGGGAGACTCAACTTACCCACATGAAACAATTAGAGAATAAGAACAGACAATATAATCAAGTGCCAAATAGGATGGAGCATCTAGGAAGCTAGCAAGTAATTATAGTTTTAGTCAAAAGAGTTGTATATAATAGCAATACATGTAAAAATACTTCTCTAAAGTTGTTCATTTGCTATTTGGAAAAAAATGCTTTTGAGCTATTGCAAGGCATATAGCAGAAAGTACAGCTAATTCAAGTAACTATATTTAACACACATGACAACTATCCAGTTCTAGGCAGGGAGGAGCGTGTAATTCTAACATTATGCCACACAAATTATACGTTCCTTTGCCAAACCCTTCTAGCAAGTTTTACAGTCTCTTCCCTTGCCACAGATATTTATAAAAATACAAGGAGGTGAAAGTTAAAACCCACAGCATCAAGGAAATTACTTGGATACTGAGCATGTCGCCTAGGGAATGTTTGGGCTTTAGACTTTTGCAGTTTATATCTTTTAAAAATAAATGGAGAGGCAAAGAACCCTTATTTGAATTTGTCAAGAAGCCAGCTCCTCTCTTTTGTACACTCTCAGCATACTGAAAACATCCAATTCAGCTCTGGCCTGGTCGAATTTCACTAGGTTTCAAGAGAAGACTCCTGAGTTTGACTTAGAAAAATATCTTCTAGTATCAAGATTGCCTCTTTCCCAGACACATGTTCTCTCTCATCTTATTCCCCCCCCACACACACATCAGGGAGATTTTACATTATATATGCCACACGTACTGTTACATGTGAGTAGGGAAAGAGCCGCTGAGTTATGGGCCAAAAAACAAAGAGAGAAATTTGAAATATTTCAAAGTAATAAGAGACACAAACAGCTGTTTGGTACCCAATATAGTTCTGCCTTGGATAACAGGACATACTGTTGCAACTGGTTCAGGAGGGAAGAGTTGTAGGGTTAAGAGAAAATGTGGTTCTGTCGCTGTTTTTCATTCTACTGGAGAGCAATGGCCAGTAAGGTTAAGAACAGGAGTTGGTCACCAAAGAGGGGGGGAGGTGAAATACACTTGGCATGTTCATAATGATAACTGCTAGAATTATGGCCAGGATGCCTTTGATAATGTCCCAAGAAAGATAATGTCATGTTGTAGATGTTGTTCTGACCTGAGTGGTTCCTTTATCATCCTTTTCCTCTTTTCACAGATCAGCTATCAGAAAGACCATGTGGACGCTCCTCTTCTCTTAGTGCTGCTAATAGTTCTCAGACAAACCCACAGGGAGCCGTTTCTAGCACAGCTCCAGGGCTGCAAAGGCAGTCAAAGGCAGTGGTAAGTATAGTCCCAATTCCCTTTGTCTGTTTTAAAATTCATAAAATTAGATCGATATCCTACTTGCATCTCCATATGTGGTGAGACAGCCATCCTATTTGTTTTGGGCATCACCGTAAAAACTAATTATAAACTGAGCACCACTTTAGGATGGCCCAATGGAGCAAATCAAAGGCATGTGGGGTTGTGTCAGGAAATCAGGGTTGAAGCCCCAGAGTTCTGTCTCCTTGCTAGAATTGGTCAAGTCACTTAACTAAGAATGCCATGCAAATGTAAGTCGTTAAGTCTACTTCCTGATGTCAGTTTGCTGTTATTTTCTCTATTCCTTGTCTTTATTAGGAGAACTAAATAGATCCTGGCACAGGGTAGGCAATCAATATCGATCACTACCTTCATAATTACTGTCATCTTTATTTTTCTCTTTGCATTTCTATTGAGCAAGACCTGATTTAAAATACCAGCCTATGATTAATTTCTATATTGGGATCTCCCAGTTGTCTTTGCATTTGTTCTTATTGAGAAATTTATTTGAGAGGAAACATCTCATCTTCTACTTTTTGAGTGAAACCCTTATATTCGTCAAAAGCCACCCACTTGCAGTAAAGCCATCATGACTTATTACTTCCAAAGCACTTAAATGAATGGTTCTTAACCTTTTTGAGATCACAGATCCCTTTGAGAGGCTGATAAGCACTACAGCTCTCTCAAATTGTTTTCAGAAGCCCATGTGTATAAACTCATTTGGGTAAATACCTTTTGTGTTTATCAGATTCCCAAAGGAGTTTGTGACCCTCAGAAAGCCCAATCATACATGATAGGTTAACAACTTCTGATTTAGCTAACTATGGTGTATTTGATCTTTGCATATGAATAAGTCTTAGCCAGATAAGGATATTCTTAATAGGCAGATTTTATGAGAGTGGGTTGGTACATCTCATGATTATGTGTATCATATAATTATGTGGACTATGTTTGCCTGTTATGTAGAGGCAGGGTGAAATAGTTTATCACTCTACTTTGTTACCTGGCTCAGTCAAATATGCATCTTTAGAAAATTGGTAGCGGGGGAGAAAAGTGAAAGCTATGAGCTCCTCCAAAATAGACATTATCACAAAAGTAAAAGTTTGCGTGCAATTTTGAGGGATTTATTAATCTCCCTGTTGCCCACTCATGGACTACTAAGTTAAAAACTCAAGGCTTAGATAGACTTAGGGTTTAATCCTTGGTTACCCCACTTTACTTGCCTAAATCCATATCATTTCTACCCCAGCCTCACTTAGATGAGCACTCAGTCTGGCATGGCTTTTGTTTTTCTAGGAGATGACAGAAAATGGAAGTCACCAGTTGATAGTAAAAGCAAGATTCAACTTTAAGCAGACTAATGAGGATGAACTGTCAGTCTGTAAAGGGGACATCATTTACGTCACTCGAGTTGAAGAAGGAGGCTGGTGGGAAGGCACATTAAATGGGAGAACAGGCTGGTTCCCTAGTAATTATGTCCGAGAAATTAAATCCAGTGGTAAGTGAAGTTTTTGAAAGCCTTTTTGAATGTGACTCCTATACTTTCTTAGTATTCTTACTGAAAATCTTGTAGTCTTAATTGGTTAACCGAAACTGTTTATACTTGTATGTGTATGCCAAAAATAAGATTAGAACAGAGCCGGGAAAAATCTGTGACTAGATATTTTGAAACAAAGTTGTATTTAGATTGCATCAAGGCAGCAGAAAACTAAAAAAGCAAAGGAATTCAAAGCTCTGACAACTGTTCCACCTTAACTATATCTCTTTATGTCTACTAATTCTAGCCCATGTAATATAGTACATAGTTCTTCCTGCTACTCTGAGACTCACCATGGCAGAATACAATAATAAGAGAGGCCATGTGCTAACTTCATTTATTTAGCTAGCCCTAAGCCCTTTAAGTAGACCTAAGACTAAATGCCTCAGAGATGTGTTTGAGAGAAAATAATCGTAGGGTTGCAGGAAGCTGTCTGACTGCTTTGATTCTGAACAAGAGTGCCCTTAACTGCTAACCTTTGTTCATAGCAATATCCAGACTTTAATTGCTCTTCAGTAGGCTTGCTGAGAGATTTCTTTTGGGGGGAGGGAGGTGGGTAATTTACTTGCCCCTTTATATTTGAGAAGGTAGACCCTGCTTATATATGACAAAAAAACCCAAAACCTTGTACATAAAAACGTGCCACAATACAGATAAATCAATGTTCAGTTATTCACGTTATTACATCTTTTCACTTTTCAAAAATATTTACAAAAGGACTCCTTTAAATGTTTAGCCCCTTGGCACATTATTTTTTTGTGGGTATCTTTATTGCATTTTTAATGCCTCAAAATTTATACTGCTAATTAATTAAGTTGTAGGCTTATTGTAAATAAAGTAAAGCATTATAAAAATATACAGTTGACCCTTGAGAATGGGGGTATTAAGGGCACCAAGCCCCCAGGCATTTGAAATCCATGTATAACTTTTGACTCCTCACAATTTAACTACTGTTGACCAGAGTCTTTTTTTTTTTAATTGGAGACTCACTCTGTCACCCAGGCTGGAATGCAGTGGCATGCTCATGCCTGCTGCAACTTTGACTTGCTGGGCTTAGGTGATCCTTCCTCCTTAACCTTCCAAGTATAATTACTGGAGCTACAGATATGCACCACAATGCCTGGCTAATTTTTTTTTATTTATTGTAGACATGAGGTCTCACCATGTTGTCTAGGCTGCTCTCAAACCCCTGGGCTCAGGCAATCCTCTTGCCTCGACCTCCCAAAGTGCTGGGATTACAGACGTGAGCCATCACACCCAGCATTGACTGGAAGTTTTACTGATACCATCAACAGCTGATCGACACATATTTTTATGTTGTATGTATTTTATGTTGTATGTTGTATGTATGTTGTATGTATTCTCCAATAAAGTAAGCTAGAGGAAAGAAAACGCTATTAAAAAGATTGTAAGGAAAAGAAAATATATTCACTCTTCATTAAGTGGACATGGATTATCATTAGATCTTCATCCTCTAAGTTCAAATTCATGCTGTTCAAGGGCCAATTGTATAATGTAGATAATAAAAGTTCCTCTTCTCTTCACAACCCCCCAGACAACCACTGTTAGGAACTTTTCCCTAAAGCATTTAAGATAAAATTTAGTTTGCATACATTTCTGTGTCCTGTGTGGGGTCAAAGTGGCATCTCCTTTAATGAAATGTGTTTATTAATGGATTTATAATTATATATGTATGTGGAGACTTCTTAACATTTTTATTTACTGGGAATTGAGAATTTTCTATGGAGCCTTGAAGTATCTAAACAGGCCTTGTCTGAAATTTCCTTTGTTTTGATGATTTTCCCAGATGATTTTTACTTCTTGCTACATCTTTCAATTGATATAATTTGGTTGTTAAAGTTCCTAAATGGTTTTCCAGATTCACTCTAACATTGATGCCTGATTCCATGTCAAAATCCCTAAATTATTTTCCAGATTCACTCTAATACTGATGCCTGATTCCGTGTCTGTCTGCAAAACTAAAAGACACAGCCCTTGCTGCCTTGTCTGGAAATCTCAAGCACACCCTCACTTTGACAGCCCTTATTATAATGTCCCTCCCTGTGATGCCTTGTAGCATAGTCTGGCCACTCCCTAACAGACTGCCTCAGGTTGTTTGTCCTGGTCTTTGAGTCCTTCCCTTTAAATTTCTTCTATACTGTCTTTGGTTTAGGACTCAGTTTAGGACTTATATGGCAAGCCCTAGATCTGATTTGAGCACTTAGGGAACCCCTAAGCGTCTAATCCAACTGTCAAGGATAGGTCTGGGTTGCCTGGACCATGATGCCTGCTAGTCAGGGAAGGCCTGGAACTCTCATTGTATGGAACAACATCTCTCATTTAGCTTATTGCAGTAGCTTCCTAACTGGCATTTCTGCTCCTGTCCTTGTGACTCCTACCATCTAATCTAAACTTAGTAGCCAGAATGATTCTTTCAAAATAAAACTTGGATCATAGCTCCGCATATCAAAAAGAGTAAAGGCCAAGGTCATCACAATAGCTTACAAGGTTCTCTAGGACTTGGCCTCCTGATTTCCCTCTGGCCTCCTCTCTGACTTCTCTCCCCCTCACTCATTCTACTTCTGCCACACTGACTTGTTGGTTGCCTATGCCAAATAAGCTACTGTCTCACTTGTTGTCCCTCTGTCTGGAACATTCTTTCTAGCTATCAGCTTGGTTGGCTCACTCACCCCCTTCAGATCCGCTTACTTGTCTGCTTCACAGAAGGGCCTCCTCTGGTCACCTAGAAGAAAATGGAACCCTATTCCCACTGTCTCTATTCCCCTTCCTTGCTTTGTTTTTATGCTTATCATTTCTCTCCATCTAACATACTATACATTTACTTATTTATTTCATTTATTGTCTATATTTTACCATTAAACTATAAGTACTACAAAGGCAGAATTTTTTTCTGTTTAGTTTATGCTCAGTAAATATGAAATGAATGAATATTGTGAGGTAGTTAGTTAAATTCTGTTCAACTTGTTTGTTGAATACCTCGTAGGCACTTGGGGGATTTATAACAATCAATATCTCATGGACTCTGTTCCCCAGGACCTTACAGTCTAGTGGTCAACACAGGTTTATACACAGCTGACTGTAACAGGATAAAACAAAGTAACATGAAGGATTAAGTTAGATGCTGTTGGAGCAATGAAGCAACAATTTGATTAACAATAGCCTAAGGAAAGGAAAAACACTTGAATTGGGTCTTGAAGGATGGAAGAAACTTCTGACTGGTAGAAGAAGTTTGGAGGATTTTGTAAGTTAAAGCATGGAAGTAGAAAATCGTAGAGTGGGTAGTGGAGTGATTTGGGTTGAGAATCAGGTGTATAAAGAGACCTTGGGCACCTGAGACCTTGAGCTGGAGCTACATTAGGAGTGTCAATGTCCAGTTTTAATCAAGGGATAACGTGGTTTAGGAAGATCCTTCTAGAAGTAGTATGGGGGATGGACTGCAGGGAAGTGGTGGGGACAACTAACAAGGATGTGGGGAAACTAGTAGAGGCTTACTGCTGAAGTCTAGGCAATCTGGATAGTGGTGTGAACTACTCTGGTGATAGTGGGAAGGGAGAAAAGTGGGTGGATGCCGTAAGAGCCGTTGACATAAAATTTGAAGAAAAGAAATTGTTGGTAATTAGTTATGAGGATAAGGGAAGAAGTGAGGATAGCTCCAAATCTAAGATCCAGCTTGATGGTGAGCTCCTTATGGGCATGCATTGTTGCCTACCTAGCCAGCCAGCAAAGTTTGATTTATCTTATTTTCTTTTATTTCCTTCCTTCCTTCCTTCCTTCCTTCCTTCCTTCCTTCCTTCCTTCCTTCCCTCCTTCTTTCCCTCCCTCCCTCCCTCTCTCCCTTTCTTCCTTTTCTTCCTTTCTTCCTTCCTTTCTTCCTTCCTTCCTTCCTTCCTTCCTTCCTTCCTTCCTTCCTTCCTTCCCTCCCTCCCTCCCTCTCTCCCTCTCTTCCTTCTTTTCTTCCTTCCTTCTTTCTTTCTCTCTCTCTCTCTCTTTCTTTCTTTCTTTCTTTCTTCCTTTCCAGTCAGAGTCTCACTCTGTCACCCACGCTGGAGTGCAGTGGCATGCTCACAGCTACTGCAGCCTTGACCTGCTGGGCTCAGGCAATCCTTCTGCCTCAGCCATCCAAGTAACTGGAACTACAGGTGTACACCACTGTGCGCAGCTAATCTTTTCATTTTATTATAGAGACAAGATTGCACCAAGTTGCCCAGGCTGGTTTTGAACCCCTGGGCTCAGGCAATTTTTTTGCCTCAGCTTCTTAAAGTGCTGGAATTATAGGCGTGAGCCACTCTGCCCAGCTAAAGGTTTATTTCTCATACTTAGGGTATCAGTCTCTTGTCTTGGGCACTGGTGTGGCAGAGAAGCATAAGACATCCTCATGGTGCACATACTTAGTGGGAGAAGGCATCATTAGAATACAGTATGACAAGTCTAGTGATAGTGTTAAATACAGGGTGCTATAGAGAGAGAGGAGGAGAAAAGGGACACTGAACTCATCTTGACAGAAAAGTCAAGGGAGACTTATTCATCTTTGTATGCTCTCTGTCTCCATACTGCCTAACACAGCACTTCAGACAGGAAATATTTGATATGTGCTGAAATACATTAATAGAGATGATTGGAGGAGGTGAAAGTTGTGTGTGTGTGTGTGTGTGTGTGTGTGTGTGTGTGTGCGCGCGCATGTGTGTGTGTGTGTGTGTGTGTGTATTGAGGGGTAGTTGGTACTGAAGATGATGAATTGCTTTGGACTTGTTGAGTGGAAGTGCAGCGAGTCATAGGTCTGAAGATTTTCAGCATGGAACTGGCAGTGTGGGTATGGAGCACAAGAGAGGGATAAGAGATGGCGAGGAGACAACCTGACAGTGTAAAGTCATGGACAATGAAGTGGAAAGTATATAACATATCTTCAGTGTTCAGAGGCAGAGTGTGCATTGTGACTGAAGAGGTTGGAGATGGCCTTGTGGAGGAAAAGAATAGAGCTTGAGCTGAACACTGAAAGACAGGTAGGCTGTAGATAGGCCCAGAAGAGGTGAGGGCAATCTAAGACATAGTGAGTGGCCAAGAAATACAAAAACCATGAAGGTTCTGTGGCAGGGCTGAGCAGAGTAAACTTGAGGAACAGTAGAAGAAACTAGCTTGGTGTAATAAAAATGTCTTCTGGGAAAGTAGATTCTCAATAAATTTTTGTTAGTTTGAATTCTTTCCCACCCCAACTCTTGCCACCTTCACAAAATAGTGCATAAGCCAAAACTTATCTAGGATGCCACTGAGGGACATTATAAATTCAATGCTGTGTTGTGGTATACTTGGTCTACAAAACACTTGTCACTTTTTTATTTCTTTCAATGAATGCCATACTCATGTGTAAGCTTAGGAAAGAAGATTTCTCTTTAAGAAGTTTGAAAAAGGTGATGCATAGATGAAATGCATATTTTATAGAAGTGAAACGTTCAATTTAGAATTTTAAACCCCACTGCTATACAACCTCTTGGGCCATTTATACAATTGAATCAGGCATGAAGCTGAAGAATTTCAGTGATCTCTGTCTGCTCGCTATTGTATCAAACATATGGCACTGTGGTCAATCAAAGAGTCAGTAATTTTGACAAATTCATACATGAAGCCTGGAATTTGGGGGGGGAGCATTCAACCTGATATTGCACATCCTTTTGTAATGTCTTAAAAACTAAGCAAAGTAAGCCCAGAGTCATACAATCCTCACCCTGTAGACTGCTGTGCCATGGGAGTGCTGTGCATAGTTTTCCACTCTTGGGCCTGTCATTGACAAGAGCACTTTGTGCTCTGGTAAATTTGCCCTTGGGGAGTAGAATTTTAAGTTTGGATTCCACTGTAGCTGTCAACTAGATATAATTATGGCCAGAGCTCTGGGGATAGCTTCTTCTTGCTCTTTGAGAAGAGGCTGATTTCAGAGGATATACAGCATAAAGAACCACCCATCTAATACCACAGAAAGTTAAGAAATAGAATATTTGAATATAAAACAAACACACACACACACACACACACACACACACACACTTCCTTTCAACATGAGCTTGAGCTGAATTTTTGTGACCATGATGATAAAAACCTCTCTCCAAAGATGATGGAGCCTGGATGTTGGTGACATTATGAAGTTATTGTTACCAGTTCTGCCTGCCTACCTCTGGATTTGTTATTATATGAGGAAAAAAATCCTGTTTTGACCAAAAATGTAATTTTCAAAGTTTCCATTTTGTGAAAAATACATGTACCAATAGCTTATTTATTATGTAAGTGACAGAAAATATAGTAAGGACCTTTGCTCTTTTCATTTCATTTGAGTCAGATATTTTATAAATAAGAAAATTGGCCATTTATACCATTTTAATTCTTTTTTAAAAAATCAGTGGTAACTTGTTATTTATACATCAATGTAATTTCTGCCATTGTATCAGTAGCATTTCATTAATTATATCTCTTTTTTATTTTAGGCTTTGCTCTGTTACCTTGAAAGACTAAGGATTTTGTTAGGATTTTGCATTAAAAATTTCCTGGCAATACATTTAAGCCAAGAAAATATTGCAACAAGTATGATTGGGGTAGATATTTTAAGCAAATTCTATTTTCCCCAACTGATTACTTTAAGAGGTCATTAAATCCCTCTTCTAAAACTTATTAGCAGGTAAATATAGATATCAATTGGGGGATTAGGTATATGGTTAATTAAACTTGTATTAAGGCAGATTAAGAAATCACTCTTCCTGCTCATTATAAACCAAAGCTAGGACTGAGCTTTATATCTGGACTTCCTGTTTTAATCCCCTGAGTGTATCACATAGAGGTTTCATGTCCAGAGGAACTATTTGTCACTAGATTTCTTTTTGCCCTATCCCCACCAACAGGCAGTAGTAATCTGTACACTAGCAAGGGAGGGAAAAGAATCAAAAGTTGATTGAAAAGAGGTCTTTATATCAGAATTAGGAGAGTTTCTTATGCCTGTGTCAGTATGACACTATTGTTGCTTGAGTCATAGTATGCCAGACAACCCATTTGAATTCTCCACTATATTAACTGATTTCCGCCCCCACACTGGTTAAATTGAATTGACTAATCTTTTCACTGCCTCAGGACACCACCTAAAAGGTTTATATTTTCATGTTAGTTCTGTTTTGGTCACTTTAAACCAACCCCAGGGACTGAAATAGTCTCCTTGGAACTTACACATATTTATTCCTTCTCTGCATGTTACTTCATGTGGGTTTCAAAGAGAACTTCATGTGATGAGAGAAGGCAGTGGTAGGGGTGGGAATAGGGAGCAATGGAGGAACATGAGGCAAGAAACTCTCACTGAGGTCATAAATCCGGTGTTTTCGGTTTTTTTCCACATTCCCTCTTGAATTTTTTCACTGGGCCAATCATTTGCAAGGGCTACATTTTTTTTTAGACTTTCCAAGTTTATCCTTCCAAATCTGTCTCCCTTCTGTTCTTTGTGTGAATCCCCCATTCTAGACCAAGACTACAGGAAGAGCTAGAACTCCCTGCACTATGCTGAATTAATAGTGGTAGGAGCACACATCTTTGCCTTGTTCCTGATCTTAGGGGCAAAGCATTCAGCATTCAGTCTTTCACCATTTTGTCAGATGCTAGCTGTAGATTTTTTGTAGATGCTTTTTATTGTGTTGAAGATGTGTCTCTTTATTCTTATTTTTTCTGGGAGTTGATTCTTTTTTTCTTGAATGGGGTGTTGAATTTTGTTAAATATTTTTTCTGCATTGATTGATGTAATCATGTGATTTTTTTTAAGAGACAGGGTCTTGCCCTGTCACCCAGGCTGGAGTGCAGTAATGTGATCATGACTCATTATGGCCTTGAACTCCTGGGCTCAAGCAATCCTTCCACCTCAGTCTCCCGAGTTGCTAGGACTATAGGCATGTGCTACCATGCCTGGCTAATTTTTCTATTTTTTTGTAGAGATGGGGTCTCATCATATTACCCAGGCTGGTCTTGAACTCCTGGCCTCAAGGTATCCTCCTGCCTTGTCCTCCTAAAGTTCTGGGATTACAGGAGTAAGCCACTGTGCCTGGTCTATTATATGATTTGTTTCTTTTTAGATTGTTAAAGTCATGGATTACACTGATGGATTTTAAAATATTTAACCAACCTTGTTTCCCTGGAGTGGATTCTATGCTATACAATTCTGTAAAAATATTGTTTAGTTCTATTTGCTAATATTTTGTTAAGATTTTTTACATCTATATTCATGAGGGACATTGGTCTACAGCTGTCTTTTTTTATACTGTCTTTGTATGGTTTTAGTGTTGGTGTAATAGTGATCTCATAAAATGATTTGGGAATTGATCTCTTTTATTTTCTATGAGATAATGTGTAGAATTGGTATTGATTTTCCCTAAACACTTGATAGAGTTCTCCAGTAAAACCTTATGAATCTGTACTATCAGGAATTTGAAGACACAGAAGAGAAAGAAAAAACAAAACTTATGAGCCTGGAAGTTACTTTTTTCAGAGTTTTAAATTTACAAATTCAATTTCCTTAATAGTTAAAAACTATTCAAATGATCTGTTTCATATTCAGTGAGTTGTGGTAGTTTTTGTCTTCTGAGGAATTGGTCTGTTTCACATCTAATCATCAAATATATGGGCAGAGTTGTTTGTAGTATTCCCTTATTATCCTTTTGATATCTCCAGGTTGTGGAATAATGTCCCGTGTTTCATTCCTGATAGTGGTAATTTGTGTCTTCTTTCTTTTTTTCTCTGCCAGTCTTGCTAGGAGATTGACAATTTTATTGCTCTTTCAAAGAACCAGCTCTTTTTGCATCATGTTCAGCCATCCAGGAATCGCCAAGGCAGTCACTTCTTTCTTTTCAATTCATGTTTCTCCTCCATTCTACTTTAAATGGTCAACATTTTGTTTCAATTGCCATTCCCCATTCCTGTGACCTTACTTTTCCTCATCTATGTCTTGACAGACAGTCCATTTCTGTTTACCCTTTCTTTTGACCTTGCTTTCATTAGGTGACCACATCTTGCCGGTATCTCTAGAAAGTTTCATTTCTGAAACTGGCTTGTATCATAATTTTATAAAACAGCTGTAAGTTCTCATTAGAACCATTATAACTGCCTTGTAGAAAAATTGCCTAATAAAAAACTAAGAGTTTGGTAAATGTCAATTTTGAATATGTCCAAGTGCAACACCATCGTGTACTGGAAACAATTCAAGGCTTGGCAATATAATACTTGGGTTTGGAGCCTGACTCTGTCACTTACAGTCTCAAGTAATAGGCAGAGCTACATTGCTCAGGCTTGCTTAGTAAAGCCTTGAGAACTAGTAGTGGATCTAAGCGCATCTTGAAGCAGAATAAAGCTTTCAGAAACTGGCCATACCCCACCTGTCATTTCTGGGGAGTGACAGAATTGGCTCTCATCGCTATTTTTCTGCCTTGTTTCCATTCTACTTAACCTGGCCCCACTGGACAACTCACTGTCACAGGAATAGCTCTGCCATGAGCATTGCCATTTTTACATCTGTGCTTCTGGAATCTTCCTTAAATAGAAAACTGTAGTGTCTTCCCTGACTGTATGAATTCTAGCCACTCTCCAGGATCAGACCAAGTACCCTCTTCTCAGCAAGATCTTCCCTAACCATTGCTCTGAACTCTGGTAAGAACACCTGTCCATGCCATCAACCAAGCCCTTCAGTAATTTTATCTCTGAGCATCATATTGGTTAGGAGTACAGGCTCTTGTGAAGACACACCTACAATTGAATCTTGGCTTTGCTATTTCCTAGCTGCATGACCTTAAGCAACTTACTTCACCTCCTTGAACCTTAGTGACCTCCTCTATAAAATGAGAACATAATTTCTGCCTGTCAGCGTTGCTGCAAAGATTAAATAATATGTTTTAAAAGCTATTAAGTGTGAAGTAAATATTAGGGGTATTTTAATATAATACTAATTTAAAATCAAGGTTAGATAGGAAATGCATATGAAATAATGCTGTAATAGAAGAAATTGCAAAACTATAGGTAAAGTAAGAAAAATCTGTGTGCGTGTGTATCTGTGTGTGTATGTGTTCACAAACATGCATAAAAATAACAAGACACACTTTAAAATGTAACTAAATGATGGTTAGCTCTAGGTAATGAAAAATTACTGGCTTTTATTTTCTTTTGTATATTTTGAATTTTTAAGTGTGGGACAGTAATAAATTTGTATCTTGAAAATATTATTTAGAAAAGAAAAATCAAGGTCTGATGATATATTATTATTTGGTTATTTATGCTCCACCATACTTCTGAAGGGGCTTAAAGCAGCATACAATATAGAAAGACAAAATTGAAATATAAAACAAAATGAAGCAAAGAAAAAAAATGCAGGTAGAGAAAATATAATATAGTGACACTGTTAAACATTTATTGTAAGTGACATACATTTTAATTGTTTTTTTTCTAAGAAAGAATGCCCTGAGATATCCCTTAGTCATGAGTAAGATTACCTTTGTAAAAGCAAGGCAGCATTTTGCAATAAAATGAAATAATATTAAACTGATCTAAGAAAGAGAAGAATTTTCTGCTACCTTTCAGTGCATTAAAGATTTGGATTATTTTGTTGTTGGCACAGTAGACAGCCCAAAGAAAGGCATGGTTGCTATTATTTATATTAATTTATACTTGCGTAGTAAGTCTCAAGTTAGAAGTACAGATGCTTCTCAACTTACAATGAACTTACATCCTGAAAAATCCATTATAGGTTGAAAATACCATAAATCAAAAATACATTTAATATACCTAACCTACCAAACACCATAGCCTAGCCTTGCCTACCTTAATGTGCTCAGAGCACTTATATTGGCCTACAGTTGGGCCAAATCATCTAACACAAGGCCTATTTTCCAATAAAATGCTAGGACATCTCATGTACACAGTCATTTGCCAAAGCGGGAAAAGATCAAAACTCAAAAGTCAAAGTATGGCTTCTACTGAATGCATATCACTTTTGTGCTATTGTAAAGTCAAAAAAATCATAAATCGAGCCATTGTAAGTTGAGAACCATCTGTATACATTTAGTTAGCTTTGATTTTGCTTCTCTGTTTTGAATAAGTTGAATGGAGAGGCTGACTAGAGTAAAGCGAATACCTAAGCTGACAGTGAAGTGCTTGCCCTGACCCTGCTACTACTTCGCTAAGTCTACTTCTTGGCTTATTCCTCCCTCAGAAATTGAGGGGCCCAGACAAGAAGATCTAACTTTGACCATCTATAGTTTAGTAAAGTTGTAGTTTTATTTGTTTAATACTGTCTATTTCCACTGATCCTTCCACCTGGAATCTTCATAGTATGTTAGTTGACCTATGTTATAAAATATTAATTGTAGATGTATATGATATTAACATAACTTAAATGTCTTTTTCACAGAGAGACCTCTTTCCCCTAAGGCTGTCAAAGGATTTGAAACTGCTCCACTTACCAAGAATTATTATACTGTGGTGAGTGTTAAGATGATGAATAAAAACTGTCTTGATGCTTTATGGAAACTTTTCATTTGTCAAACCACTCATGTGTTGAAGTGACACAAAGGAAAGACTGGATAAAGTTGCATGCAAGGGTCCAATTCCATTCGCATGACAATGGAGCTCTTCTACATGTAAGCTTCTTATAGATGTCTAGAAGTGTTATATCTACCGTGCTGAAAAATTCAAGGGTAGCACAAAGATTCAGAGCAAGGTCTATTAAACAACAGTGAAAGAGAAATTGGTTAATATTTAAGCATTACAGTGAAACTCAGCAGTTAGACATAGCCTTACCAGATATTTAGAAAGTGAATGTCCAAGTTTCTGTAATACACTAAGTTTTAAGTGATTGCATTCTATGATTTTACTTTAGAATCAACCACTCCATTATTATATCCTCTGGAATATTATCAGACTTGTTTTTGAGGAGAGCCCAGAGGAAGACTGCCCTTTGGCACAGTGAGAGGAATGAAATGTTTCTGGCTTGAACACAGATATGTCAGAATATGTTAGCTATAAATAGGACATGTGCAATACTCAAAATAAGTTCCTGTTTGAAAAAGGAATCACATCATTCTTCTTCATCTACTCTCTGCTTTCATTCATGTCTTCTTTCCAGACTTGGCCCAGTCACTAATGAACAGGTCAAGTCATCATTACCACTAAGTTTTTCTGACTGTTAGCCTTGTCATCTCCCCCCACCTCTGCTGAAATATCGCTTAAATTTCCACCCAGTGTTCTATATGTGTTTGTACTACATGCTAATTTCATCTTGTGCATGGATAAAGAGTTTATAAAGATCTGTATATAGGTATGTAAATGTCATTTGGTTTCAAAAAATTGAATTTTACTCTTCAGTGAATCTACTCGGTAATGCTGACATAAGCAATAGATGATATGAAAAATCAAGAAGGAACTTCCTAGATAACATGGACAATAATCAGAGAGGACTGTTATTATTTATTTATTATTTTGTCTTTATTTTGTTGTAAAGATGTGAAGTACAAGTCAGGATTAGGTAAATAAGTAGTCTGCATGCAGGTGAGGTTTGGGCTTTCAACTGGTCTTCACTTCCCTTGGTTTAGGATCAGATACCCTTAGTGGTGTTATGTGCATCCCTCTTCCCCTGGCAGAGTCCCCTGCTAATCCCTAGAGGACTATTTCGTCAATATTTTTCCTCTTATATTTCTGAGGTTAAAATATATTTCCCAGTAGAGGCAAGCTCCTGTCTACCTTATTTCCTGACCACCTATTTCAGCTTTTTGGTGACCCCTAGTGATTTAATTTTTTAAAAAATTTAATTTTAATGATGTGGGGTTCAACCCAGGGTTAGGTATGCAAATGTTCATTATGCAGGTACTCTTATTGATGAGGTGTGCCCCCTACCCCTGGCAGTTTCCCACTACTGCCAATCCCTTTCTTACTATAGTATGATAATTGTTCAAGGTCCAGTTATGAGTGAGAACATATAGTACTCTGTTCTTTGTTTCTGTGATAGATCACTGGGTATGATAAGCTCTAAATCCATCCAAGTTGCTGAAAAGTCCATAGTCCTTCTTTATGGCTGAGTAATATTCCACTGTGTATATGCACCACTTTTTTTATGCAGTCCAGCTTCGATCGGCAGCATGGTTGGTTCCATGTTTTTCCTATTGTGAATAGAGCTGCAATAAACATGCATGTGCGGGTATCTTTTTTGTAGAATGACTTGAGTTCCTCCGGGTATATTCCCAATAGGGAGATTGCTGGGTCATATGGAAGGTCAATTTCTAGTTCTTTCAGAAATCGCTACACTGTTTTCCAACGTGGTTGCACTAGTTTGCATTCCCACCAGCAGTGCAGAAAACTTCCTTTTTCTCTGCATCCTCGAAAGCATCTGTTGTTGTTTGTTTTATTAATGATGGCCATTCTTACTGAGGTTAGGTGATATCTCAATGTGCTTTAGCATTTTTCTGGTGATGAGTGAGGCTGAGCACTTTTTCATGTGTCTGTTGGCTGCCTGTATCTCTTCTTTTGAGAATACCTATTCATGTCTTTTGCCCACTTTTTTTTTTTAATGGGACTGCTTATTTTTTCCTTTCAGCACCTTTGAGTTCCTTGTAGATCCTGGATGTTAGGCCTTTGTCAGATATACAGTTGACAAATTTTTTTTCTCTCATTCTGTGGGCTGTCTCCCTGTTCTCTTGATGATTTCTTTTGCTTTGCAGAAGCTTTTCAGTTTGATGAGTTCCCACTTGTCTACTTTATCTCTAATGGCATGGGCACTTGGGGCTTTGATCAGGAATTAGTTGCCAGTTCCAATTTTCATAAGGATATCTCCTGCATTTTCTAAGGTTCTTATAGTTTGAGGTTTTATGTTTAGGTCTTTGATCCATTTAGAGTTGATTTTTGTGAATGGTGATAGGTAGGGGTCCTGTTTCTATCTTCTGCATGTGTTCAGCCAGTTTTCCCAGCACTATTTACTCAATAGCTTCTCCTCTCCCTAGTGGTTGCTGTTGGAAACTGTATTGAAGATGAGTTGGTTGAGAAATTGAGATTTTGCTTCCAGAATCTCTGTCCTGTTCCATTGGTCCATATGCCTGTTCTTGTACCAATACCAGGCGATTTTGATTACTGTAACCTTATAGAAAAGTTTGAAGTCTGGAAGTGTGATACCTCCTGCTTTGTTTCTTTTGCTAAGGATTTTTTTTTTTTTTTTTTTGGCTATTCGTGGTTGTTTATGCTTCCATATGAATTTCTGTATTGTCATTTCCTGGTCTGAGAAGAATGATGTCAGTAATTTAATCAGTATTACATTGAATCTGTAGATTGCCTTTGGTAGGATTAACATCTTAATGTTGATTCTTCCTATCCATGAGCATGGAATAATTTCCTATTTTTTTGTGTCTTCCTGGATTTCTTTGATCAGTGTTTTGTAGTTTTCATTGTAAGGGTCTTTCACTTCTCTGGTTAGGAAGGTGCCAAGGTATTTCATTTTTTGTGTGACTATTGTGAATGGGATTGTGCTTTTTATTTGGTTCTCTGCCTGCTTGTTGTTGGTGTATAAGAGTGTGACTGTCTTTTTGCACATTTATTTTGTACCCCAAGACTTTGCCAAAGTCCTTTATCAGTGCAAGCAGGTTTTTGAGAGATTCTCTTGGATTTTTGAGGTATAGAATCATGTTGTCAGCAAAGAGAGATAACTTGACTTCCTCTTTTCCTATTTGGATACCCCTGATTTCCTTCTCTTGTCTAATTGATCTAGCTAGGACTTCCGACACAATGTTGAACAAGACGGGTGAGAGTGGGCAGCCTTTTCTTGTTCTAGTTTTTGGGGAAAATATTTCCAGTTTCTGTCTGTTTAGCAATATACTGGTTGTGGGTTTTTCATAGATAGCACTTACTATTTTAAGGTATATTCCTTCTATACCTAGATGTTTGAGGGTTTTTATCAAGAAGGAATGCTGGATTTTATAAAAAACGTTTTCTGCATCTAATGATATAATCATGTGGTTCTTGTTTTTATTACTGTTGACGTATTTAATTACATTTATGGTCTTGCAGATGTTGAACCAGCCCTACATCATGGGGATGAAGCTTACTTGGTCATGGTGAATGATTTTTGAGATATGTTGTTGGATTCGATTTGCAAGAATCTTGTTGAGGATTTTTGCATCTATATTCATAAGGGATATTGGCCTGTAGTTCTCTTTTTTTGTTGGATCTTTACCCAGTTTGGGTATCAGTGTGATGTTACCTTCGTAAAATGATTTGGGGGAGAAATCTATCTTTCTCAATTGCCTGGAATACTTTCAATAGGATTGGTATCAGCTCCTCCTTGCAGGTTTTCAGAATTCTGCTGGAAAGCTGTCTGGTTTGGGGCTTTTTTTTTTTTTTTTTTTTTTTTTGCAGTTTTCTTATGACAGAGTCAATTTCCTGCATTGTTATTGGTCTGTTTAGTGTCTCAATGTTTTTTTTTGTTTTAACCTTGGGATGTTGTATGATGTCAAAAAGTCCTCCATTTCATTTAGGTTATCAAGTTTGTTTCCATACAGGTGTGCATAGTAATCTCTGATAATCTTTTGTATTTCTTCGGGGTCAGTTGTGGTTTGATCTTTTGTATTTCTGATTGTGTTTATTTGGGTTTTTTCTCTCTTTTTCTTGGTCATTCTGGCTAGGGGTCTATCAATCTTGTTAATTATTTCAAAGGACCAGCTTTTTGTCTTGTTTATTTTTTCTATGATATTTTTGCCTTCTATGTCCCTATTTGGGTTTTTACTTTGGTGATCTGGATTCTTCTGCTAAAGTTAGAGTTTTGTTGGTCTTGTCTTTCCAGCTCCCTTAGGTGATTTGTTAGGCTGTTAACTTGTGATCTTTCCATTTTCTTGATGTGTGTTCATAGAGATATAAATTCCCCTCTTAGAACTGATTTCACGGCATTTCAGAGGTTTTGATGAGCTATTTCTTCATTTTCATTTGTTTCCAGAAATCTTTTAACTTCTGTTTTGATTTCTTTGTTGACCCAGTAGTCATTTAGCATCATGCTGTTTAGTGTCCATATATTTGTGTGTTTGGGGGAAATTTTGTTGGTGTTGATATTTATTTTTATCCAACTGTGGTCTGAGAAAGTGCATGGCAATATTTCAACTGTATGGAAATTTTTTATGCTTGATTTATGGCTGAGGATGTGATCAATCTTGGAATATGTTCCATGTGTTGGTGAGTAGAATGTATTTTCTGTGGTTATGGGTGTATCTATGGTGTATCTGTTGGTGAGTAGAATGTATTTTCTGTGGTTATGGGTGTATCTATTAAGTCCATTTGGTTGAATGTCATGTTGAGGTTCTAGATCTCTTTGTTGATTTTTTGCCTTGATGACCTATCTAGGGTTGTTAATGGGGTATTTACGTCCCCAGCTATAATAGTGTTAGAGTCAGTATCTTTTTTTAGTTTACTTAGTAGTTACTTTATAAAAGCTGGTGCTTCTGTGTTGGGTGAATATATGTTTAGGATGGATATTTCTTGTTGATGGATTGAACATTTTATCATTATGTAGTGTCCTTCCATATTTTTTAAAATTTTTGATAGCTTAAAGATGGTTTTGTCTGTTATTGAGATGGCGACTCCTGCCTTCTTTTGTGATCCATTTGCCTGGAAACTCATTTTCTGTCCTCTAACTTTGAATCTGTGTGCGTCCCTGGTGGTGAGATGAGTTTTCTGGATGCAGTAAATAATTGGGTCATGGTTTTTTTTTTATCGAGTTTGCCATTCTGTGTCTTTTCAGTGGTGCATTTAGTTCATTCACATTCAGGTTGATTATTGAAATGTGATTGTTTATCCCCATCATGAGGTTCTTATAGAGTTTTTCCTTTGTGTGTTTGTTTTCTTTTAGCTTTGGGGTTGATGTTTGTGTGTGTTTTCAAGTTTGCTGTTGTGATGTATTCTCTGTTGATTCTGTGTTCTTCTGTTCTCTTGGGAAGCGTGTGGTCATTCTTTTTTTCTCTCTCTTTTGTGTTTAATACCTTTTTTAAGAATCTCCTGTAGAGCTGGTCTAGAAACTGCATAATCTCTTAGGGATTGGATGTCTGTGAGGGATTTTAATTCTCCATTGCTGATGACGCTGAGCTTGGCTCGGTAGGAAATTCTTGTTTGAAATTGTTTATCTTTGAGGACTTTGAATATTGAACTCCAGTCCCTTCTTGCTTGTAGTGTTTCTGCTGATCAGTTTGCTGCTATTCTGGTTGGTTTTCCCTGGAAGGTATTCTGACCTTTTCTTTCTTGCTGCCTTTAGGAGTTTTTCTTTTGTGCCTACTTTGTGTAGGCAAATTACATGTATCTAGGTGTTGGTCTTCTCATTTGATGTCTTGTAGGGTTTCTCTGTCTGTCTTGTGTTTGACTGGTCACATCTCTGGTGAGATGGGGAAAGTTTTCTTGGATAGTCTCGTGGAATACTTGCTCCAAGGTGTTCTCTATTTCCCTTTCTTCTCCTGGCTTACCAATCAGGTGTAGGTTTGGCCTCTTGATATAATTGCACATCTCTTGTAGGCTTTGTTATTTCTTTCTGAGTTTTCTTTCTTTGTTTTTTATAGATCAGGTTAATTCCATGTTCTGGTCTTCAAATTCTGAGATTCTTTCTTCTACTGAATTAATTCTGCTTTCCATGCTTGTCATCTTGTTATTTATTTACTGGATGAAATTTTTTATGGCCCAAATATCTGTTACAAGTTTTCAGTGTTGCATCTTTTCTTTCTTGAGTCTTATTCTCTTTTTGCATCCATTCCCGAATCCCTGCCATATTCTGGGGCCAGTCATTTTGGTGATTTTCATTTTAGGGGCTCTGAGGTCTGATTTTTCAGGTGTTTTCTCTTTGTTACATGGGGAATTGCCTGTGGTCTTCCATTGGTTTTTCCTCATTTGTCACAAATCTCTCTCTTTTCTCTTAGTTCCATTATTCAATGGCAGTGGAAAAGACTTTCACTTCTGATGTTTACTCATCCCTCTGTTCTTCCCTGATCAGGGCTCTGAATTTGTTCCATTTTGAAACAGGACTGTGGGTGTGAACTCTCTTGTAGTTTTGAGAGTTGAATAAGATGGAGGATGGGGAGAATGTTTGATGGTTGGATCTAGCTGGCTGGGTCCTGATGTCATGATTAAAGAGAGGTGTCTGAAGTCTTTTTATGTTTTTTGAGTTGGAGTCTCACTCTGTCACCCAGGCTGGAGTGAAATGGCATGCTCATGGTCACCACAGACTTGACCTGCTGGGCTCAGGTGGTCCTTCCACCTCAGCCTTCCAAGTAGCTGGAACTACAGATGTGCGCCATCTCACCTGGCTAATTTTCCAAATTTATTGTAGGGATGAGGTCTCACCAAGTTACCCAGGCTTGTCTTGAACCCACAGGCTCAGGCAATACTCTCACCTTGGCTTCCCAAAGTGCTGAGATTATAGGCACGAGCCACCACACCTGGCCTCTGAAGTCTTAGAAATGCAACTCAGGTGCCCAAGAATCTGCATTGCCTGAAAGCACTCCGCCACTGCTGGACTACTGAGGGCTGGCTCCTGAGGGGATCCCTGCTCTACCAGAGATTTGCTCTGCAGGGGTCCACTCCATGCTGAGGCCTCCAGGCACAGCATGGCTCTATCTTCTCTGGATGCAGCACCACAAGAGTGTACTCAACCTGGTCTGGAAGAAGAGACACTGGCACTGATTTAATTTTTAAAGAAAGAATGTAGGTGAATGATGGATAACAATGTTACTCTATGGATCTAGATCATATCATTGCTGTGCTTTGGATCACTCCCTGATTCTGCTGATTCTATCAGTTTAAAATGTTGGGATTCTCCAAGGCAGAGTAATATGTGTGATTCTTATGGCATTTATGTAAATCATATATATGTGATGTTCAAACTCTGGATGTACTGCCACCTCCTATTGGAAGACATATACATTGTTTCGAGTTCCATGCTGTTATAAACAATTCTGCACTGAATAGCCTATACATGCAACTTTGCCAAAATATATAAAGATCTGTATGGTGGAAGTTAACTTTTTGATATAGATTATATTACATATTATATATTTTAAAAAGTTAACTTCATTATAAATATATAAATAAATATATGTAATATTATATATGGGAACCAAAATATCTGAAATTTATTTATAAAAAATGTGTATTCTTGTATGTTTGAACTTGAATCACCTTCAAAGTACTCTGTGTGATGTAATACACCTATTGAGACACTTTTTCTACCATTCAAAACAGTTTTCAAACTTGTCAATTTTGATGCCTTTTAGTGCTTCTGGCATTTTTTGTTTCACCTCTTCCACATTGGCAAAACATTTCCCTTTGAGGGCTTTTTTTCATCTGAAGAAACAAAAAAATGTTGCTTTGGGTGAGATTGGGTGAATAGGGAGGGTGGGGGCATGGGAGTCATGCAGTTTTTTAGTCAAAAACTGCTGAACACTCAGCATAGTGTGGGCAGGTGCATTTGTAATTCAATCATCATGAAATGGGCAAATGTGTTGAAATAATCTCCAAAAAAAATTTACTGAAGTCAAGCATAGCCTCTCACAACAATATTGCTGGTACACTGATGCTGATAGTTTCTTAGAACACTTATTTAGCAAGAAAAGCCTGTACTACAAGGAGCTGACCCCCCCCCAAATATTCATTACCTCAAAAAAACATAAATAAATAAATAAATAATTGGTTCATGTGACTATGGAAGCTGAGAAGTTCTACTATATGCAGTCTGAAAGTTGGAGACATAGGAAAACCAATGGTGTATTTCAGTCTGAGTCAAAAGGCCTGAGAACTCTCTGGTGATGTAAGCTGATGGTGTAAGTTTCATTCTTCAGGTAGAAGAAGACCAATGTTCTAGCTCAAATAGTCAAGCAGAGAAAGCAAATTCTTTCTTCTTCCAACTTTTTGTTCTATTCAGACCCTCAGTGATTTGGGTGAAGCCATCCACATTGGAGAGGTGATCTGCTTTATTCAGTCTACCAACACAAATTCTAATCTCATCTAGAAACACCCCCACAAACACACCCAGAAATGATATGTAGCTAAATATCTGGGCACCCTGTGGTCCAGTCAAATTGACATATAAAATTAACCATCATGTCCTGTAAACTTGAGCAGGTTAGAGACCTCTTGGAATTTGTAAGTCTATAGCCATTTTCTCCCCCTTTTCAGGTTTCCAAGTGATTATCTGCTGATTTCAGCCCCATTTAGGCCTTGGTAGAATTCTGGTGTCACTTCAAATTTTGAAATGTTAAGAAGATCTCCGGTGTGAGCAAGGTGGCTTTGGGTTTCCAGCTCAGACCCATACTTGCTGTGAGGCATGTTTTATATATGTAACTGAGACTTGACCAGTCCTTCTGACCTATTGTTTTGAATGGGAGCTTAGTACACCTTAGAGATGTGGCAGGGAAGTTTTTGCTGCCTTTGACCTTGGATCCTTCAGTGTCCTCAAACTTTGCTGTTATATATTAAACTGCTCTCACCATTGAAGAAAAGCATTTCACATTTGTGTTTTGTATTTAATTATTTTTCTAATACTCTTCTGTTCATTAGCTTTTTTTGCCCATTGTATGTAGCAATGTTATATGCCAGGAAAGATTAAAAAGTAAAGATCAGAAAAAGAAATCTAACAACTTAGTTGTCAGACTTAATTTGCATGCAGCACTTAGGTTTTGGCACTCATGGTCTCATTGGGAAGGCAAGACAGATATGACAGTGTAAGTCACATGGTAGAGAATGATGTAAAGTGTCATGAAATGGATTTCCCAACATGTGGTTGGGGGATTCTTTGCATCAAAAGCACCTGCGAAGCTTGTTAAAACTACAGACACCTGGGTCCCACATCTGACTTGCTACATCAGAATCTCTGGTCATAGATTCCAGGAAAGAGCATTTTTTAGCCACTCCCCCTACTCCTTCCTCAACCTTTCCCCCTCAACACACCAGCGGTTTTGATGCTCACTTAAAATAAAATTTGAAAACCAGGCCAGGTGCGGTGGCTCAAACCTGTAATCTCAGCACTTTGGGAGGCCGAGGTGAGGGTATTGCCTGAGCCCACAGGTTCAAGATTAGCCTGGGCAACTTGGTGAGACTGCATCTCTACAGTAAATCAGAAAAATTAGCCTGGCGGGGTAGTGCACGCCTGTAGTTCCAGCTACTTGGAAAGTTAAGGTGGAAGGATCACCTGAGCCCAGCAGGTCGACACTGGAGTGACCATGAACATGCCACTGCACTCCAGCCTGGGCAACGGAGTGAGACTCCAACTCAAAAAAAAAATTTTTTTTTTGAGAACCAGTCAAGCCAAAGGTTGAATGGAGAAGGAAGGATTCAAGCCAAGTCTTGGAGGAAGGCCAGAACTTAGATAAGCAGAGAAGATCTGAAAGAGAATTCAGGCAGAGGGACTATATAAGCAAATCCCCCCATGCAAGAATGTATGTGTCTGCAATTTGTCCCTGCAGGTCAGGGAGTGGACTGCAATCTCTTCTTCTCCCGTCAAAATGAACTCTGGAAGATGGAATTCTTTATTCATGGCAACTATTGCAGCATACTGTAATAAAACTGTCCTTTGTGCTATCACATATAGGCCAGACTCACAGTAATTCTAATATTCAATCTACAGATGAGTATCTGTCTGCAGAGTGAGAGATGATATTTACCTACATTCAAATAGGAAACTATAATCAGAAAGGACCAGTATTATTTATTTTGTTCTTACTTTCTTCTCTTTTTTTGTAACTTATGGTAAATGCCTAAAAGACATGTTTTATAGAACCTGCATTTGGTAGGAAAGCTGGGAGGAAGACTGTGGCATATTACATCACAAAAATCCCAGAAAGCCTCCAGTGACCCCTGCTCTAACCTCCATCCTTCTGCTCACCCTCATTTTCTCTCTTGCTCATCTATATATCCATTCCCACCCTGTATTTTCTGTAACTTTCTAGTGCTCACCTGTCCTTTTTATTCCACCAGCCTACACTATCTTACACATCTATCCATTGATTCTTCTCTACCTATCCCCTCTTATTTCTTACCTACCCTCTCCCTATCTTACTCCTCCATACATTTCTTCCATCTGAGTGCTTGAAGTAGAGGAAGTGACAGGATTCTGGATTTCATGAATGTATCTGTGGATAATGGGGGAGAAGTGTTACTTGTTTTGTGAAAGCTGAGGCTCTGGGCATGCAGAATCAATCACTGTGCTTGAATGTTGACAGGTGGTTCTAACGGCATAGAAGTCAAATGTGACATAAAGATGAGATATACTGTACTTTTCATTCTCAATGAACTTTACCAAGTTTAGCTAATTTTTATAGGCATCATAATTATCTCAGAATTCCTATACTGTGATTTATTGCTTTGATTTAAGATTTCCTGGGGCTATTAGAATTTGCTTTGTAATTAGACATATCTATTTTCATCCATTGTTTATGTATTTTAGCCTCTTAATTTTTTATACATCTATGACTCCTGCCCTTTGGAAAACATAGTTATACAAATTAACTCCTTCTAAAGCCTTTTCAGGAAATGTAGAAAATGTCCTTTGCTGGAAAATCAATAGCCTAGGACAGAGGTACAAAAAGCCTTCACCTTTTTTTTTTCTGTGACTTCTTACCATTTGTTTTATTCTTAATCCAGGCAAAGGTTAGTTGAGCAAAAAGATGCTCAGTTGTCCTTGTGAAGACACAGTCAGGGAGGCAAAGGCAGTGTCTGGACAGAGTCTATTTTAGTAAGTTTGAATAGATTTCATCTCGATCAAATTGTACTGCTCTAAAGTTGGTTGGCCTGCCAAACTCCTTGCCTTCTGACTCACCACTGAGGCCTTCTGTTTGGGAACACATAGGCTTCTCTGTCTGCTTCCTTTCTTATCCTTTTACATTAGATGCCCTGTGGCCTGAAAATAAAGAACCACTCTCAGAAGTTCATCAGTTGGTCTTTTCAGATTGAGAAAAGCAGTAAAAGTCCAACTGAATTTGGAAAAGAATCCCAAGCATCCACCCCGATGAGCATTTATGTTAATCAAACCACAGCAAGGGCAATTCTATTTACTATATTACGATTCAGATGTTTTTGAAGGGTAAAATTTGATGAAAAAGACTTATTAACCATTTTGGTCATTTTAGTTTTGTAAACTTTAGCATTCTAACACCCTCAAAATGTGCAATAATATTAGTTTGATGTGTATTTCCATTTAGCTCTCTAGTACTCACTTGCAAGAAAGCAGGACGTGTCTGCCTGCCTCCCTCCTATGTTTTCATTTTCCTAGGAATGGAATTGCTGGGTCATATGGTAACTCTATGCTTGACTTTTTGAAAAACTGCCAAACTATTTCCACAGTTGCTGTGCTATTTTACATTCTTACTAGCAATGTATAAGAGTTTCGGTTTCTCCACATCCTCACCAAAACTTATTTTCTCTTTTTTTTTTCTTTGTGACATAAGTAACCTAATAAGTATGAAATATTATCTCATCTCATTGTGGTTTTCACTGGTAATTTTCTTTTCTTTATTTTCTTTTCCTTTCTTTTTTCTTTTTCTTTTCTTTCTTTTTTTTGAGTCAGAGTTACACTCTGTTGCCCAGGCTGGAGTGCAGTGCCATAATCACAGCTACCACAGCCTCAATCTGCTGGGCTCAGGTGATCGTCTCACCTCTGCCTCCCAAAGTTCTGGGATTACAGCCATAAGCCACCACACCTGACATTTGATTAGCATTTTTCTAATGGTTAATGATGTTTAGTATGCTTGTTGGACATTGGTATATCTTCTTTGGAGAAATAGCTATTCAAATTATCTGCCAACTTTTAATTGATTATTTTATTGTTGAGTTGTAACAGTTCTTTTTTTAAAAAAACTTTTAATTTTTTCATTTTAAAAATGTGGGGTAAAATTCAGGGTTGGGTATACAAATATTCATTATGCAGGTACCCTTTTTGATAAGGTGTGCCCTCCCCTCCCCAGACAGATTGCCACTACTGCCATTCCTGCTTCTCTGCCCCCCTCCTGGCAGTTTCCCACTACTGACAATCCTTTACTTAGAATTATGATAATTGTTCAGGGTCCACTTGTGAGTGAGAACATGTGATACACAGTTCTTTGTTTTTGTGAAATATCCCTCAGTATTATAGACTCTAAATTCATCCAGGTTGCTGTGAAGTTCTTGAATTTGTTTTTCTTTTTGGCTGCATAATATTCCATTGTGTATATGTACCACATTTTTAAATCCAGTCCTCTTTTAATGGGCAGCACAGTTGGTTCCATGTTCTTGCTACTGTGAACAATGCTGTGATAAACATATGTGTGCAGTTATCTTTTTTATAGAGTGATTTGAGTTCTTCCAGGTATATTCCCAGTAGGGGGATTGCAGGGTTGTATGGAAGGTTGATTTTGAGCTTTTAGGAATTGCCACAGTTTTCCACAGAGGCTGTACTAGTTTACATTCCCACCAGCCGTGTAGAAGTATTCCCTTTTTGCTACATCCTGTCCAGCATCTGTTGTTTTTTCAGTTATTTTATTTTATTTTTTTTATTTTGAGTTGGAGTCTCACTCTGTCACCCAGACTGGAGTGCAGTGGCCGCTTCTGGCCACTGCAGCCTGACCTGCTGGGCTCCGGTGATCCTTCCGCCTCAGCCTTCCAAGTAGCTGGAACTACAGGTGCGCGCTACCAGGCCCAGCTAATTTTTTTTTTATTTTTTTATTGTAGAGATGAGGTTTCACCAAGTTGTCCAGTTTTTTGAGTTATTGATGACAGCCATACTGACTGGAGTTAGGTAGCATCTTAGTGTGGTTTTAATTTGATTTCTTTGATAACTGGTGAGGCTGAGCATTTTTTTTATGTATCTGTTGACTGCTTGTATGTCTTTTTTTGAGAACTGTCTATTCATATCTTTTGCCCACTTTGTAATGGGGCTGGTTGTTTTTTTCTTTTCGGCACATTTGAGTTCCTTGCAGATCCTAGATGTTAGGCCTTTGTCAGACATGCAGTTGGCAAATATTTTTTCCCAGTCTGTGAACTGTCTCCCCGCTTTCTTGATGGTTTATTTGGCTTTGCAGAAGCTTGTCAGTTTGATGAGATCCCACTTGTCTATCTCATCTCTTATGGAGTAGGCACTTGGGGTTTTGATCAGGAATTGGTTGCCAGTTCCAATTTCCATAAGGGTGTCTCCTACATTTTCTAAGGTTCTTATAGTTTGAGGTTTTACATTTAGGTCTTTAATCCATTTAGAGTTGATTTTTGTGTATGGTGATAGGTAGGGGTCTTGTTTTAATCTTCTGCCTGTGGTCAGCCAGTTTTCCCAGCACCATTTACTGAATAGATTCTATTCTCCCTAGTTGTTGTTGGTGGAGGCTTTGTCAAAGATGAGTTGGTTGAGAAACTGAGGTTTTGCTTCTGTAATTGCTCTCCTGTTCCATTGATCTGTATGCCTGTTCTTGTACCAATACCAGGCTGTTTTGATTATTGTAACTCTCTAATGATGTTTAAAGTCTGTGAGTGTGATACTTCCTGGTTTTTTTCCCCTTAGGATTGTTTTGGCAATTTGTGGTTGTTTATGTTTCCTTATGAATCCCTGTATTGTCATTTCCAGGTCTGAGAAGCATCCTAATGGTAACTTAATGGGTATTGCCTTGAATCTGTAAATTGCCTTGGGTAAGATGGACATCTTTTTTAAAAAAAATTATTTTAAAATTGTAGGTACAATTCAGGGTTAGGTATACAAGTATTCATTGTGCAGGTACCCCTGTTGATGAGGTGTGTCCCCCCTTTCCCAGGCAGATTCCCATTACTGCCAATCCCACCTTCCTGCCCCTCCACAGCCCTGCAGTTTCCCGCTACTGTCAATCCTTTTCTTATAGAATTATGATAGTTGTTCAAGGTCCACTTATGAGTGAGAACATGTGATATTCAGTTCTTTGTTTCTGTGAAAGATCACTTAGTATTATAGATTCTAATTCCATAGGATGGACATCTTAACAATGTTGATTCTTCCAATCTATGAGCATGGAATATTTTTCCATTTGTTTGTGTCACCTTTGATTTCTTTGAGCAGTGTTTTATAGTTTTCATTGTAAAGGTCTTTCACGTCTCTGGTTAGGAAGATGCCAAGGTATTTGATTTTTTTCCTGGCTATTGTGAATGGGATTGTGCTTTTTATTTGGGTTTCTGTTTGTTTATTGTTGGTGTATAGAAATGTAACTGTCTTTTGCACACTGATTTTATACCTGAGACTTTGCTAAAGTCCTTTTTCAGTGCAAGGAGATTTTTGACAGATTCTCTTGGGTTTTTGAGGTATAGAATCATGTCATCTGCAAAGAGGAATAACTTGACTTCCTCTTTTCCTTTTTGGATATCCCTGATCTCCTCTTGTCTGATTGCTCTAGCTAAGACTTCCAAAACTATGTTGAACAGGAGGGGTGAGAGTGGGGGCATCCTTGTCTTGTTTCAGTTTTCAGGGGAAATGGTTCCAGTTTTGGTCTGTTTAGCAGTATGCTGGCTGTGGGTCTCTTGTAGATGGCCCTTACCATTTTGAGGTATGTTCCATCTATGCCTAGATGTTCAAAGATTTTTATCAAGAAGGGGTGCTGGATTTTATCAAAAGCCTTTTCTGCATCTAACAGTATAATCACGTGGTTTTTGTTTTTGCATCTGTTGATGTATTTAATTATGTTTATAGTCTTACGAATGTTGAACCAGCCCTGGATCCTGGGGATGAAACCTACTTAGTCATGGTGGATGATTTTTGAGATGTGTTGTTGAATTCGATTTGCTAGGATCTTGTTGAGAATTTTAGCATCTATGTTCATCAAAGATATTGGCCTGTAGTTCTCTTTCTTTGTTGGATCTTTACCTGGTTTGGGTATCAATGTGATGTTAGCTTTGTAAAATGATTTGGAAAGAGTTCCAGCTTTCTTAATTGCCTGGAATACTTTCAGTAGGATTGGTATCAATTCTTCCTTGTATGCTTTGTAGAATTCTGCTGGAAAGCCATCTGGTCCAGGGCTTTGTTTTTTGTAGGTAGTTTTCTTATGACATAGTCAATTTCCTTTATTGTCATGGGTCTATTTAGGGTCTCAATTTCTTCTTGTTTCAACCTAGGGAGGCTGAGTGATGTTAGGAAGTCCTCCATTTCCTCTAGGTTTTCAAGTTTGTTTCCAAGTAAGTTTACATAGTATTCTCTGATAATCTTTTGTATTTCTTTGGGGTCTGTTGTGACTTGATCTTTTACATTTTTGATTATGTTTATTTGGGCTTTTTCTCTCTTTTTCTTGGTCAGTCGAGCTGAGCTACAGGACCATCAATCTTGTTTATCCTTTCAAAGAACCGGCTTTTTGTTTCGTTGTTTTTTGTTTTGTTTCTTGTATTATCCTTTTGTTTTCCATGTCACGAATTTGGGCTTTTATTTTGGTGATCTGGATTCTTCTGCTGAAGTTAGGGTTTTGGTGGTCTTGCTTTTTCAGCTCCATTAGGTGATTTGTTATGCTGTTAACTTGTGATCGTTCCATTTTCTTCATGTGTGTTTGTAGAGATATGAATTCCCCTCTTAGTACTGTTTTCTGGCATTCCAGAGGTTTTGGTAAGATGTTTCTTCATTTTCATTTGTTTCCAGGTATCTTTTGATCTCTGTTATGATTTCCATGTGGACTCAGGAGTTGCTTAGCATCATACTGTTTAGTGTCCATGTCTTTGTGATTTTTGGGTGAACTCTGTTGGTGTTGATACTTATTATTATTCCACTGTGGTCTGAGAGTGTGCATGGTAAGATTTCAACCTTATGGAATTTGTTTGTGCTCGATTTATGGCCAAGGATATGGTCGATCTTAGAGTACATTCCACGTGGTGATGAGTAGAATGTATATCCCATGGTTGTTGGGAGGAGTGTTCTGTAGGCATCAATTAAGTCCATTTGGTGAAGCGTCACATTGAGGATCTGAATCTTCTTATTGATTTTTGTCTTGATGCTCTGTCTAGGGTTATGAGTGGGGCATTTAAGTCCCCAGTCATCATACTGTTAGAGTCAATATCTTCTTTAAGTTTACCTAGAAGTTGCTTCATGAAAGTTGATGCTCCTATGTTGGGTACATATGTGTTTAGGATGGATATTTCTTGTTGGTGGATTGAACCTTTTATCATTATGTAGTGACCTTCTGTATTTTTTAAATTTTTGGCAGATTAAAGGGCTTTTTTTTTTTGGTCTGATATTAAGATTGTGACTCCTGCATTCTTTTGTGTTCCTTTTGCCAGAAATTTTGTTTCCCATCCTCTTACTTTGAGTCTGTGAGTGTACTTTCTGGTGAGATGAGTCACTGGAGACAGTGTATTGTTGCCTCATGATATTTTATCCATTTTGCCATTCTATGTCTTTTCAGTGGTGCATTTAGTCCATTCACATTCAGGATAATTATTGAAATGTGAGAGTTTATTCCTGTAATTAGGTTCTTATAGAGTTAGTTGTTGTTGTTGCTATTTGTTTGTTGTCTTTCTTTTGATTTTGGGGTTGATTCGTGTGCATTTTCAATCTTTTTCCTGCATTCTTGTGAAGGGTGTTGTTCTTTTTTTCCCTTTCTTCTATATTTAATACTTTCTTAAGTGTTTCTTGTAGAGCTGGTCTAGAGGCAGCGTAAGCTCTTAGGGAATGAATGTCTGGGAAAGATTTTAATTCTCCATCACTGATGAAGTTTAGCTTAGCTGGGTAGGTAATTCTTGGTGTAATAGTTCTTTATATATTCTGGATAGTAGGCCCTTATTAGATATGTGGTTTTCAAATATTTCTCCCATTCTGTGAGTTTTTTCCCCTTTCTTGATAATATTCCTTGACACACAAATGTTTTTAATTTTGATGAAATCCAGTTTGCCTATTTTTTGTTTGTTTTGTTGCTATACTTTTAATGTTATCCAGAAATCTACTGCCAAATCAAAGGTCATGAAAATTTCCTCCTGTTTACTTTGATTTTTGTAGATTTAACTTTTTTTTTTTTGAGTCAGAGTGGCACTCTATAACCCAGGTGGGATTGCAGTTGCATGTTCATGGCTACCACAGCCTCAACCTTCTGGGCTCAGATCATCCTTCTGCCTCAGCCTTTCCAGTAGCTGGAATTACAGTTGTGTGCCACCATGACTGGCGATTTTCAAATTTATTGTAGAGACGAGTCAAATTGTCCAGGCTGGCCTCGAAGTCCCTGGGCTCAGGCAATCCTCTTGTTTCAGCTTCCCAAAATTCTGGGATTATAGGCATGAGCCACCATGTCCAGCCTAGACTTAACTTTGAAATCCATTTTGAGTTCATTTTTGTATAGGTATGAGGTAGTGATGTAAGTTTTTTTTTTAATGTGGATATCCAGTTTTCTCAACACCATTTGTTGAAAAGACTGTTATTTCTCCCTATTGAATGGTCTTGGCATCCTTGTCAAAAATCAATTTACTATAGATATTTGGTTCATTTCTAGATCAATTCCATTCCATTGATTTATATATTTATCCTTATACCAGTACTACATTATCTTTATTATTTTATTATTATTATTAATTAACAATTAAAATTATGTGTATTAGTTGTGTGTAGCATGATGTTTTGACATTTGTATACATTGTGGAATGACTAAATTTAGTAACATATGCATTACTTCACATAGTTTCCATTTTTTGTAGTGATAACACTTAGCATCCACTTTCTTAGCATTTTTCAAGAGTACAATATATTATCATTAACTATAGTTACAATGTTGCACAATAACTTTCTTGAATGTATTTCTCCATATAATGGATGTTTTTTATCCTTTGACGAGCATCACCCCAGCCCATTCTCCCAATCACTCTAGCCCCTGGTAATCACCATTATACTCTAGTTCTATGAGATCAACTTTTAAAGATTCCACATGTGAGTGAGATCATGTGGTATTTGTCGTTCTGTGCCTAAATTATTTCACTTAACATAATGTCCTCTAGGTTCATTCATGTATTTGCAGATGGTAGAATTTCCTTCTTTTTTTTTTAAATAGCTGAGTAGTATATATAGATTTCGGCTATTGTGAATAAGTCTGCAATTAACATAAGAGTGTAGATATCTGTTTGACATACTGATTTAACTTTTTGGATGTATACTCAATAGTGGGATTGCTGGATTGTATGGCAGTTCTATTTTTTAATTATTTGAAAAACTTCCATACTGTTTTCCACAATGGCTGTACTAATTTACATTTCTACCAGTAGTGTATGAGGGTTCCCCTTCTCTACATTCTCTGCAACACTTGTTATCATTCATCATCTTTTTAATAATAGACATTCTAACTGGTGTAATGTGATATCTCATTGTGGTTTTAATTTGAATTTTTCTGTTGATTAGTGATCTTGAGCAATATTTCATATACTGGTGGCTATTTGTATGTTTTCCTTTGAGAAATATCTATTCAAATTCTTGCTCATCTTTAAGTTGGATTATTTATTATCTTGCTATTGAGTTATTTGAGTTTCTTACATATTTTGGATATTAACCCCTTATCAGATATATAGCTTGTAAATATTTTCTTCCATTTTGTAGGTTGTATTATCTCTTCATTCTGTTGATTTTTTCCTTTGCCATGGAGAAGATTTTTTTATGTAATCCCATTTTGACTATTTTTGCTGTTGTTGCCTGTACTTTTGATGTTGTGTCCAAAAAATAATCACCCAGATCAATGTCACGGAGCTTTCCCCTATGTTTTCTATTAGTACTTTCATAGTTTCAAGTCTGACATCTAAGTCATTAATCCATTTGAGTTATTTATTTGTTTATTCATTTGTGTTGGGATCTCACTCTGTTGTCTAAGTTGAAGTGCAGTGGCACAATCATGGCTCACTGTAGCCTCGACCTCCTGAGCGCAGGTGATCCTTCTGCCTCAGCCCTCTGAGTAGCTGGAACTACAGGCACATCCCACCATGCCTGGCTAATTTTCACTTTTTTTTTTTTTTGTAGAGATGAAATCTCAGTATATTGCCTAGGCTGGTCTAGAACTCCTGGGCTCAAGTGATCTTCTCACCTTGGCCTCCCAAAGTGCGGGGTTTGTAGGTGTGAGTCACTGTGCCTGGCTGATTTTGAGTTGATTTTTCCATAAGGTGAAAGATAAGAGTCCAATTTCATTCTTTTGCATGTAGATATCCAGTTTTTCCAACACTGTTTATGGAAGAGACTCGTCTTTCCCCATTGTATATTCTTGGTGATATTGTTGAAAGTTAGGTGACCGTATATGTGTGGGTTTATTTCTGGGCTGTCTGCTCTGTTCCATTGGTCTATGTGTCTGTTTTTATGCCAGTACCATGCTGTTTTGATTACTGTAGCTTTGTAATATAATTTGAAATTAGGAAATGTGATGCTTCCAGCTTTGTTCTTCTAGCTCAAAATTTCTTAAGCTTTTGAGTCTTTTGTGGTTTCATATAAATTTTAGGATTTTTTTATTTCTGTGAAAAATGCCACTGAAATTTTGAATCTGTTTGTAAATATCCACAAAATAACTTGCCAAGATTTTTATTGGAATTGTGTTGAATCTATAGATCAATTTGGAAAGAACTGACATCTTGACAATCTTGAGTCTTTCTATCTATAAAGATGGATTATCTATTTATTTAGTTTTCCTTTGATTTCTTCCATCAGAATTCCATAGTTTTTCTTGTATTTTTAAAATTTATATCTAATTATTTCATTTTTCAGAGTGCTAATGTAAAAAGTATTGTGTATTTTGTTTCAGATTCTAATCGTTTATTGATAATATATAGCAAAGTGATTGATTCTTGTATACTGACTTTATATCTTACAACCTTGCTATACTCACTTATTAGCTCCAGGAATTTTTAAAAATCAATTCATTCAGATTCTCTACATACACAATCATGTCACCTGCTAATAATGGCAGTTTTATTCCTTCCCAATCTGTATGCTTTTTCTTTTCTTTTCTTGTCTTGATGCATTATCTAGGACTTTCAGTATGAAATGTAAAAAAAGTGGTGTGAGGGGATATCTTCACCTTGTTCCTAACCATAGTAGGAAAGTGTCTAGAATCTCACCATTATGTTTGATGTTAGATGCAGGGTTGTTTTGTTTTGTTTTTTTTTTTATGGTAGGTATTCTATACCAAGTTAGGAAACTGTTCTTAGTTATCCGAGATTTTTAAAAAATCATGAATAGGCCGGGCTCATTGGCTCAGCCTGTAATCCCAGCACTTTGGGAGGCCGAAGTGCAGGTTCGAGACCAGCCCGGGAGACTTGGCGAGACCTTGTCTCTACAATAAAATAAAAAATAGCTGGGTGTGGTAGTGCACATCTGTACTTCCCGCTACTTAGAAGGCTGAGGCGGAAGGATCGCTGGACCCCAGAAGGTCGATGCTGGGGTGGCCGTGAGCATGCCACGGCACTCCAGTCTGGGCAACGGAGTGAGACTCCAACACAAAATAAATTAAATAAATTAAAAAATAAAATAAAAAAGAATGAATATATTTTTTTTTGTCAGTCTCATTCTGTCACCCATCCTTGACCTGCTGGGTTCAGGTGATCCTTCTGCCTCAGCCTTCCAAGTAGCTGGGATTATGGGCATGCACCACCACACCCAGCTAATTTTTTGATTAATTGTAGTGACGAGATCTTGCCAAGTTGCCCAGTCTGGTTTCAAACCCCTGGGCTCAGGCAATCTTTCGTCTCCACCTCCCAAAGTGCTGGGATTATAGGTGTGAACCATCATGCCTGACAAATGTTCTATTTTACTAAATGCTTTTTCTGCATCTCTTTATATGATTATGTGATTTGAAAAATCTAGCTTGTTAATGTGATGGATTATGTTGTTTTTTCTTTTAAATGTTGAACCAATCTTGCATGCCTAGAATAAATTCCACTTGGCTGTGGTGTATAATTCTTTGTCTATTGCTAGATTTTATTTGCTAATTTTTTTTTAGGATTTTTTCATCTATGTTTATGAGAGATATCGGTCTGTAGTTTTCTTTTTCTTTCTTTCTTTCTTTTTTTTTTTTTTTTTGAGTTGGAGTCTCACTCTGTCACCCAGCCTGGAGTGCAGTGGCCACTCCCAGCCACCGCAGCCTCAACCTGCTGGGCTCCGGCGATCCTTCCGCCTCAGCCTTCCAAGTAGCCGGAATTACTACCACGCCCGGCTGATTTTTTGATTTATTGTAGAAATGAGGTCTTGCGAAATTGCCCAGGCGGGTCTCAAACCCGCGGGCTCAGGTAATCCACTCACCTCAGCCTCCCAAAGGCGCAGGATTACAGGCTGAGCCACCGAGCCCGGCTGTAGTTTTCTTACAATGCCTTGCCTGGTCTTGGTATTAGAGTAATGCTTACTTCACAAAACGAGTTAGGATATATTCCCTCTGCTGCTATCTTCTGGAAGAGATTGTAGCAAATTGGTATAGTTTCTTCCTTAAATGTTTAGTAGAATTTACCGGCAAACCCATCTGGGCCTGATGTTTTCTGTTTTGGAAGGTTATTAATTATTAATTCAATTTCTTTGATAGATGTAGGCCTTTTCACATTGTATATTTCATGGCTCATGAGTGTTGTTAGATTTTATCTGAAAGGAATTTGCCTATTTCATCTTGGTTATCAAATTTTTAGGAATAAAGGATTTCATAGTATTTATTTATTATTATTTTAATGGGATCTATAATAATGTCCTTCTCTTTCATTTCTGATACTAGCAATTTGTATTGTCTGTCTCTTTTTTGAAGAGGCTCATTTATTTTAATGATATTGTCAAAGAGCCAACTTTTGATTTCATTGATGTTCTCTATTGATTTCCTGTTTTCTATCACATTGATTTCTGCTCTAATTTTTTTTAATTATTTCTTTTCTTCTGCTTACTTTGGAGTTAATTTGCTCTTTTTTTTTTTTAGTTTCCTAAGGTGTGAGAGTTGATTATTTATTTTAGATGTTTCTTTTTTTCTAATGTATACACATTCAATGCAATATATTCTTCTATAAACATTGCTTTCACTGCATCTCACAAACATTGACAAGTTGTATTTTTATTTTCATTTAGCTCAAAATATTTTTAAAATTTCTTGAGATTTTTAAAAGAAAAAATGTGTTATTTAGAAGCCTGTTGTTTAATCCTCAAGTATTTGTATGTTATTGATTTCTAGTTTGATTCTATTGTGGTCTGAGATTACATATTGCATGATTTCTATTCTTTTAAATTTGTTGATATGTGCTTTATGGCTCATAATGTGATCTGTCTTGGTGAATGTTCCATTTGGGCTTGAGAGGAATGTGTAACCTGCTATTGTTGGATGAAGTAGTCCATGGATGTCAATTGTATTCAGTTGTTTGATGATGCTATTGTGTTCTAGTATGTCCTTACTGGTTTTCTGCCTGATGGCCCTGGTCATTTCTGACACAGGGGTGTTGAAGCCTTCATCTGTGATAGTTGGAGTCATCTGTTTCTTCTTGAAGTTCTATCAGATTTTGCCTCACTTTTTTTTTAACCCACGTATTAATTTAAGAGGGATTTATTCCAAGGATGCTAATCAACATACTGGATAATGTCTTCAACAATCGTTTATAACTATAGTGGCCTTTTATATAGTTACTTCTAATGCCATTACTCACTGAAAGGCATAATATTAAAATATAACTCAGCAAAATACAATGTTTCTGTTGCTCAGGAGACTAGTCTTAGACTAACAATTAGCAATTAACAATGTGTGTAAGGTTTGAAAAACTCAATAGCCTGTTGTCCCTGCTTAGAAATTCAAAATATATTTACCATACTAAAAGTTCTGAAAAGCTACACATTAAAGAAACTTGTATAAATTATTTAACACAGTTTCTCATGATTGTTATTGCCATCCATTGGGAAATTAGGTTGAAATTCATTCACTGACTCAGATATATCTATATACTTTCTTTCACCTGGTCTCTGAATGAGAGTGGGTTAAGCATACAAATTTATGGTCATTTGCACTGACAAGAAACTACAGTGTTGATATTTTTAGTTACTGATTGAAGGGAGAATCATAAATTTGGTCGAAGAGTTTTCATTTGATTATGATAGTTGTGCCTCACGTATTTTGATGCTCTGTTGTCAGGCACATACACATTTAGGATTGTTGTGCCTTGTTGGAGAATTGACTTCTTCATTATTATGTAATGCCCATCTTTATTCTTGATAATTTTTCATGCTCTAAAGTTTGCTTTGTTTGAAATTAATATAGCCACTCCAGCTTTCTTCCAATTAGTGTTAGCATGGTATCTCTTTCTCTACTACTTTACTTTTAATCTGTAAGCGTCTTTATATTTGAATCACATTTCTTATAAACAGCATATGCTTAGGTCTTTTTTGATTCTACTCTGAAAATATGTCTTTTAATTGGTATATTTAGACCATTGACATTTGAAGTGATTTTGATATAGTTGGATTAAAACCTATCATATTTGTCACTGTTTTCTATTTCTTGTCCTTATTCTTTGTGCTAGTCTTGTCTTTTACATTTTCCTGCTTTCTGTTGTTTTAATTAAGCATTCCATATGGTTCCATTTTCTCTCCTTTCTTAGCATACCAATTACATTTACATTTCTTTGTTTTTAACTCTTTTTAATGACTGCTGTAAGTTTACAATTAACTGCTGTAAGTTACAAGTTAACATTCAAATAAAACTATACGAAGTTTATGCTATATTCACAGGTAGTGTAAGTATTTTATAATAACATAGTATTCCTAATTACTTCCTCCTATCTCTTGGATCATTGTCATATATTTCCACTTACACATAAGCACACATAAGTGTATACACATAATCAACTGCATAGTTGCTATTATTATTTTGAATAAACTTTATCTGTTAGGTCAATTAAGAATAAGAAAATATAAAATATTTTATCTTCACTTATTCCTTCTTTAATATTCTTTTCTTCTTATGAGGATCCAAGTTTCTTATCTATATCATTTTCCTTCTCTCTAAAGAACTGTTTGCTTCCTCTGACTTTTTTCAAGAAAACTTTCTACATCTTTTATTTTGTGTAGTTTGAAAATGGTATGCATAGATTAAAAAAATCATGCTGATTGCTGTTTTTTGAGCTTCCTGGATCTGTGGTTTGGTGTTTGATATTAATTTGGGGGAAAATTCTTAGTCATTATTGTTTCAGCTATTCCTTCTATTCCTTTTTATTTCCTTACATGAGTGTTATGCCTTTTTCAGTTGCCTTACAGTTCTTGGATAATCTGCTCTGGTTGTTTTTTCCCCCAGTATTTATTCTGTTTGCATTTTGGTTTTAGCAGCTTCTACTGACATATTCTTAAGCTCAAAGATTCTTTCCTTGGCCATGTCCAGTCTACTATTGAGCCCATAACAAGCATTCTTTATTTCTATTACAATGTTGTTGATCTCTAACATTTCCTCTAAAGTCTTCCTTATGATATCTATTTGATTATAATATCCATCTGTTCTTGCATGTTGTTTACTTTTTCTGTTAGAGTCCTTAGCATATTAATTATAGTTATTTCAAAATCCTGGTCTGATAATTCTACCATTCCTGTGATACCTGACTTTAGTTCTGATGTGTGCTTTGTCTCTTTATACTGTGTTTTTTGCCTTTTAGTATGTCTTGTAACTTTTTTGTTGGAAGCCTGGCATGATGTATTGGGTAAAAGGAATTGTGATAAATAGGCCTTTAGAAATGTGGTGGTGAGGTATAGAGGAAGCGGAAGCAGTCTATATTCCCATGGTTAGGTCTCAGTTTTTCAGTGAGCCTTGCCTCAGACTCTGAACTTCACCAATGCTTCTCAGTCCCCCTGCCTTTCACACTTAGGTGGGACAGGGTGGCTAGAAAAGGCTGGAGTTAGATATCTTCCTTCCCTTGTGTGGAAGCCTAGAGCTGGCTGGAGCTGGGTCTTTTCCTTCTCCTGCGTCAGTTAGGTTTTGACAAAACTCTAATAGGTTATGTATGCTCTGGTAAAATAAATTTCTTATGAGGGTAGGCCTTAATAAAAAAATTTTTTAAATAAATAAAAATAAAAACAAAAACAAACAAAAAAATAAAAATTCAGTTTTCTTCCAGCTATTGGGGGGGGGAGGAAAAAAAAGAAGAAGAAGAACAGAATGGACCAACCTGGGCAACTGGTGAGACCTCGTCTCTATAACAAATCAAAAAATTAGCTGGGTGTGATGGTGCATGCCTGTAGTTCCAGCTACTTGGAAAGCTGAGGTGGAAGGATCGCCTGAGCCCGGCAGGTCGAGGTTGCAGTGGCCGTCGTGAGCGTGCCACTGCACTACAGCCTAGGCGACAGAGTGAGATTCTGACTCAAAGAAGAAGAAGAAGAAGAATAGAAGAGGAAGAGGAAGAAGAGGAGGAGGACAACAGAATAATTTGGCATACTTCAAAATGGCTAGTTTCTCCCTCTTTCTGCCTGAAGCATGAGGGTATTTTCCTCTAATCTTCTTTGAGATAAACTGGTAGAACTCCTGGAGGTAAAACTCACAAAAACGTGGTGTGCTCTTGTAATGTGGGGCCTCCTGGAGTTCCCAAATCTCAGACTTGTCCATGCTGAGTCCCCAGCAATTTGTCAGTTACAAATTAGGTTTTCCTACCCTGGTACTGGTTTTTCTTTTTCTTTTTTTTTCAATTTGACTTATTTATTTATAAGTTTTAAAGATGTGGGTTACAACTCAGGATTAGGTATACAAGTAGTCATCGTACACGTAAAGTTTGGGCCTCCCTTTAGTCCCCACTTGGCCTGGTTTGAGATCAGGTACCCTTATTGATGTTGTGTCCCCACCCCCACCCTGTCAGTATTCCATTACTACCAATCTCTTTCTTATAGTATTATGGTAAATGTTCAGGGTTCACTTATGAGTGAGGTACTGGTTTCTGTAGAGGTTTCTGCTTATAGGTTTCTCCTCTGGTAAGTTGTGATTCTCTCTATCTGCCTGTCTCTCCAATTTTTGGAGTAGTTTTCCTTGTGACTTCACTTCTCTGACAGATCTAAGAAAAAGCATTTGTTTGTGTGTTTGTTTTAGTTTGTTTACCTATTTACTTCTTATTAGAATATAGTAACTACTTTCAAATTCCTTTTAGGCTGGACTGGAAACTGGAATTCTTCTTTCTTCTTTTTCAATACAGGCATTTTTAATGACATGTTTTTCTTTAAGCCCTGTTTAACTGCACCTCGTGAGGTTTTGTGTTGGGTTTTCATTTTCATTAGTCTCAAAGTAGTTTCTAATTTCCTTTGCTGTACTTGGACTTCATTAGGGAGTAACATTTTTATTCCATCACTGGATTAATTTCAGAGAACATCAGAACCTCCAGACCCCTGCATTTACACTTTTAGAGAATAGTATCTAAAAAATAGAGGAACTGAAAGTAAACATGAGTGACTAGGAGTAAGGTCTACAACCTATCCGTAACTTTTGAAGCCTCCCTGTGGCTTGTGTTTTTCTAAACCAGTTATCCTCACTGGAAGTGATATTGCCTTTCAGGTGACATTTGGCAACATTTGGGCACATTTTTGGTTGTCATAACTAGGAGTGGGGTGCAACTGGCATCTAATGGGTAGAAGCATCCCATCCCAAAAATGAATTATCTGGTCTGAAATGTGAATAATGCTGCCATTGAGAAACTATTTTTTAAGCCTTTAAATTGGTAGGACTATTTCACCCAGCACCCATCTGTCCAGTGTTTTATTACCTCTTCAACAATGGTCCCTGAGGTAGGTGAAATGTCACAATTGGATATGAGGAGAGCAAAGCTCTAAACTGAAACAACCTGTCAGTTGGTAGTAGAGTCAGGACTACCATCCTGCAGCCCACTTACTTCTCAGAGAGCCCACAGTTACCTGGGTCTCCACTTGTTTGGACTACTCCATCTTTCTAAAGTGGGCCATCATGCATTGTCTTGTGAGTATATACCTGGCATATCGGTAGGCTAGTGTACGTCTCCTAGCTAAGGACACTTCACTCTCTCTTACAGTCTTCTGCCTAATGTCTTCCTCTGCGAATAGACTGGAAACTCCCTGTGAACAGCACAGCATTTGGCACAAGAGTAGGCACTCAGTAAATTTTGTTGAATGAATTAGAAGATATGAACGAAAACATACTAAAACGTTAACTTGGTTATCTCTAAGAACTTGAAATGAAGGATGTACCTGTTTCCAGAAGAGGCTGAAAAATGGGATGTGACCCTAAGACAGGCAGGGGAAGAGAAATTGTGGACCCATAAATTGGCTGCTTTGCCTATAGGATTTTAATTGTGTTATTAATAATGATTAGTATTATTTCTCTTGTTAAATTCCTCACACTTAAGCCTCCTTTTCTCTTTAAATTGTCCATAGTAGCACCCTTGTCCTTTATTAAAACGCTAGTTTTTTTTTGTTTGTTTTTGAGTCGGAGTCATACTCTGTCGCCCAGGCTGTAGTGCAGTGGCATGCTCATGGCCACCACAGCCTCACCTGCTGGGCTCAGACAATCTTTCCACCTCAGCCTTCCAAGTAGCTGGAACCACAGGGGCATGCCACCACACCCAGCTCATTTTTTGATTTATTATAGAGACGAGATCTCGTCATGTTGTCCAAGCTGGTCTTGAATCCCTGGACTCAGGAAATCCTCTCACCTCCGCCTCCCAAAGTGTTGGGATTACAAGCATGAGCCACTGCACCCGGCTAAAAGGCTAGTTTTAACTCTGCTTAGCAATTCATTGTTTCTACAGATTTGTTCCTTAAAGTCTTATCAGAAACATAAGTTAAACAAAAACATTTTGTAAATGTTTGACATCACAGTTATCCTTAAATTATCCTGACATTGAATCTCTATGTCTTAAGGTAGCTGGCCACAATGTTCTCATCCATAAAATGGTAATACAGTAATGATCCTTTGTTAACTGAGACCTTTCCTGAGGATAAAATATTTTCAGCACATGAAAACATTTTGAACAGTATGTAAATGGCAAGCGCCTTCCGGTTATGGGTAACACTGAAAAATTGTGTTCATGGTTGTTATGCAACTATTAAAATAGTTTGCTAGATTGGCTGGGTTCAGTGGCTCATACCTGTAATCCTAGCATTTTGGGTGGCTGAGGCGGGAAGATTGCTGGAACCCAGAGTTCAAGACAAGCCTAGACAACATAGTGAGACCTTGCCTCTACAAAAAAAAAAAAAAAAAGACCAGGTATGGTGACATGCACCTGTATTCCAGCTACTCTGGAGTCTGTGGTGGAAGGCTCACTGAGCCCAGGAGGTTGAGGCTGTGGTGTACCATGATCACACCACTGCACTCCAGCCTGGGCAACAGAATGAGACCCTGACTCAAAAAATATATAAATTACTAGATCGAAACGAAGTGTATTCAAATTTTGTGCTCCTTACTTACAGTGCTAGCTTGAGTAAATAGCGCCTTTTTTCCCCTAATCACTTGATTAAAAGATCTAAACCTGTATTTTACCTTGGACTGTCTTGACAATTATAATATATTGACTTTGTTTCTTCATAGGTGTTACAGAATATCTTGGACACTGAAAAAGAGTATGCTAAAGAACTTCAATCTCTTCTTGTTACTTACTTAAGACCCCTGCAGTCTAATAACAAGTAAGATTTTTATTTTCAACCCCTCACTAAATAAAGCCAGATAATGTCAACATATGGAGTCATTATTCTTATGTCACTGAATAATTGATTTTGCCCTTTAGAAGAATTTCCACAGATCACAAATTGCCAAGAACCTGGTCAGGGCAACAGAAATTATGCAAGATGTTGCTTTTGGAGAGCTTGGCTTTCTTTCTCTTCTGGCTGTAGAAGGAATGAGGAGATCTGCCTTTCTGCCTGTCACAACTTTGATCTCGTTCATTTAAAAAGTGAAGTGTCTGTTTTTGCCTCACAGAAAAAAGGACTCCTTGGTGCTTTTATTCAGAAAGCACATAAACTGGAAATTCTTGTGCTCACTGTGACCTTTTCTTGCCAGGGCAGAACCCCTTTCCCTTGCTCTGAGCATGGAAAGAGTGTGGCATTTTGTAAGTGCTCATGAGAGCAATTCAAGCCAGTATTTCACCCAGACCATTGTGAATGATAAAGAGATGTTAATTATTATTATTTTTTTGAGTTGGAGTCTGATTCTGGCCCTCCAGGCTGGAGTGCAGTGGCACACTCCCAGCCACCGCAGACTCGACTTCCTGGACTCCATCTTCCAAGTAGCTAGAACCACAGGTGTGTGCCACTACGCCCGGTTAATTTTTTAATATATTGTAGAGACAAGATCTTGCCAAGTTGCCCAGGCTGGTCTTGAACCCCTGGGCTCAGGCAATCCTCTCGCCTCCACCTTCCAAAGTGCTGGGATTATAGGCGTGAGCCACCATGCCCGGCAATATGATTTTTTAAAAAACAAAATATTCAAACCATATTCTGATCTTAGAAATCTGATGTGATTATCTAAGGCCTAAACTGAAATCTTTAGTTTTCAAAATATTGACGATTTTTTTAGTAGGCATGGCATATGTAACAAATAGTAGCTAACTGCACTTATTTATTTTTATTTTAACTGATTATATTTCACTAGTGATCATGATCTGTAAGTCAAATAGAAAATTTAGCACTCGGCCTATATTATGGAGAACAAAAGCCTCTCCATTTGCCTCAGTAAGAGTTTACTTTTGCTGGACAGTTGCCAAAACTATCAACTTCAGGCTTAAATAAGTTCAATATATTTTAATATTTTTCTCCCTTTCCCCACATTGCGTTTGTTTAAGCATAATATCTTGCTAAATGTCCCACTTGGTTATTCTCCTGGCACTATGGGAATCTTACTTCAGTATGAAAGAATGTTGTATTCCTGTGTTGTAAGAGTTTAAACATGATCAATAACAAAGTGTTTTTTGTTATTATGTGAAATATGAAGTGTTCTGTGAATCATAGTTCTTGGAGCTGAATGGAACTTCAGTAAATCGTTGGGTCTAATGCTCTGGGAGAAATGAGCCTCCCCATTGAATAGAGAAGAAAGTGAAGTCCAGAGAGGTTTACTGCCTTACCCATCACACAGCCAGGAAGTGGCCACACTGGATTCACTGCATCTCCTACTGCCGAGTGAAATGTGCCTTCTGTTTTCTGGAGGTAACAGGCAGAGGAGGAAAGGGCAACTGAAGTGGTAACCCTGAAAGGGGAGATGGTAAGATTTCAAATGAAGGAAGAACTGATTAGCAGTCAAGAAACAGTAAGAGGAAAGGAAAGGACAAGAGTCAGGGCAGAGGAGGTAAGAGAACTAACTGAGTCAGAACTGCATTGTTCCTAAATACATTCCGAATGCAGTAATAGTAAGTTTCCATTAGTTCTAACTGTCTTGCTTGTCCCAAGGTGATTTGAGCAAATAAGACTGATTATCGTTTGATCCTAAAGAAGCCAAATAAGCCTCCAGTTCAAGTAAGGCTCCAACTCAGGCTTTTGCTGCTCTGAGAGAGCAACAGCCAGGGAAGCAGGCTGGCTGAAGGTTTCACTTTTGATACCCAGAATAGGGGTTTTCCAACTTGTGGTTCAGAAGGGTATTACGGCAGAGGAACTGGTAGCTTTTTATTCTCCAGAGGCTACCAGTAATGTTTGTTTGGGTCTTCTGTTTCTTTATTAGTCAGCAAAAAAATATTCTCGTGGGAATACTCCCTTCGTTTGTATTTTTAAGGAAAAAGAGCATGTCAGATGCCGGCCTCTCAAGCAAATCTTTAGAAAAGTTTTCTCGTAAAAAGTGGTTAAGAGCATGGACCCTGGAGCTAAAATATTTTGGTTTAATTTCTGTCTTTGCCATTCACTGACTTTGTAGCTTTAAGTGATTTTCTTAATCTCTCTGTATCTGAGTTTCCTTACCTGTAAAATGGAAAGAGCAATTGTACCTATCTCATAAAGTTATTGTAGGGTTAAAATTCATTCTTGTTTGTAAAATGCTTATATAAATGTTCGGTACTGTATGACCATTGGCTCTTATTATCAGCATTTACTATTTGGTAGGGGAAGAATAGATGAGAGCATTCTTCATACTGAGGCCCTGGATAAAATTGTTTAGTTTGCCTTTATTTGAATCCACTCCACTGTAAAAACAAACATATAAAAAATCAGTACTTTTCTTTCCTCCTACTTTCTCTCATAAATGTTTTCTTTGGTTGATTTATGAGCATTTTAGTTTAGGAGAAAGCTGATTTTCCTATTTTGTGTGTGTGTGTGTGTGTGTGTGTGTGTGTGTGTGTGTGTGTGTGAATTATATGAACATGTGTACTATCTCTCCAGTTCCTCTACAGAAAGATACTAAATTTTTTTACACATATTTACAGCAATGAGGTGTTTTATTTGTTTAGATACTTAGATGTTAGGCACTCATTAATAATTTGCCTGTTGCTTTATAAAAATACCTAAATGTCCCTCATGACCACTAATTTTCTTTTTGACCATTATTATTATTATATAAGAGGAAAATTAAGGAAAGAAGTTTAAGAAAGTTGCTTAAGACCATACAGTTGGTGTAAATTAAAAAGCAAACGTTAAAATATAAAGATTTCTTCCCTTTTATTTGCCATATATCAGCAAAATACCAGCTAACCAGACTAGAGATAGATAACTGAAGTTATCCTCAAGTTCCGTTAACTGAACTACATGTATTTTTTTCCAGTCTGAGCACTGTGGAGTTCACATCTTTGCTAGGAAACTTCGAAGACGTATGCACATTTCAACAGACACTCTGCCAAACCTTGGAAGAATGTTCAAAGTAAGTGGAGCATATTTCTGTTAGGGAACATTGTTGCTTGTGCGTTGTTTTCCTTTTGCCCATTGCCTTAGATGAGGGCACTTTATATTTATGCATTTGTTACAGCCTCAATACATTGTCCCAGAACAAAGTAACAATACAGAGATAATGAACTAGGTGGTGGTGTTCACAGTGTCAAACTGCTAGTTGTATAACAGGGCTCTACATCTAGTGAATTATTTCTGACTTTAATTAAAAATCACATCAATTTACAGCTTCTGGTCAGTATAAGAGACACATAGGGCCTTAATTGACCATGAATGATGCCCTTGACATTAATTAAATATTTTCTTTTGCAAATAACGTGAAAAAATCATTTGGATTATTCATTCAGCCTCACAGATTTATTCTCTTTTAATTTCTCCTGGTATTGTGTCTATTATGTTATATTAAGAGTTGAAACACATAGAAAGTGGAGAAAGGAAAAGTATGTCTTTATGTGAAGCACACCACAGTTTTGATGGCTAGCTAGTTTGTTCAGGTGTTTAACTTCATACTGCAGAGTGAACTATAATGATCATCAGGCGATACATTCCTGTAGCAACATTAATTTTTCAAGCAGTGTGTCTTACAAAAGCTGGCAGCTTTTATCTCTATAGGGAGATTGAGGTGATTACCTGTTTCTTAAACTTAATGGACACAGTTATAAGGGATAAAGATGGACAGAGCCCACACTAAAGAGACCTGGGGAGTCCTTTCAAATGCCAAGAAGGATCTAGATTATTGATATGGAAAGATGTTTCCTAAGTGAGAAGGGCAGATTATAAACTTTATTTGCAATCTTCACTTTCTATTTTATTAGAGAAACATGTACAAAAGGGTCCAAGGAAAATGCCAAAATTGGCATAACAGATATCTCCAAATGGTAGGATTCTGAATAATTTTTTCCTTCTTATAGTTTTTTATTTTATTACAAATGAAAGCCGGGCTCGGTGGCTCAGCCTGTAATCCCAAACTTTGGGAGGCTGAGGTGAGTGGATTGCCTGAGTCCGCGGGTTTGAGACCTGCCTGGGCAACTTGGTGAGACCTCATCTCTACAATAAATTAAAAAATTAGCCGGGCGTGGTAGCGCGCGTCTGTAGTTCCAGCTACTTGGAAGGCTGAGGCGGAAGGATCGCCAGAGCCCAGAAGTCCCGGCCACTGCACTTCAGTCTGGGCAACAGAGTGAGACTCCAACTCAAAAAGCCCCCTCAAAAAACAGATGAAGACAGGTGGCTTGGAATTTTAAAAATCAATTCAAAAAATCCTGAGGCCATACTGCCTAGCAACCACCAGGCCACTAAGACAACATAATATTGTGGTGTTTCATTTTTGGATTTGATTAGTTTTGTCTGTGCTTGAACTTTATATAAATGTGTCAAGAGTATTTTTAGTGTGCCCAGACAACTTTGAATATAAGCATCTTAAAAATGAACAAAAACCCTACCTATTAATTTCAATTAAGTATCTGATCCTAAGTATTAGAGCTATGTTTGATGGCTAGACTTCAAAGCAGTGGTCAACATCCTGAATTTCAAGGGTAAAATGGTTATAATATAGTTTGTCTTTTAATTTTGGCAAAACATTCAAAAGGTTTTTCTGCTGCCAGGTTTAATTGGAATTATATTCCTTTACCTCCTGCTTTCTATTTTATATTCTGTGTTTCACCCATTTTGTTTACAGGTTTCCAGAAAACCAACACAAAGTGGGAGGTTGTCTACTGAGTCTCATGCCTCATTTTAAATCTATGTATCTGGCTTACTGTGCAAATCACCCTTCAGCTGTGAATGTGCTCACCCAGCACAGGTAAATCGTTAACATTTTTTCAACTAGACTGTTTAGCAATAAGATCTTTTCTCAGGACGACCACATTTGGAAATCCAAAGGTCCCAGTTGAATTCTTGATTATTCTTGTTGATGATGCCAGGAATTGATACATTGATAGATTGATCACCCATTAATCCGATAAATAATTTATTAAGCACCTGCTGTGTGCAAGGGACCGTAATAGCTGAAGGGGAAACAAGAGCAAACAAAAAGGAGAAGGTTCCTCCTTTCATGGAGCATAGAATTCTGAAGGAAATGATGATATTTAATTAAACATTGCAAACATATCATATTACAAAATGGCAATTAAAAGGATGCTGTGAGACTTTGCAACATTGCATCAACTAAGTGGGAAAAGACCTAAGGAGGACTTTCCCAAAGCAAAACTCTTTAATTTAATTTAATTAAGTCAGAGACTCATTCTGTCGCCCAGGCTGGAGTGCAGTTGCACGATCATGGCTCACCACAGCCTCAACCTCCTTGGCTCAGGCAATCCTTCCACCTCAGCCTCCCAAGTAGCTGGGACTATAGGTGCATGCCACCACACCCAGATAATTTTTTGGTTGTTGTTATGTTTCCCAGGCTGGTCTTGAACTTCTGGTCTCAAGCAATCCTTCCGCCTCAGTCTCTCTAAGTACTGGGATTACAGGCATGAGCCACCATGTCTGGCCCACAAAAATTCTATTTGGAACCAAAGGTTTAGCCTCCCCCTGGTTCAATAAATGTTTTATCTGAGTTTCTGAGAAATAGCGAAACTGCCTAGGTTCATCTCTTTTTGCTTTCCCTTGTCTGGGCAGAGGAAGTGACAAGCGGTGACATAGCTAAAAGGCAGGTGTGAGATGTTCAACAGGTACTTTAAGCAAAGGGCTCTGATAATAATTATATACAGATATAAATTGCTTCAGAGTCATGATGAACAATAGAACAGCGTCTCCTTTAACAATAAGAGTTTTTGCAAGGGACTTAGATAAGTGCCACATCTCTCCCACCCTTCCTTAGCCTCTGACTACCCATCCCTGACTCATTTACTGACATATTCATCTGGGCCAGGAAACTGTATGATAGGCTTGAAGACAAAGTTTTACCTTTGAAGTCATATGCTAGAAATCCAGGTGGAACAATAGTGAGAACAACACAGAGAGACTGTTTTGACTTAACTTGGAGTATGGATGCAGACTGGACATGGATTCTAGAAGTTGTTCAAGACTGAAGAGAATATTCTCCTCTTAATCTGGCCTAGATTGGAACTACCAGAGCCAGACTAGAACATTATCTGACACCAACCCTCAGAAGTGAAAAATTTTGGTTCTTGTTCTGGTTTGTTTGGAGTTTTATTGGCTTTATAGAACTGTTATGTTACATACCTTTTTTTAAGGTTGAGTTCAGTAGGTACCACTTGAAGGTCAATTTTATTCCCCTGATCAATGTTCTGAATTCTTGTGGCATAGCAAATACAGAAACTGGAGTTTAAAGAAAGAGAGTCCATGAACTTGGAATTTGTAGACAAGTGGCTCAACTACTTATAGCTAACATTAGCTAATAATAGCACTGACAATGTGCCAGACACATGATGTAAAAGTCAGTGAGGGAGTTACTATTATTACCATCTCTTCTCTACAGATAAGATATTGGAAGGGCTTAAGGTTAAGTAATCTGCCCAAGAACTCATAACTCTTAAGTGCTTGAGCCAGAATTTAGGTCTGTCAGATTTCTAAAATGTTTTCTTTAGGATATATATTTTAACAATGCAAGGAATAATCTAAATGTAAATTGAAAGAATTATAATAAAATAAGCACCCGTGTACCCACCATTCAGCTTAAACAACAGAATATTACCATTTCCTTTTTTATGTAACAGCTTTATTGAGGTATAATTCACACACCATATAATTCATCCACTGAGAATATACAGTTAAATGATTTTCAATATATTCACAGAGTTGTGGAACTATCACCACAATCAATTTTAGAAATTTTCGATTGCTCCCCAACTCATACCCATTAGCAGTCACTCCTACCCCACCAGCCCAAGGCAACCACATTAAAATACTTTATGTCACTATGGATTTGCTTAGGCTGGACATTTCATTTAAGTGGAGTCATGCAACATATGACCTTTTGTGTCTGGCTTCTTTCACTTAGCATAATGTTTTCAAGGTTCATTCATGTTGCAGCATGTGTCGGTATATCATTTTGTCAAATGCCAAATAATATTCCGTCGTATGGATTCCACATATTGTTCTCCCATTCACTAGTTGGCAGACTGTGAATAATGCTACTATAAACATTCATGTATACGTCTTTGCATGGACATATTTTCATTTTTCTTGGGTAGATACCTAGGAGTGGAATTTCTGGATCTATATGGTAACTCTTACAATTCACCTTTAGAGAAACTGTCAGATTATTTTCCAAAGTGACTGGACCAATTTATTTTCCCACACCCTCACCAACATTTGTTATTGTCAGTCTTTAAAAAAAAAATTACAGCCATATTACCGGCTATGAAATGGTTTCTCATTGTGAGATTGGTCTGCATTTTTGTCATGAATAATGATATTTAGAATCTTTCATGTACCTATTGGCAATTTGTATATCTTTGTTTGGAGAAATATCTATTTAAATCCTTAAACTATTTTAAAGTTGGTTGTCTTTTTCTTGAGCTACAATTTGCATGCTGTAAAATTTGTCATTTTGACGTATACAATTCAGTGGTTTTTAATATATTCACAAGGTTGTGCAGTCATCACCACTGCCTAGCTCCAGGAGGTTTTTATTCCCCCACCCCTTAAAAACCTGTACCTAGTAGCAGTCACTTCCCATTTCTCGAATGGCCAAGGGTATTGATCATATTTTTATCTTGCTTATTAGCTATTTTAATGTCTACGTTGGAATATGTCTATTCAAATTCTTTGCGCGTTTTTAAAATCAAGTTATCTGACTTTTCATTGTTGAGTTGCAATAGTTCTTAATAATTCTGGATACTAGACTCTTCTCAGAGACAGACATATGCTGGAGATATTGTAGATTTAGTTCCAGACCACCGCAATAAAGCAAGTATCACAATAAACTGAGTCACAATATTGTAATCTATTAAATGTGCAATAGTATTATGTCTTAAAAAGCAATGTACATACCATGATTTTAAAATACTTAATTGTGGCCGGGCTCGGTGGCTCAGCCTATAATCCCAGCACTTTGGGAGGCCTAAGCGAGTGGATTGCCTGAGCCCACGGGTTCCAGACCAGCCTGGGCAACTTGGTGAGACCTTGTCTCTACAATAAATAAAAAAAAATTAGCTGGGTGTGGAAATGCGCACCTGTAGTTCTGGCTACTTGGAAGGCTGAGGCAGAAGGATCGCCGGAGCCCAGCAGGTTGATGCTGTGGTGGCCGCAAGCATGCCACTGCACTCTGGCCTGGGCAACAAAGCGAGACTCCAACTCAAAAAACAAAAAATACTTGATTGCCAAAATGTGCTAATGAGCACCAGAGTCTTCAGAGAGTCGTAATCTTTTTTGCTGGTGAAGAGTCTTGCTTCAATGCTAATGACTGCTGACTAATCAGGATGGTGGTTGCAAAGGTTGGGGTGGTCATATTAAAAAATAATACAATGAAGTTGGACACATTGATAGATTCTTCCTTTCCCCAAAGGATTTCTCTGTAGTGTGATGCTATTTGATAGCATTTTGCACACAGGAGAACTCCTTTCAAAATTATAATCAACCCTTTCAAACCCTGCAACTGCTTACCAACTAAGTTTATATAATATCCTATTTTTTTTTGTCATTTCAGCAATGTTCACAGAATCTTCACCAGGAGTAGAATCTATCTCATGAAACCACTTTTTTTTTTTTGCTTGTTCATAAACCTCCCCCCGCCAAAAAAAAAAAAAAAAAACCTAACAAGTGTTTATCCATTCTAGTTTTATCATGAGTTGCAGCAATTCAATTACGTCTTCAGGCTCTAATTCTAATTCTCTTGCTATTTTCACCATATCTGCAGTTAATTACTCCACTCAAGTCATGAATCCCTCAATATCATCCATTAGGGTTGGAGTCAACTTTTTCCAGACATCTCTTAATGTTGAAATTTTGACCCCTTCCCATAAATGTTCTTTACAGCATCTAGAATGGTGAATTATCTCTAGAAGGTTTTAAAATTTACTTCGCTCAGATCTGTCAGATGAATTGAGATCTATAGCAGCTATACATAGCTTTATGAAATGTATTTCTTAAATAATAAGACTTGAAAGTCAAAATTACTCCTCGATCCCCGGATTGCAGAATGGATGTTGTATTAGTGGGCATGAAAACAACATTAATCTTGTGCATCTCATCAGAGCTCTTGGATGACCATGTGTATTGTCAAGGAACAGTGATATTTTGAAATGAATCCTTTTCCTGAGCAGTAGATCTCAACCATGAGCTTAAAATATTCAGTAAACTGTACTGTAAATAGATGGGCTGTCATTCAGGTTTTGTTGTTCCATAGGCAGAGTCAATTTAGCATAATTCTTAAGGGTATTAGAATTTTCAGAATAGTAAATGAACATTGGCTTTAACTTAAAGTCATCAGGTGTATTAGTCCCTCACAAGAGAGTTTGCTGCTCTTGAGTTATGAAAGTTCTAGGTGGCATCTTCTTAAAATATAAGATTGTTTCATCTACATTGGAAATGTGTTATTTGGTGTAGCCACCTTTATCAATGATCTTAGCTAGATCTTCTGGATAATTTACTACAGCTTCTACACCAGCACTTTCTGCTTCATGTTTCACTTTTATGTTATGGGGATGACTTCTTCCTTAAACCTCATGAACCAACAGGCTTCAAACTTTTCTTCTGCAACTTCCTCGCCTCTCTCAGCCTTCATAGAATTGAAAAGAGTTAGAGTCTCATTCTGGATTAGGCCTTGGCTTAAGGGAAAGTTGTGACTGATTTGATCTTTTATCAAAACTACTAAAATTTTCTTCACACAGAAATAAGACTGTTTCACTTTGTTATCATTTGTGTGTTCACTGGAGTAGCACTTTCCATTTTTTTCAAGAACTTTTCCTTTGCATTCACAACTTGACTGACTTGTGCAAGAGGCTTAGCTTTTGGCTTATTTTGGCTTTCAACATGACTTCCTCACTCAGCTTAACCATTTGTAGCTTTCGATTTAAAGTGAAAGATAAGTTATTCTTCCTTTCACTTGAACACTTAGAGGCTTCTGGTAGGATTATTAACTGGCTTAATTTCAATATTGTTGTGTCTCAGGGAATAGGTAAGCCCAAGAGGAGAGAGAGAGAGATGAGGGAATGGTCAGCTGATGGAGCCGTCAGGAGACACAACATTTATTGATTTACTTCACTATCGTATATAGGCATGGTTCATGGTGCCCCCAAATAATTACAATAGTAACATGAAAGATCACTAATCACAAATCACCCTACCAAATATAATAATAATGAAAAAGTTTTAAATATTGTAAGAATTCCAAAATCTGATACAGACACAAAACGAGTACATTTTGCTGGAAAAATGGCATCAATAAACTTGCTTGATGGAGGGTTGCCACAAACCTAAAGTGCAATAAAACAAAGTATGCCTCTATATGATCTGCAAAATGTTTATCTCATTTTGTGAGCTGTCTGTTCACTTTTTTGATGAAAAAATAATATTAATTTTACATTTTAATTTTGATTATGTTCATTATGTCCAATTTTAATTGTTGTTGCTTGTGCTTTTGATGTTATATCTGAGAAATTATTGCTTAGTCCAGATCATGAAGATTGATTTCTATTTTGTAAAGGTTTTACAGTTTTAGCTTTTATATTTAGGTCTTTAATACATCTTGAGTTAATCCTTGCATATGTTGTGAGGTAAAATCCACCTTTATTCTTTTGCATATGGATATCTAATTGTCCCAACACAATTTGTTGATTTCTATTTGTATAAATTAAAGTTATGTTTTATGACCCATAATGTAGTCTGTCTTGGTGGATGTTCCATGTGAACTTCAGAAGCATGTATATTTTGCTGTTGTTGAATGATTTTATAAATGTCAATTAGGACCATTTGATTAATGGTGCTGTTCAGTTCAACTTTATTCTAATTTTCTTCCTGCTGGATATTTCAATTACTGACAAAGGGATGTTAAAGTCTCTAACCATAATAGTGGATTTATCTATTTTTCTTTTCAGTTTTATCAATTTTTTTGTTTCATATATTTTGATGCTCTGTTGCTAGGTAAATTCACATTAAGGGTTGTTCATGTTTTGCTGGAAAATTGGCCCTTTTATCATTATGTATTTTTTCCTCTTTATCCATGATAAATTTTCTTGATCTGAAGTCAGCTTTCTAAATTTCAGCTGTCTGAAATTAATATAGGTATTTCAGTTTTCTTTCTATAAGTGTTAATAAGATGTGTCTTTCTTCATCCTTTTACTTTTAATCTATTGCCATAGATTAAAAGATATGCTATAGACAAAATATAGTTGTTTCATTTTCAAATCCACTCTGACAATCTTTCGTTTCATCACTGTATTTAGAAAGTGATTATTGATATATTTCATATTTTCACTTTTCTCTGAGCATACTGTATTTCTTTTTAAAAAAAAATTAGTGGTTTCACTAGAGTTTGTGTTATCTATCTCTTTACAACTAAATCTAACAACAATTCACATACCATTATACTATTTCATAGGTAGCTTGGGTAAGTTAAAGTCCTCTCAATTCCTCCCTCTCATCTCTTATAATATTGTTGTCATTCAGTTTACTTATCCCTAAGGTAAAATCACCTAATGCATTGTTGTTATTATTACTTTGAACAGTTATCTACTAGAGGAATTGACAATAAGAAAAATAAAATATTTCATTTTATCTGCAAATATAATTTTTCTGACACTCTTCCTTTTTCATGTAACTTCAAGTTTTTAAAAAAACCTATATCACTTTTCTTATCTCTGCAGAACTTTTAACAGTTTTGCAAGGCAAATCTTCTGACGACAATTTCTTGCATTTTTTGTTTTTTTGAGAAAGTATTTAAAATTCTAGGTTGTCATTTTTTCTTTCATTACTTAATTTTATTTCATTCTGTTCTTGTTTGCTTTATTTCTAATGAGAAATCTGATGTAATTCTTATCTTTGTTCCCCTATATGTAGGGTGTGTCCCCCTCTGATTTCTTTCAGATGTTCTCTTTTTGCTTTTCTGCAGTTTAAATATATGGCTAAGTGTAGGTATTTTTTTGCTATTTATCCTGCTTGGTATTCTCTGAAATACCTGAATATGTGGTTTAGTGTCTGTCCTTAATTTTGGAAAATTCTTCACCCTTATTACTTTAAATATTTCTTCTATCTGTATTCTGTTATACACAAGTTATACTCTTTGTAATTGTTTTACAGTTCTTGGATATTCTCTTTCATTTTTAAAATTATTTTTTCTCTTTACATTTCAGCTTAGGAAATTGCCATTGACATATCTTGAAGCTCACTGTTTCTTTTCTCAGTTGTGCCTAATCTATTGATGAAACCATCAGAGATATTTTTCATTTCTGTTAGTGTTTTTTTAATTTCCATCTCTCTACTTACATTATCCATCTCTTACTTCATGTTGTGTATTTTTTTCCATTAGAGCCTTTGACATATTAATCAGAGTTATTTTAAATTCCCTGAATGATAATACCAAAATCTGTGTCATATCTGAGTCTGGTTCTAAAGCCTTGTTTTGTCACCTCAGATTGTTTTCTCTTGCCTTTTAGCATGGCTTGTAATTTTGTTGTTGTTGTTGTTGTTGTTGTTGTTGTTGTTAGAAGCCAGACACTGTATATTGAGTAATAGAAATTGAGGTAATTAGGCATTTAATGTGAATCTTTTTGGTTAATCTGGCTAGAGGCTTGTCTGTGTTTAATGTTTGCTGTAATTGTAAGTAAGGGGGCTTTAGTTTTTTCTAGTTTCCTTTTTTCCTCCCTTATTATCCTTGGATTTCCTAAGGACTCCCTCTTACAAATCTGTATCTTATAAATCTCTCATCTGCAATCCACTGTTATTATTTTGGAACCCTGTCAATGTGATGGTAAGATGTTGGGGAGGAGATGCGTTCTCTAATGTTATGAACAAATCTCAATTTTTTAATAGACCGGAATCCCTGGGATTTGACCTTCAGAAGCACTTCTTAGCCTTTTTTCTCCTCTCACATACAGCAGAAAGATGAAGGGGAGAGCTAGGCTATTGCTCCTTCCCTGAGTCAGATAAGGCTTTGGCAACATAGTTTCCCTTGGAAGGCAAGCCTTTGTTATGGAAAAGGTTCTGGGATTATTTCGAAACTGTTACAGACCCTTCCCCAAAACTTGAGGGAATTTTTTTCCTCCGATCCTCACCATGAGAACTTTTTTGGGTTTCTGGATGCCAAACCCACAAAAGTGTTGCCTTCCACTTCCCATAATACTGATTCTTTAGGAATTTTTAACTCTCAAATTGGTCCACGTTTGGACTTCAGCCGTTCATCAAAATTACTATGTGACTGTCCACACCAGTTACTGGCTCCAGTGACTTCTGCTTCAGGGAAGCTAATATCAGCTGCAATTCTCTATATTCACCTGTCTCTCCAGATCTGGGGGCAGTGGTTTCTCCTGTGATCTCAATCAGTAAATCAAAGAAAAGCCATTGATTTTTAGTTTGTTCCAGTACTTTTCTTATTGTGAAAATAGCAATGATGACTTCCAAGCTCTTTAGATGTCAGAGCTGACATTAGAAGTGCTTTAATGATTTTTCAGTAAATTCTTTTTGTAAATTTCTTCTATACTATTTCACTATGTTGTTGAGTATGTTTTTCTTGGTTACTCTAGGACTTTCCATATCATATATATCTTCTTCTTACTTTTAAGAGACAGTGTCTTATTATGTCAATTGGGCTGGAGTGCAATGGTGCAATCATAGCTCACTGCAGCCTTGAAATCCTGAGCTCAAGCAATTCTCCTTCTTCAGCCTCCCAAGTAGCTAGAACTATGGTCTTGTATGTACCACCATGCCCAGCTAATTAAAAAAATTTTTGTTGTTGTTGAGACAGAGTCTTGCTATGTTGCCCAGGCTGTTCTTAAACTCTTGGTCTCAAGCAATCCTCCCACCTCGGCCTCCCAAAGTGCTGGACTTCCATGTGTGAGCCACCACACCTGGCCACTTTCTCTCTCTCTCTCTCTCTCTCTCTCTCTCTCTCTCTCTCTATATATATATATATATATACATATATATGTATATATGTATATATATATATATCTTAATTCATTAGAAGCTACTTCATATATATAACTTAATTTTCGTGAGATATAAAAATACAATTCTTAATAGCACTGTTTTCTCTTCCCTTTGTTTGCTACTATTGTTATAAATATTCCATCTATAAATGTCAAAAACACACAAAAAATTAAAAAAACACAATACATTGTCATAATTATTATTTGACATCATTTCATATCTCTTAGTTAAACTGAGAAGAAAGGAGAGGAAGTATATATTTATAGTGTTTGTTACATTAACTTCCTTATTTACCATTTCTGTTTCTCTTCATTTCTTCCTGAGAATTTGAGTTACTATGTGGTATCATATCCTTATTCCAACAGAGCTCTGCTCTCATCCACTTCCTTTGCGCTATGGTTGTTAAGTATATTACATTTCTAGATGTTACAGATCCAACAATAAAATTATGTAATTTTGCTTTATATAATTGCTTTCATATCAGCTAAAAGAAGAAGAAGCAAATATTTATAGTCTTTTATAATTAGATAATGATTTTTATTGGTGCTTTTTGTTTTTATATATTAATTTGAATTTGAATTTAATTGCTTTCGGCCTGAATAACTTCCTTTAGTATTTTCTGCAAGGAGTTTTAGCCAAGAATTCTTTCTTAAAATGATAATAATAGCCGGGTTCGGTGGCTCAGCCTGTAATCCCGCGCCTTGGGAGGCCGAGGTGAGTGGATAGCCTGAACCCGTGGGTTCGCTACCCGCTTGGGCAACTTGGTGAGACCTCATCTCTACAATTTAAAAAAAAAAAAAAAAATTAGCCGGGTGTGGTAGTGCGCACCTGTAGTTCCAGTTACTTGGAAGGCTGAGGCGGAAGGATCACCAGAGCCCAGCAGGTAGAGGCTGCGGTGGCTGGGAGCAGCCACTGCACTCCAGTCTGGGCGAGAGAGTGAGACTCCAACTAAAAAAAAAAAAAAATGATAATAATATAAACATATTTTAATAATTGTTAAGATTTATAACTGGGCCTTGAACACTCATAGAATTTCCTAAGGGTCATTTTCCAGAAGCATTTCCATCTTGCCGCTTAGATGATCAGTGTCCTGATTTTTTTGTCTATTATTTTATTATAAAGATGTGGGATACAAGTCAGAATTAGGTATATAAGTAATGCATGTGCAGGTGAAGTTTTGGCCTCCAACTGCTCCTCGCTTCCCCTGGTTTAGGATCAGGTACCTTTTATGTTGTTATGTGCCACTCCCCTTCCTCCCTCCCTGGCAGTGTCTCTCGATTGCCAATCCCTCCCTTGTTTAGCAAAGAATTCTTTCAGTTTTTGTTTGCCTGGGAATATTTTTATTCCACCATCGGTTTTGAAAACTAGTTTGGATGGATGTGGAATTCTTAGTTGGTAGTTTTCTTTCGGTACTCTGAGTATGTCATCCCACTGCCTTCTGACTTTCATGATTCTGATGAGATAAGCTATTCATATTATCTAGTTTCCCTAGCCCATGTTGAGTTATTTTTCTCTTGCTGCTTTCAAGATTTTCTCTTTTTCTTCATCTTTCAGCAGTTTTACTATAATTTGTTTGAGTGTAGATCTCTTTGCTTTTATCCTACTTGGAATTCATCGAACTTCTTGTACGTATGGATTAATATTTTCTCACATTTGGGAAGTTTTTAGTCATTATTTCTTTGAATATTTTTTTCTGCTCCATTGTCAGTCTCTTCTCTTTTTTGGTACTCCCATTATGCATATATTGTTTTGCTTCAAGGTGCCCCATATTTCTGTGAGATTTTGTTTATTTTTAATTCTATTTTATCTGTTTTTTATATTACATACTCTCTATCTATATTTAAGTTCACTGATTCTCTCTTCTGCCATTTCAGATTTACTGTTGAGCCCCTCTAAGGAAATTTTAAATTTCAGTTACTGTGCTTTTTAACTCTAGAATGTTCATTTGCTGGGTTTTTTTTTTTTTTACAATTTTTATCTCTTTCTTGATATTCTCTATCTGATGAAACATTGTCATCAGATAGCTTCCTTTACTTCTTTAAGCATTGTTTCCTTTTGTTCTTTGAACATATAAGGGAAGAACACAGAAACATATGGAATGTATTTATTAAAATTTGTGTATTTATTCTTTTTTTTTTTTTTTTTGAGTTGGGGTCTCACTCGGTCACCCAGACTGGAGTACAGTGGCATGCTCACGGCCACCACAGCCTCGACCTGCTGGGCTCAGGTAATCCTTCCACCTCAGCCTTCCAAGTAGCTGGAACCACAAGCATGCACCACCACACCCGGCTAAGTTTTTGATTTATTGTAAAGACAAGGTCTTGAACCCTTGGACTCAGGCAATCCTCTTGCCTCCACCTTCAAAAGTGCTGGGATTACAGGCATGAGCCACTGCTCCTGACTATGTATTTATTCTTACATGTTTAGAATTCGGTCACTTTCAAAGTACTCTCCACTTAATGCAATACGCCTATCAAGATGTTTTTCTCACTGCTCAAAACAGTTTTTGAACTCATCAATTTTGATGCCTTTTAGTGCCTCTGCTGTTTTTTGTTTCATCTCTTCCACATCAGCAAAATATTTCTTTTTGAGGACTTTTTTTCACCTGGGGAAAAAAACAAACAAAAAGTCGCTCAGGGTGAGACTGGGTGAATAGGGAGGGTGGGGCACAGGGGTCATGCTGTTTTTGATCCAAAACTGCTGAACACTCAGCACTATGTGGGCAAGTGCACTTGTAAATCACCCATCATGAGATGGGCAGACACATTAAAAGAATCTCCAAAAACAATTTAGTGAAGCCAAATGCAGCCTCTCACAACAATGCCAGCTGGTACGCTGAGCTGATGAATTTCTAGGACACTTACCTAGCAGGAGAAGCCTGTACTACATGGAACCCACCCTCCAAAAGATAATTTTTTATCTTTTTGGGGAGGTCTCCCTTATATTTATGGCTACTTTGAAGTCTTCAATAAGTCTGACATTTTGTCTCTCTCATAGACAATCTGTTGTCTCTTATTCTGCCCCCCACCCCCCATGTATGGGTCACAGATTCCCGTTTCTTTGCATGCCACATCGTTTTTTGTTGTAGAGAACTAGACATTTTAGGTAATTTTAGGCTTCACAACTATGGATACTGATTCCATTCCCCACTCTTTGAGGCTTGTTTTTGTTTGCTTATTTGTTTCTTTAGAAACTTGATTGGACTATTTTAGCAAAGTATATTTTCCCCATAATGTACAACCTCTGTTGTCACTCTTCAGAAGGCACAGTCTTGATCAGGCATGCAGTCACCCTGGAATGACAGTGGTTTTAGCAGGGCTCTATCTCACTCCCTGATCTCTCTGTTAAGCCCCATTTGGTATCACACTCAGGTGTTAGGCTCTACTAATTTCCCAACTGATTGGCTCCATTTTTAAATTTTTTTTCGCAATTCCCTGGGGGCGTAAATTGTTCCACCATCTGATACAATTTTTGAGACCAAACTTTGAGGTTTGCGCTGACTCTTCTGAGCACTTCCTAGCTGTCTCTTTCCCTGGTTCTCTCTGGTGACCAAACTGGCCTATGGTTTAGCTTGTTGCTCTTAAGAGAAGATATCCGTTTCCTTTCATTTGCTTGCTATCCAAATCTCCAATGCTTTTGCACATGCTCTTCCAAATAAAACAAGTTCCTTTGTGGAGAGCTTTAGAGTTCTCTGTTTTTACGAACTGCCTCTTCCCCTGGGCAAAATTTCACTACTCTGGTGGCCAGGCAGCATAAATAACCTTTGGTCTCAGCTTGTCTTTACCAGCGTGGAACCTCTGCCCTACCGGTGAGCTGGGTTGAAAGTGATTTGGCCCCAGTATTTTCAACCTGCCAACGTTGGGGTACAACCTCCAACCTATGTATAAGGGGTAGGTAAAGGGAGCTTTCAATCTTTCAGGCCCACTCACCAGAAATGTAGCCTTTACACAGAATTACAGGGAATGAGATATGTTGGTGGTTTGTCTCTCCTGGTGAGATAGCATATCTTTTGACTGGGAGCTGAGGAGGGAGGGAGACCTCTCTTCTTGTCAACAATTGCCTTGAGTGGAGTTTCTGTCAAGCTGGACTGGGAGAAAGGGAGAGAACCAGTCATGGCTCTAATGCTACAAACTCTCCCTTAACTGATTTTTGGTAGATTTTCTTACATACATTGTTTTTTCATTTATCATACTCCATTAGGACAATTTCCAGAGATTTTAAGTAGTTTTTAAAAATGGTTTTCTCCCCCACTCTCCCTTCTCTCTTCCTCTCCCTTTCTCTCTCTCCTCTTTCTGTCTCTCCCCTCTCTCTCCTTTCTCACTCTCTCTTTCCCTCCCTTCTCTCTGTCTCTCCCTCCCTCCTTCTCTCCCCCCACCCTCTCTCACTCCCCCACTCTCCTCAAAAAAAAAATGGTTTCTACCAGTTATGCTTGTTTTACTGGAAAGTAGGTCCAGTGAATATCTCATACCACCATCCCCAAAGTAGAACTCCTCACCATTTTCTTTTAAGTTTTTCTGTGTCTCAGCCTGACCTGAACCTAAACTTTTTTTTAAAGCCATTTTTATATTGTCTCAGTTCACAATTCTACCACATAGAAGCTATGTTACTCAAGGTAATTAACTTCACTTTTAAGGCTTAGTGTCCTCAAACCACCCACCTTGCAGGGCTGATATGAGGATTAAACGAAGGAATGTATACATAGTACCCATCACAGAGCACGAGGTAGTTGTCTCCATGCCTCACGTCTACTTTGTTTTTTTCTTTGCTCTTCTTTTACCTACCAACTACTAGTTGCCTTTTAGGGGAAAAAAAGTATAAAAGACTTCAAGCATACAAGAACAGACATAATATAAAGTACACCCACGTACCCACCATTCAGCTTAAGAAATGAATTATAGATGCAATTTGAGTCCTGTGTACACCCTCTAATATTTCCTGCTCCTCGTTTCTTTGTCAGAGTGAACCCCAGTTCTAAATTTGTTTTTGTTATTTCCAGGAATGTTTTCATACTTTGCTACATTACATATCTACAATAAAGGGGAAAAAAGTAGTTGAGAGGATCTTTTCCCCTTGATTCATACATAAACGTCCTGTGTGTATGAGGGCAAATTCCTTGACATCAGTAAAATGAGATACTCCTCATGTTAGCTCACTGTGTATATGCGTACATGTCCTTTTCTTTTTGATATGAGAACAGCAATTCTGGATGAATATTGAGAAGAAATGGTTTACCTCAAATGGCAGACTTTCCGTGGTATTTAGAGAAGTTTCTTTTGTAACTTTGTGTATTAGAATATTATTGCACTTACCTATGCCAAGAATTTAATTTAATTTTTTTTGAGTCATAGTCTCACTCTGTCACTCAGACTAGAGTGTAGTGGCACAATCATGGCTCACAGCCTTGAATTCCTAGGCTCAAGTGATCCACCCTCCTCAGCCTTCAAAGTAGCTGGGACTACAGTCATGTGCCACTATGCCAGGCTAATTTTGGTGTTTTTTTTTTTTTTTTTAGAAACGAGGACTTGCTATATTGCTCAGGCTGGTCTTGAACTCTGGGGCTCAAGCAAGCCTCCTGTCTTGACCTCCCAAAGCTCTGGGATAATAGGTGTGAGCTACCACACACAGCCAGGGATTTAATTTTATAAATAAAATTGAGTAGAATTTTCTTCAAACATTGTAGTTTTAATTTTTTAAAATTGACTTAAAGATTTTCAACTTTTTAATGTGTGTTATAATGCCCTGTTTTCTTGATTTGACTTAGTGGTGGTTTCGGAGAATTTTATATCTCTTGAAATGGTGGAAGACTCACTAGTGTCCTCATAGAACTAAGTTTTTGTTTTACTGGTTTATTTACGTGTAAGTGATAAAAATTAAATTAAAATACGTGAGGTTATTCAGATGTGCCTCTAATATAATCTCAGCTATTTTATATGTATCTAGTGGTAATTTATGCTGATATATTAAAAGCAAAGCATAATTAAATTACATTTACAGAAAATTTAGGTTAACACTTTGTTTTAGGTGACGATTTCAGCTAAAATAGGGACATTGATGGAGTTCTGTTCTTCCTTGCTGAAGCTGTAATATTCAGATGAACTTTTTCCTTTCGGCCTGTAGATGGCAATACCATACCAGAAATACTTATGACACTCGGCCGCGAGAAGGCATCCAGCCTTAAAATTGTATGATTGAATGCAAGTGCTTTGTTAAAAATGCAATAATGGGCCGGGAGCAGTGGCTCAAGCCTGTAATCCCAGCACTTTGGGAGGCTAAGGCAGGAGGGTTGCTTGAGTACAGGAGTTTGAGACCAGCCTGGACAACATAGTGAGACCTCATCTTTACAAAAAAATCAAAAATTGCCAGGTGTGGTAGCACCTACCCTGTAGTCCTAGCTACTTGGGAGACTGAGGCTGGAGGATTGTCTGAGCCCAGGATTTTGGGGTTTGGTGAGCCGAGATCATGCCACTGTACTCCAGCCTGAGTGACAAAGCAAGGAGACCCCTACTCAAAAAAAAAAAAAAGCTGTAATGTATTACCTGAATTTGGATATGTAATCAGACCCCAATCTTGATGTGTCCCTTTATTTGCATATATTTGAATGGCTGCCCCAGTTGTTTGCTATCCCCTGAACGAGGTCTTTGGGATTTCCCCTTTCTCTCCCCTGCTGGCTTGCTATGGTAGTTACTGTTTCTAACTGGGAATAACCTCTCCCTTACAAAAATACCCATTTCTCTCCCATGCTTGCTTCTGTGTAGCAACCAATCTTTGCATGAGGGAAAGGGTTAAAGGGAGAGCAGGGAGAGGAGGAGTTGGCACTAAGACAGATCTGGACCTCACTTCCGCCTCTTGTGGTGACTACCACAAACACCACTGTGTACTTTTCCTCTTGTTAGTTCTCTTCACTCTCTGTTTGCCATTGTTGCCAGCAATGAAGACTTTGAGAGAATCCTAAAGTGTTGTGCACTTGCTTTGGGGACAAAGAGCATAGAAAACATTTTGAGTCTAGGTCCTGTTGTGTTTGTGTCTTTGAGGAACCAGGAAAGGGTGCAAGTGAAACTGATCATAAACAAAAAGGGGGGGGGAGAAGAAGCAGACAGCCTAATCTCTGAAATTGAATACATGAAAAAAGGAAAATAGGGAGCCACTCAATCCAGTGTGAGCAGTGCCCCTAGAATTTTCCACTGGCCAGAAGCCTAGATCTTCCAGCTCCTCTTGCCTAACTCCTCCTTTTAGGCCTCAGTGATTCCCATGGAAGGCTAGTGGGGGAGCAAGTGAGGTGGGGAAGTGCAATCTCTGACTCTGTTAGGTAGAGTCATGATCATTCAAATTAGAAATCTGTACAAAGAGGCAGCACAGTGGCTCATGCCTGTAGTCCCAGATACTTGGGAGGCTGAGGCAAGAGGACCACTTGAACTCAGGAGTTTGAGGCTATAATGAGCTGTGATTGTGTCACTGCATTCCAACCTAGGCTACAGAGTAAGACCCTGACTCAAAAAAAAAGTCTATACAAAGATTCTGCAGAAATACTATTATGTGAGATAGTTAAGCTCTGAAATTTTACTAGTACATAGTTTTCTCGGCTTTCCAGTTCAACCCAGAATGTGTCAAAGCCCCATTCACCATGCACCCTGATATAAATATATGATGAATTTTTAACAACATTGATGCACTGAGAATGGCTACTACTGCATCATATCACATATGCAGAACATGTTAAGTTTGGAAATCAAATTTATCCCATTGCCATTTCAAACTAGCTGTATAAAATTAAAAACTGCATTTTAAATACAGATCATTCTTTGGTATAACAATATATATTTATGTATTTATATTTATGTATAATGACATTAATTTTTGTATTACATTTATTTGGCTAAATAAAATGTGTCTTTTGGGATCTATCTCTTATAGATAAACAGGCTTTATAGGACAGTTTTGTTCTTTTTTTTGCACCAGCAAAATATTCTTTTCTTCCCAAGAACCAGTGTTTTGATCTAAGATAGTGATCACATGTTATACTGAAAAAAAATTTTAAATTGTTTTACAAATTTAGTGAGCCTAGAAGTTAGAATGCTGCATGAAAAGTAATAACAAAGTACACAATATTTGCTTTTAATTGCTGTAACTTTTGTATTAATTAGAGTAAAACGTCGAAGATGCAGGAAGTCATTTAATCATGGAAAGAGAAAAATAAGACTTGTTTACCACATTGAAAAGAAATCAAGAAAGTGATTTTCTCCAAATTACATTTCTCATCAAATATACTCTCCAAATCCAAGTTATTTCCCTTAATTATATTTTATATGTGATGAATGTTTAAACCTCTTTATGTACTTTATGTTCTTGGTTGGAAATTAAACATCAACTGAATTTCCATTAAGTTGGAAATCACAAGTACTGGTAATTTTTAAAAGTGTGATTTTAGTGATGTATTCGTCTTGTAATAATAAGAACACATCTATTGACTAAAGTTTACAAGCTACTTTCCTGTGAAGAAGCAGTGTGCTGTCATGAAAAGACCTGAGGCTTTGGCTTCAGACCTGGATATGAACCCTACCTTGGCCACTTACTAGCTATTACCCTTCGTGAAACTCAGATTTCTCTTCTATAAAATGGGGAGAACACCTATGTTGAAAATGTTGTTGTCATTAAACAAGAGCAAATGCATGTAAAATTTGTAGCATGAAATACCAGCCTTAAAAATCCCAATATTTCATCTTCGCCATTTTATTAGGAAGTAGATTTTTTGTTTTTTGTTTTAGTCGGTCTCAATCTGTTGCCCAGGTTGGAGTGTAATGGCATGCTCACGGCCACCACAGCCTCGACTGCTGGGCTCAGGTAGTCCTTCCATCTCAGCCTTCCAAGTAGCTGGAACCACAGGCATATGCCACCACGCCCAGCTAATTTTTTGATTTATTGAAGTGAAGTCTCACCAAGTTGCCCAGGCTGGTCTCGAACCCCTGAGCTCAAGCAATCCTCTCACTTGTGCCTCCCAATGTGCTGGGATTACAGGAATGCACTACCATGCCTGGCAGGAAGCAGGTTTTACCTCTCCTTTACAGATGAGTTAGTTGAGGTTCAGGCCACTCATCCAGGATCAACAGATCTGTTATCATTACTTCTCTCCCTTTGACTGCTTTTGAAACAAGACTGCAAAAAGGGATAAAATAGTCAGCGATGATTGCAGGATATGACCTCTCAGATGTGATCTAGCTTTGGTTAAGGCAACCATTCCCCACCCTTTGTTCCTCTGACATATGTGTGATACCGCATGACTCAAGGTTGCTGGTGTGTTAGTGAAGCTCCATCCTTTTCTCTCCTGCTAACAAAAGCCCAAGGAGGGAGAGTGTCTATTATTAATAGGGATAACCTGAAATCTACTCCATTTGTAGCCCCCTAGTACTTTATTACTGATAGCAAGTTTCTATGAACACACTTCACAACTTTTGCAACACACCACATTTGGGAACCACGGCATAAGATGTGTTACAGGGAGAATAAGTAGGTCACTTTGCAGTACTGGGTTCCTGTTAAAGAGTAGTGAGAAAGGTTGGTGGGGCCAGTAAGAGTCTGAAAAGTTAAGATCTTATAGGCACTCAAAGGTTCTAGAGTAGAAAGCAATAGGGTCAGGCCTGGTGGTTCACGTTTGTAATCCAAGCACTTTGAGAGGCCAAGGTAGGAGGAATGCTTGAGCCTAGGAGTTTGAGACTAGCCTAGGCAAAACAGCGAGATGTTGTCTCTACCAAAAATTTTTTAAAAGCCCAGGTGTGATGGCACACACCTGTAGTCCCAGCTACTCGGGAGGCTGACACGGAAAGACTGCCTGAGGCCAGGAAGGAAGGAAGGAAGGAAGGAAGGAAGGAAGGAAGGAAGGAAGGAAGGAAGGAAGGAAGGAAGGAAGGAAGGAAGGAAGGAAGGAAGGAGCAATAGGACAAAAGTGGTGGTCTGCAGGACCTGGAGAAAGCCTGGAAGCCAAGATACCAGCTAGTCTGTTGAAGAAAGCCAGATGGGGTGAACTGAAGGCCTGAACTAAGGCAGTAGCAGTGGGAATGAAAAGGAACGAATGGATCCAAGAAACCTTGGACTGACTGGATATGCATGGCCAACCAAGGTGGTAAAGGAACCAAGTTATAAAGCAAAAGTTTCAAAATATGCTCTCAGGCAGCAGCTTCCCTCTCGAATGATATTTTGCTTTCATTTATATTAAAATGGTCTTGTAGCCTCAGGACTTACCACCCCTGTTGGTGGAAAGGAAACAGTCTGGAAGGGTGCTAAAGGTCAGAGAAAGCACCAGCTTAGACGTGCACATTTACATTTACAGAACATAGTCCATAAAATATTAATACTCTTATTTTGAGTTGGAGTCTTACTGTTGTTGCCCAGGCTGGAGTGCAGTGGCATGCTCATGGCCACCACAGCCTTGACCTGCTGGGCTCAGGCAATTCTTCTACCTCAGCCTTTCAAGTAACTGGAACTACAGACACGCCACCACACCCGACTAGTTTTTGTGATTTATTGTAAAGACGAAGTCTTACCAAGTTGCCCAGGCTGGTCTCGAACCCTTGGGCTCAGGCAGTCCTCTCACCTCGCTGTCCCAAAGTGCTGGGATTACAGACTGAGCCACCGCACCCAGCCAAAATATTAATATGTCTTTCCACCAAGTTGCTGCCTTATGAAAGTGTTTGTGTAACCTGCTGCATGAGTTTTAGATCCTAAGTTAAGTGACTTTGTGGTTAGTCATACAAACATGCCGCTGTCTGAATGTAGGACTTGATTCTGGAACATTATAAGCAGGTGATAAGGAGCATACTAGCCAATAACTAGAATGCTTGAAGTGACTAAGAAAATCTGTTTCTTAAACCTTAGGTTGAGGTCATCTGATATACTGTATGTCTCATGCCCATGGGCACTGGCTCCTTAAGAATGGGAATTTTTTTGTTCATTGATGTATTCCCATCAGAGAACAGAGCTTGTTACTTAGTACATGCTCAGTTAGTAGTTGTTAAATGAATAAGTGACACCAGGGATCGTGAGTGTCTGGCTCATCACTGGAGCCCTGGTGTGGGCCACAGTGTTTGCTGATTGCATAGAAAAAGCGGAATAAGGCTTACTGAATTGAGTCGAAATGAACTGAGCAGCATTTGAACTAATGAAACACATTTTGATTTGGTTTTATCTTGTGTGAAATACAGTACAATGTTAGGTTGATAATTCTTTACACGGGATATTCAACAGTAACAAAATGATATTTGTTCTTTTGCTAGTGATGAGCTGGAGCAATTTATGGAAAATCAAGGTGCATCCAGCCCAGGTATACTCATTTTAACAACAAGCCTCAGCAAACCATTCATGCGACTGGAAAAGTATGTTACTCTCTTGCAAGAGCTGGAACGGCATATGGAGGTAAGGGAAGGCGAATTTTTTCAAGCTCATGTGCAAGTATGTTCCTCTGCTCAGGAGAAAGTAGCCAGACTGTCTCCAAACTAATCTTGTAGAGAAATCCAGAAAATGTCTTCATTTCAAAATTTACTTTATCTGACCTTCCCTCTTCTCAGATTTTCCTCTTTTTTTTCATAATCACATGTACATAGTACATACTGTATCTTTCTTTTCTTTTTGGAGAGATGGGGTCTCTCTAGATCACTCAGGCTGGTCTCAAACTCCTGGTCTCAAGCCATCCTCTTGCCTCAGCCTCCCAAGTAGCTAGAACTGCAGGCATGCACCATTCTTAGTTTTCCTCTTTATACAGCAAAACAAGATCCTCATTCTTTTCTACTAAATATTAAAGATTATGCTCCCTCCACCCTCACTCTTCCAAGCCTCGGTCCTGTTGCTTCCCTCAAGTCTGTGCTTATTTATTGACTTGAATTTTCTTTTGCCTGCTCATCTGTAGATGGCGATTCCGTCAAAATCAGACCAAGAAATCTTCTATTGTTCTGGTATATTAACCAACATTATCATGAGAGCTAAACAAACCAGCATCACAATGTACAAAGAATGTGTCCACTATAGACAGAACTATTTATCTCTAGAATGCTGCAGTCATGCAGCTCCCTGACTCTGGATTACAATGGAAGATTCTGGTATTCTTTAACAATTAATGAATAGGTACAATATTAGCAGTTTCTCTCTATGCTTCATTGTAGATACATCAGAGTCCTTTCACATTTTTGTTAATAAACTTATAGTTTATTTGCAAAAGTTGCAGCATAGCTACAATCTTTTCTAATTAGTATGATTTTGCAACAAGGCCTGATAATTGAATATTTTTTTTCATCAAGAGCTCAAATCCTCTCGTTATTAAAAACCAAACACCAGGGCCAGCTCCTTGAGCCCTTCTTTTGCAATCGCGATGGTGCAGGGGGATGGAGGTGTGGGTGGGAGAGGAGGGCCCGTTGGGGAAGGCTGCATTTACCCTAGTTGCTCTTCCTGTGTCTGGGGAAAGGTTTTGAGGTTTTAAAGGGCTTGATTATCTTTAAAGAAAAAGGCTGCACTCTGCTGGGCTTGTCAGCATTTGTAAGGATTGAAAGCATGTGCTCTGAGTGAAACCACATTCTCAGGCTGTTTGACTTGCCTGAAAGCTGGAGGCAGTGAATAAAGCCTGCGGAATGAAATTTCAGTTGGGGCTTGGGAAGGTGTTGACCTCTGGATGCCTTTCCAGAAGCTAAACCAGTTTGCTGAACCGTTTGAGGTTTGCCCCTCCTTGCCTATCACAAAAATCCAGAAACTCTAGTGGCTTCAATTTCTGTTACTTTTCAATGCTGATGCGCTTAATTTGGGGAGAAAAAAATCTGGATGCTCTTACTGCCTGAATTCTCTCTCTTGGTCTTCCTTGTGGTGGAACCTGTTTCTACTCCTGCCTCAATTTGCTTCTGGTCACAGGTCTTTGGTCACCTTTCATTTCCCACCATCTGATAATAATATACTGCCTTAGTACTAGTTCACCACTGGCTGAGAAAATTTATGTAGAATTTTGATCATTTGGCATGGCTGCTGGCTAAAAGTAGGACAGAACCTGAAATTCTTAGTTTTCAGTTGATTTTGGTAAGTATAAATTTGACAACAAGGGAATACAACGTTACTTTTTATGAGCAATGCCATTTTTGGCTTGGATCAGCCCTCTAGCCTGTTCAAGCTTTGTATTTTATCACCTGAGACCGGTTAACCAGGAGAGTTAGTCTTCAAATTACTCCAGCTGAGTTCCAAGGGTTAGGTATACATACACCCCCGAAGGGTGTATATCCCATATATCCCAATGTTAAGCACACATCGTCCTCCAGAAATCTCTACTTTCCTGCATAAACAGTTATGGAGTTGTGGCTCCCTCAGAGTCATTTTTGAACTCACTTTTCAGTTACAAGTACATTGGAATTGCAGATCACATGTAATTTCATTAAAAAGAAGCACACGGTATGAAACTTAGAGTCTTATCTCATCTGCCATGCTGCTGTCACTGAAATAAAATGGAGACATTTTAGGAAATGAGATTAGATTGTTTTTTCTTTAACTACCACTCTGTTTCCACAATCCTCTACCTCCTGTCATCTACCAACAACACGACATAATGTCCCCCACAATTATTTATTATATTTCTTATTAAATATGTATTATCCAAAGTATAATAGCAAGAAGGAAAATGCTTCAATAACCACACTTACTACGTTGTTACTAAATATATGATATGTCAAAAACTGTCTTGATTTCTTAATCACCTAATAACTGGAGGTGTTGAAGTTTCAAATGCTCAAATGTTGTTCTGTTTTTAATCTTTAAGTTAGCATACAGTAAAATGGACATTCTTCTTCAGGTGCACACTTCTACAGTTCTATAAATTTTTCACAGGTACAGATTTATTTTTCCATCACCACAATTGAGATACAGAACAGTTCCATCACCCCCCCTCCATTCTCTCTTGCTATTCTTTTGTGGCCACACTTCCCACCCCAACCCCTGGCAACTGCTCATCCAGTCTCCTGTAATATTGTTTTCAAATGTATTCCTTTAATAGGATACTCATCCAGATCATCAGGATATTCTGAAAGCAATTGTGGCATTCAAAACTCTCATGGTAGGTGATGTTTTATAATTTTCCCTGTCATATACTTTGTTCCTAAAAGTGATTTGTGTGCGACATTTCTTTCCTTAAGCAAAGGTCTTTAGAATGGAAATGATAAGCTTTCATGACAGTATCGCAGTGATTCTTTCATTTAATTTTGTCCTTCAAAAATGATGCTTACCTATGAAAGGTTGCCAGGCTGAGGGTATAAAGAAATCGCATTGACAGTCTTGGCCACATTAAGCATTGGTGTGTAGGTGGGGGTTTTCTTTTGTCTCTTTGTCTCTACCCCCATTGCTCACCTTATGTCTGTATGACTCGTCATTCACTGATTGGCGTCAATACTGGATTCGACTAGTTATGCCAAAGGTATGCGTTTGTTCTTTGCATATGAAGAAATACTTCATCAAATCTAAAAGGAAAAAAACCACCAGACTACTAAAATACAATTGCTTTATATAGATTGCTATCAAAGGTACCTGTAATCTTGTATCTCCACTGTGATAGTTAAGGTGTCTTTTTGAAGCCACTGATGTAAAACCACTTGATGCCATTTTAGAAGGAAATAAAAGTTTATTTTGGGTGATTGATTAAGTTTAGCTTCATTTCAGACAATTCTGTGCATTTTAAGTGGTTTGGACTAACATTTAGTTATGAGTCCTTGCTGTGAGATTGTGATGCCACACTCACCATCAGCTTATTTTTATTGCTGTTGAAAGATCAGTAACTGATGTGTCCATGGTGAAACAGCAAGTTGAAGGCCAGAGTAAAGTATTAGGTTAAAACTGTTGTTGTTAGTCAAAGAAAGTCCAACATTGGCAGTTTTACATGGCTCGAGCTAGTAGAACAGCCATGCATTTATTATAATTTGTGGCTCTTTTTTTTTCCTATGTAAAATACCTCTTTGTTTTAAACCCATATTTCTTTCTGATAATGTTGTAAAACTTTCTTTGATAGTCAAGTCTCCGTTTAGCTGAAACGGGGAGCAGAGATTTTAAAGAAAACCTACCTCCTCCAAATTATTACATTACATTCATTTGGAAACAGTAACATAACTAACCATCTGCTTATTTTTGTATTCAGTTTGGAATACATACTGTTAATTTACTTTAATATAACCTCACACTTTCTGAAGCAGTGATTAAAAATATATACACGTAAATATAAATACAGTATTATATGCCACATAGTGTTGTCAAACTGTAAATTGTTTCTTGGTTTGAATTTTCAGTTTGTTATTGAAATTCAATTATATCTTTTTTTTTCCCAATCCTGTTTTTTTCTTTGAGTTGGAGTCTCACTCCATCACCCAGGCTAGAGTGCAGTGACACACTCACAGTCACCCCAGCATCGACCTGCTGGGCTCCGGTGATCCTTCTGCCTCAGCCTTCCAAGTAACTGGAACTACAGGTGCATGCTACCATGCCCGGCTAATTTTTTAATTTATTGTAGGGACGAGGTCTCGCCAAGTTGCCAGGCAGGTCTCGAACCCACGGGCTCAGGCAATCCACTCACCCTGGCCTCCTAAAGTGCTGGGATTACAGGCTGAGCCATGGAGCCCAGCCTTTTTCCAACCCTTTTAGGAATAAAAATTAATTTAGCATTTTTTTCATAGCAATCTACTGTTGGTCCCTAAACAAAGTACAACAGTGTCTATGTTTCATTATAAGATCAGTTTGATTCACTGTAGCATAAATAATTTAATTTAATTTTTATTACTCCTGGAGTCATAGTTTGGATTTTTGTTATTTTTAAGATGTTGCCTTGTTGGAAACATATATTAGAAAAATCCAATTGTTTTGTAACTAAAGTCCTATTTGCTCAAAGATAGACAAGGTGGGGTGAACAGAGGCACAAGTCAGAAGACCTGAATCTATCGGGTGCTTTCTTGGCTCTGGTTGACATGATTTGGCTACTTACCTTTCCATGCTCTTTACAGGGAGGGAGAAATAAGCCCCTTCCAGCATTTTGTCTTGATGTCTTGGCAAAATGACAACTAACCCTTCTTCATAAGACGTTTGGGGCTCAAGGCTAGAGAATTAGGGTAGCGGATCTTTCTGTCTGTCAGAACAGGTCTGGTCATGGGATTCATGGTGAGGAGTAGGGACTCAGAACCCAAGAGTCAGGAGCCATATCTTACTTTGATCTTGTTTTAGGTCTGTTTCATAATAATTTGTATTCTACTACATTCTGCTTTGGTTCTTTAGGGGCAGTGCCAAGATCTGAGAAAGAGAAAACAGCTGGAGTTGCAGATACTTTCTGAACCTATTCAGGCATGGGAAGGGGAGGATATTAAAACCTTGGGAAGTGTGATTTTTATGTCACAAGTAATGGTGCAGTATGGAACGTGTGAGGTAAGATGTTTCAAATCTCAGCATCATTTCTTCCATCTTTCATTGTTTGCTTTCTTTATTCGTTCTTCCATTGAGGTCAAGTGCTGGAACCTTCAAATCATAAACTGAGAACCTATTCCTTACCCAACACTCTACCAGGTGCTGTGGGAAATAGGAAGAAAACACAAGCAACGATCCCTGTTTTCAAACAACGCATTACAAACCAATTAGAATACAAGTTGTAACTAGAAACAAACCAAATAGTATCTGATTTCACAATCTCAGCAATAGAGTCCATAGAAATTCAGAGAAGGGAGAGATAGAGAAGAACTTATGGATGATTATAAGACTTGAGGAGTGGCCACAAAAAAGGGGAAGATTTCATAAGGTAGAAGTCATTCTCATCTCAGGAGAGAATAGAAGCATGGCTTTTTCCCTGTAAGGAAACAAGCCTGTTGAAAGCAAAGAAAGTGTGTTGGGTGTGGTGAAAGAAAAGGTTGATTGAGTCAGGTAGAGTCAGGTTATGCAGAACCTTGCACATCAGGCAAGAGTGGTTCAGATGGATGCTGCAGGAAATAGAAGAGGAAACAATAAAAGAATCCCGAGTAGTAGAAAAACACTCTGAAAGAAGTGTTTGGCACTTAATCTGACAGCTACATATGTCAGGTGAACTGGAAGGGATGGACCAGAAACAAAAGCCAATTGGGATGGAAAGTGAGGAGCACACCCTGACAATGGTGGTGGCAGAAGGAATAGAGCAGAAGGAGCAAACCTGAGACACCTTTAGAAGGGAAAGTCAACAGGAATTGGTGACCCATGGGCTAGAGGGGATAATCAATGTAGTTTTAGACCTGTTACCTTTCAAGTGACTGAAGATATCTGAGTGGAGAGGTCCTGTAGGCAGCTGTTGAGGTAGTATGGTAATGTGGGTGAGAGGTCAGAGTTACAGACAGAGATTTAGATGTCCCTGACAGATGTGCCTTCCTAGGAAGTAAATACCCAGAGAGGAGCACAGAGAGCTGAAGATGGATTATTTCTTTTAGAAAGGGGCTAGGGTAGGGGAGAAGGGTTGATTATGTCACCTGGTTTGATTTATCCGGTGTTAGAATTGTCTCCCTCTCCCAAAACATCTTTCTACGCTCCCTGACAGTCTCTGGCAGAGATTCATTACTTTGGGTTAATAAGCAATCTCATTTAAAATGTAGATACTCTAGGGAAGGTTGATGCGGTGAGTCTAACTATTAGTCATTCACATCTTTGGGATAAACTGCTTGGGTGAAAGGAGGAGAAATCAGTGTCAGGAAAAAAAAAGAGGAAGGTAGAAATGAACTGGGTTAGTGTGGTGTCATGGTACTTCCAGGAGGAGCATTTGAAAGTGGTCAGCAAGCTGAGGGCTGCTAGAGGTTCAGAGGGCAGGAAGTGTGAGAACAGAGAGGAAGCCACTGGATTTTGCCAGAAGTCAGTTACTGATGACTTTGAGAGAGCAGTGAAGATGTAGTTAGGGAGGGATCAGTGGGGAGAAAATGAAGGCAGCAAGTAATTTGGCAATAAAATGTCAAGAAATGGGATATTATGTATAGGGAGCCATATGGGGCGAGCTAAGACCTATTAGGGCAGGAGATGTGCATATGTTCAAGGCAAAAGAGATGCCGGGCTCAGTGGCTCAGCCTGTAATCCCGCGCCTTTGGGAGGCTGAGGTGAGTGGATTGCCTGAGCCCGCGGGTTCGAGACCCGACTGGGCAGCGAGACCTCATCTCTACAGTAAATCAAAAAATCAGCCGGGGGGTGGTAGCGCATGCCTGTAATTCCGGCTACTTGGAAGGCTGAGGCAGAGGGATCGCTGGAGCCCAGCAGGTCGAGGCTGCGGTGGCCGGGAGCGGCCACTGCACTCCAGTCTGGGCGACAGAGTGAGACTCCAACTCAAAAAAAATAAAAATAAAAATAAAAAATAAATAAAGGCAAAAGAGGAAAAGCGAGTGAAACAGGAGAGGCTGCTGGAAGAAGGAGGAGAGGGGATGTCTGTAGAAAAAAACTAAACAAAAAAAAGGTACTAGAGAATGCAGAGCACTTGTTAGAATAGTTAGTCTCAAAGGGAGGTTTTTTTTTTCCAAATGAGAGAAACAAGATGGTGACAGGCATAAGAATAATTGTAGCTAAGATGACTGAATGTAATTTTTGCATGTACAAACTTCATACCTGTTTAAGGGGCTCAAAACAACACTCGTGTGTAAAAGTTTCTTTCGTGCCATTAGCAACCATATTTACAGTTTTATTTTATACGTGTCCAATAATTATCCTGTTCTTAATGATTAAAAATAATCCTTTAGGGCAACCCCCTCGGGTCCCCTTCCACTATGGGAGCTTTTCTGTCTTCTCAATAAATCCTGCTTTCTAAAAAAAAAAAAAAATCCTTTGAATAAGACTTTAACATACATGTGAGAGCGCATGAATTTGTCTAACACCTGAAAGCCCCTTCATTTTGCCACTTCTCAATGTAAAACAGATTTTCATTTTTGTGAACCTAGAAACTTATTTTGTACCCAGGTCTAGCACATCTTACTGACTGTGTAAAGTGTGTGACTTCTCAGACTTTCATACATGAGAAACAAGCATGGCAATTTGTATTTAACTATTATGTATAGGAGGGAGAGAGATAAACTTTCCAGAAACTGCGGTTTTGTGTTCGTGTCCAAGCAAAATTCAACTAGTTTTGTGTTTTTGAGTTAGGTATTTCCTTAAAAATCACTATTAATATTTTAGTTGATTATGTAAGATCTGCATTATGAAGCAATGATTCCAGAAGTTCTTAACAAGCAAAATGTCCAATTTCTAGTCTCCACTTAATATTATTCATTCCCTCTCAGGAAAAAGAAGAGCGGTACCTTATGTTATTTTCAAATATCTTGATAATGTTATCTGCAAGTCCTCGGATGAGTGGCTTCATCTATCAGGTTAGTACATTTCATATAAAACAAATAGCAGAACCCATAATGAAAACAGGTTTCCATTCATATGCAATATCTCCACTATGCCACTCAAAGTTCAAGACTGAAGAAGTAGAATGTTCGGACCCGTCGTTGAAATTAAATAGTTTATAAAAGCAGATGTTCCTTAGATCAAGGACCTTTGTATTAGTATATGAGCTTATCCTGAATATCCACTGTTCTGGTTATAAGCTAGGCTTTGAATGTAAAAATGACAATCTAAGTTTGCAACTAGATCAATTAGCATCAACATTTTATAGGCCCATATCATTATTGTCTAGAAAATATAAAGCTGGAACCTGTACCTATGATTGTTTTATTACAGTCATATCACATGATTCAGGTTTCTAAGATGTAAGTCATTAAACACCTTAGGAAATTAAACTTCTCTCAGTCTGTTCCCAAGATACAGAGTATTCTAAGTTACTATTGCTTGTTATATATTGGTCTGGCAATTACTAATTTTCATAAAATGTGAGCCTCTACTTTGCTTACTGATTCTTGTGAAAATGTGTTAGAAAAGGAAACTGTTTTGTAAATCCCTATCTTGTGGTTTGTAGGGTAGTTAGCCAAACACAATTCACATTTTCCCTTTGCTTTCTTGACTGATTAACATTTAGAGCAGGAAAACATGTTATCTATTGACAGACTGGAGAAATACATCCAGCCATAATTCAGTAGTGATTCCTGAGAGAGTCAGAAAATCTAAGTGAAGTAAGTAAGCAAAGACACATATAATCGTAGAATTAATGGGAATGTTCTTTTTCTGATAGGGAAAAATACCAATAGCAGGAATGGTAGTGACTAGATTAGATGAAATTGAAGGGAATGACTGCACATTTGAAATCACTGGTAAGTAATTTTCTCTTTTTCATGTATCTACTTCAAGTCCTTTTTGTAATGAAGTGGAGTTTAAATAAATAAATCCTATTATTTTCTGTTATATAGTCCATGAGCAAGTTTTACATGGACATGGTAAAGTATATTCCATTTCTTGGGATAATTAGGGTACAGTGAGAGAACAGGGAAGTCTCCTGGTCATTCAAAAGCCTCGGCTTTGCCATTAGTTTCAATCTTCCATTGCATAAGAGCTACTTGTGAAAGCTAAGGAATAACAAAATGGACTGATGTAAATGTAATTTTCTCTTCCTCTGTCATCTATTTCCTGGTGGTTGAGGAGCCAAAGACGTGTACTTTTATCAGCAATCTTACCTTCAGCCTATGAATTTGCAAGATTTGGTTGTGTTTCTAAAAAGTGCAGAAAAGCCATGAGACTTTCTTCACAAATTGAGCAAAATGCCAGGCCTCAATAACGCTCCCTGATATTTTGGCCTGTTATCCCTTTTGCCAGGCCTGTGTGATTTACATGTAATAGCCACACTGTGCTGACATGGCACAGTGGCCAAGACTGGGACCTTGGCCCTTGGCCTTACCCTCTTCTTTCCCAACAAGGAGCCTCAGATTTGGTTTTCGTCCAGATTGTGACCTGCCTTAGTTGGATCTTGTTCCAACTTTGATATTAAGGGAACCAGAACAATATTCTCATTTTAGGTTATGAACTAGATGGACTCTGTACTTAAGTTTTCAGATGGTGAGTTTGTTTATAGTGAAGTTTTACACTACTTCTAAGATTCTGTATGTAGTAGAAATCAAGGACAGTTTTGTAAATCCGACATGAATATTTATTTACCTTATTATCATTGCATATTTGTTCCTGATATAGGAATTTCAACAGTTAGCCCATAGATATGAAAACTCCTGAAAATAGACACCCAAATCCTATTTGCATGAAGTATGTTCATGAATGAGACACACTCAAGGTTATTTTTGACTTTTGTTTCAAATGCTCACAACTGGATGGCGTAGGTAACATAGTAGAGAGAATCGTGGTCAATTGCAACAACAACCAGGACTTTCAGGAATGGTTGGAGCAGCTGAACAGGCTGATCAGAGGACCTGCCTCTTGCAGTTCATTATCCAAAACATCGTCGTCATCATGTAGTGCTCATTCCGTAAGTAGTCCATTTGTTCTGTCCAGGGATTATTCAGTCTTCTGTCAAATCCTGCCTGCAGAACACTTACAAGAAGCAGCAAGCACATGCTTGTCTTTGGGTAGTCTATATTTGTAGATTTTGAAGTACAGTTAAACCTCACTAATTCTGATTTCTTAGTGTAAGACCCATCCAAACTAATAAAAAGTTTTACTTAGAGGTGTGTCATTTTGTTTGGCAGGATTTAGATGCTCCAACTAACTGCTAGCAAAGTGTTTCTAACCAGAAGCCCTGCTAAGAAGTTTTAATGATAAGCAAGACTTATTTTAATGAGCTATCATTATTCTCGTATTAACATATGCTAAATGAAAACAAATGGTTTACCTCCCTAAGTACTTAAACATCTCCATGTCATCTCACTCATGTTCTCACATTTGCTCAGTAACCTTCTTCAAAAGCAAACTTTTAGCATTGTCTCTTTCCAAGTTATCACAAATTTAGAATTTGGAATTTGAATTGATGAGATTTTACTGTACTTGCTGAGTAAAATGGAAGATATGCTGTGTTGTTTGTTAAAATTCAAACCTGTGATGCCGAAATTTCAGTTTTGAGCACTGTGTGTTGTGGTGGGAAGAACATGGGCTTTGGCTTCAGATCTGGGTTCAAATCTTGGCTTTGCCAATTACTAGTTAGTTACTGTACTTTGGTGAGTCTATGTCTTATGGTGTTCTCATGAGATAACCTATTTAAGCACTTTAATAGAGTGCCAACAAATCACTGAACTCAAATATTGACTGTTACTCCACTTTCCTCCCTTACAGAGGAAAATAATATCAGACTTTAATGAAATTCCAGAACAGAGAGAGAGATCATGGGATCATGGGATGATGAGTCAATTTTGCGCTATTCCTTAGAGACCCCATAATCTTGACTGGAATGTGCCAGTTCTCAAACTGGAGACTTTTGTTTTTCCATCTCTCCTTTTCTATGGCTGGCTTTGCTGATCCAATGAAGCTATTGTTGTTCTTTCACTGTGTGGCACAAGGTCGGGTTCAGATGGCAGATTGCCAACATCTCATCAGACATTTTCCCAGTCTTTTAGCTCTACTGGACAGCCCCGAGGACCCTTGGAGCCTCCTCAAATTATAAAACCGTGGAGTTTAAGTTGTCTACGACCTGCACCTCCACTTAGACCATCCGCAGCACTAGGTTATAAAGAGGTAATTTTGCTACATATGGTTTGAAATGCTTCTGACAAGTTAATTTCATAGTTTTATTACAAATAGTTGTGGGAATGTTCTAGAAATTTATGATAGGTGACACATGTCAGTCAGTCTTGAATTGCTAGACTCAGTGATTTTTTTCTTTCTTAATTTTCCATTTCCCCAATTGTCCATCTACAAGTATGTATTGAATGTCCACAGGGTCTATGTGCAATGCCTGTTTTTCCAGTCTCCTCCTGAAGTGCCTGTGGTTTATTTATGTTGGTTATGATAATCATTTAAATTAATTAACGATGCACTCACATCTCACACAGGAACCACTTCATTGTATTTGAATTTCCAACCAAGCAGACTCAATTCAGTGTCTGGATCATTTTAATTTATTTGAACCACGCCATGAAAGTGATATTTGCTGCAGTTGGAAAGAGAGATGAATTTAATGAAAGAAACGTCTTTTTGAAAGAGACTTCTCAGAGATAACCTTAAAGGACATTTGATATTTGGGTAGTGTGGGGATTTCAAGGTTTTATTTTGTTTTGTTTTTTTCCTTTCAAAGTTGCAGTCAGGAAATGTCAGTCACTGGCTTCTGTAACTGTGTGGAGCGTTACTTTTTCATCCAAACAGTGGTTTTATCCCTAACTTGTTTCTAATCATTCCAGATTTCAGAAAAGGTGTTCATTTATTAGTAGCTGTTCTTGTTGAGTGAAGATTAAGTTTGTGACAGCTATGAGATGAGTCTTAGAATTGCAAAGGCAGCATATATTTCTAGATCAAAAGTGTGTTTTGATGAGTGTTGCAGACTTAGCTCAATTTTGAGTGTGTTTTGATTTAAACCACCATGCTTCTGTTTCGATTAATAGTTGCTGCCAACTCTAAGTGCAGTAAAAATAGAACAATATTTGGACAGTGGATAATTTTTTGATCCTTTGGAATTAACATGATAGGAAAAATAATCCCTGAGCTGAATCTCTATTACATAACTCTATTTAGAATTTGACCAGAAATTAGTCCTACTGATATGCTTTGGAAATTGACCTGCAATGCTTGCAATCATCCAATTTTCTTCTTTGATTACCTAAACCGGGAGTGCCACTTCATAGTTACCTAAGTCCCATTTGTAATGATGGACATTTTGTAATTGTCAGTTACTAAGTTCAAATTAAGGTGAACTTTGAAGGGTAAAGTTGACTTAATCCTTCACATAACTAATCTATTAAAACTAAGGCATGATTACTTTGTTTCTGCTGAGGGAAGAGAGTTATTAATATATCCCTACTACATAGTGTGTATTTCAGTTATTTTCAGCATTCGTTATTCTGCACAGAACTGTATTCCTTGGGCTTTTGCATGATGATTTTGCTTCTGAAACTAATGTGGGAAATGTGATGATATTCTCTCTGTGTAATTTATGATAACACTAACATTTCAAATGTTGTTTTAGAATTATTGATAAATGGATTTGGTCATTATAACCATCGACCTCTCACGCTCATCTTCTCTTTCTTTACATATTCATTTTAGAGGATGTCTTATATCTTAAAGGTAAGGGTAGAACAATATCTTTGGCTTACAGTGACATCATAATGCTATGCTGTAACCTTTGATGAGTAAAGCTTTCCCTTTTGCTGGTTTTGTCTCTTGTTATAATTGGTGGCTAAAATATGAAGATGCAATTCTGACATGTAAGTACGTTCTTCAAAAAGCAGGCTCATGTGAAATATGTATAAAAATGTTGCAATGCCTTCAAAATGCCCCTTTCCTGTTTTTTAAATGTTTTTTTCCTCTTATTTTTATCACGAGAGTTTTTCACTTCTGCCTGTTTTCAAGTTTTAAGTAGATCACTGTGACTAAGTGAAAGAAATTAAATTCTTTGCTTCATATATTTTAAGGCACTAATTATTATCTATGCTTTATGTACATATTTTGCATGGAAGATTGGAACAAGGTGATCATGTGGGGTTTTTTCCTAAGTCTAGATTCTAATTTGTATACTTGGATATTGATAATGAGCATTTTTCCCCACCTGCTGGTTATCTATATGACAAAAGCAAATTTATTAACTGCCACTTCTTTTATCTACTAATGAAAAACATAGTTTTATATGTATATGGTTAAGCTTGGATGTGGGTATGTTACTCCAAGCCCAAAATTATTTACCATTTGGTTCTTCTCTCTGACTGTGGGAAGATTAGTCTCTCTGCCTTAATTTTCCCATTTGCCAAATTAAAGTTATATTCTTCTTTGTAGGACTGTTGCTAAGTAAAAAATATTTAAATAGTTTTGAAGTTCTTTGAAAAGTGATAAATACCCTGTTGGTGGTTACAATTGTTATTGTTATTCAATTCTCCTAAAACTTTATCAATGGGGAAGGCAAACCAAGTTAGAAATGCTGCTGTTTTCTAGGGTTGACATCCATTATGTTCTCTGCAGATAGTACCCTAAAGGCATTTGACCTCCTGGAGAATCTGCCACAACTTCAGTAGGCTCACTCCATTCTCATTTCTACCTCTATGGAAACTGAGAGGATGATGTCATTGCCTCTGTTTTATTTAACCTTTTAGAGTTTATTGGAACCATTTTTATAGTGTATAGTATTAACTTTTGATGGACTCCTGAGATTGTCGAAATACAAAATAGGTATTCTATTTAATTATACTTGTTCTTTTGAATTTTTGTGTGTGTGGATAATCTTTTTTTTTGGATAACTTTAATTCATTAAGAAACCTCTATCCTTACAGGAGTCTAGTAAAAGCCCCAAAACGATGAAGAAGTTTCTTCACAAAAGAAAGACCGAGAGAAAACCATCAGAGGAGGAATATGTGATTCGGAAAAGTATGTATTTTGTATTTTCTGAAAGTTGTTTATGGACAAATTAACAAAATAATCTTTTTTTTTTGCATGAGAATCTTTAAAAAGAGATCATTAGAGAATTTTTTCTTGGCATTATCTGTTAGATAAATAAAAATGCTTGGAGAGTTTTTGTTACCTCTAAGACTTTGAAATAAGCTGCCTTCATCACCTGTATCATTTTCTTTTTTTTTTTTCTTTTTTTCATATTGAACACTTTGCTCCATTTGGTTTAAAACCACCAACAAAACCCATTTACTATGGATACATTTTTTTTCCCTCTTAGTTTCTGATCCTTGAGATATTTTCCTTTGCAAAGATAGACTAAATAGACCTGAAGGTTGAAATCCTTTTGGAAGCTCAGTGTTCAGGGATGTTCTCAGTTAGCCAAAGAAGCAGCCTGCTGACATCTAGAAACATGGCTTGCTTTAGAGACAGACTGCAAAGTCAACCAGCCAACTGGTATGGACATATTTGATTATAAGGCTGTGAACACGGTACCTTGGGACACAGGTGAAGGAGCAAGTGATGTCTCACAAAAAGGTGGCAGAAGTGTATGTATTAGTCAAAAATATAGTTTGGATAAATCTTTGCTCAACTCCAGCTTCAGCACGCCTCATCCCCCACCCTGCACCTGGGTGTGCACATCAGCATATTAACAGGATGTTGCCATCCAGTCATTCAAGAATGAGTTTAGTGGATGGGGCGGGGTGGGGGGCGGGGAGAGGGATCAGGGAGGAGGGAAAATCAGCGACTATGCTGACTGGTTGAAAAAATGGGAGAGGTTAATGGGGGAAAGTGTCCTAGAGAAGGTGAGCCTTGAAATGTAAAGTGGAAGAAGGCTGTGGTGTACCAGATAAGAGCTGAAATCGGCACCAATCCCAGTGCTGTGCTTCAAGAAGCCACTGGTAGCACTCCTCCCCCCACCATGTAGAGTTCTGGGCATCAGAAGCAGGATCCCTCCATGCTGAACTCACTGAGGTTGACCCCAGAGCTCTATGGAGATGCTGTCACTCTTCTCCATCACAAGGGTTGGACAGCTCTCATTCCTGCTTTTCACAAACACTACTTGCCAGCCATCCCTGGCAGTAGAGTGTACTACAAAATTTTGAGGGTCCAGAGGCAAATACCTGTGAAAAGTCACTGTTAATTAAATTTGACAGGCACAGCTGCTCTGGAGGAGGATGCTCAGATTCTTAAAGTGATTGAAGCCTACTGCACCAGCGCAAATTTTCAACAAGGCCATGGCTCAAGTAGGTTCCCCCAAATGACTTTTTCTAATGAGTGATGTTTCTTCTTTACTGCTTGCTATCTCTTAGAAAAAGAGAGCAGCCACCCGGATGGGTTGCAGGGTGTGGAAAGCAGGTGACATGGTGCAGAGCAGCAGTGCAGGACTGCATCTTTCAGATAAGGTGGTTTTAGCAACCAAGTGGTTTGTTTACGCACTGTTGTTTTTTACCCAGAAAGAGAGATGCAAGAGTAAAAATGTTGGAGGTGATAGAAATGAAAACAAAGTTTTAAACCATCGTTCTTCTTTGAAGTACACAGATACCTTCACCAACACTAGTTAGGAATTAAAGAGCCCAGAGAGTTCCTGTGTCTGTGAACTGATGCTAATCTCTTCTTATAGGCAGATTTGGAAAGGAAGTCAAAAATACTATCTTTAATCAGCTGCATATTTAAGCGAACAATGCTTCACCAAACTTAGGTTTCAAAGTTGCTCTGAAAATCTGGAAATGTAGCTGTTTAGCAGAGGCTGTTAAAAATGTATAAAATTTATCTGGGAGCTATTAGGTGATGATATTTCCTCCAACGACTTTCAGGTTACAAACTGAAAGCGAGATCATGTTTTCTGATTCATCCTTGAGTTTTTTAAAAGTTAGGTCACATTAATTATTTCTCGTGTCTTCCTTTATTATAGACACTCAGGATACCTTTTGTGAGGTGCTTGCATCTGCATAAGAAAGGAATTCTCCATCATGCTCCATTTTGGACAGCCACTGGCCAATTACTTGAGTGTGGGAGGGGATTTCTTAGGTGCCTTGACATATTCTTTCAAAGTAACACATCTCTAAGGCTGACACGGGGAAAACGTTTGATGTGAAAGTTGACACATTTGGCATGAAGAGGGGACTGTCACATTTTTTGCTTCACAGACAAAACCTGGCTGTGGCTTTGGGCATGCCCAGCTCTGATAATAAGTTTCGAGGAGGCAGGAGAGGTATAAGACAGAAAGTAATTTCTGTCATGAAAATCAGGAAAGGTGTGGGGGAGGGCAAGAAGACACCAGAGGAAGCATCTTTCATACACAATCAGACCTCGCTTTCTCACCACTTCTTCTCACATCCATGGAATTGATGGATCTGCTCAGAGATGCACATAGGTATTCTGGCTTAAAGAGGCACATCTTCACCCCTTCTCTCTAGACTATCTTTTGCATGTGGAAGGCGACTTACGCCATGCTTGGCACACAGCAGGCTGTTTGGCATCATGGTGACCTACTACCCTCTATCCTTCTCCAGCCAGAAGTCTTGGCTCCCTAGAACTGACTGCTGTTGGCAGTTGCCGCATTTAGTCAGTCAATCACTCAGTCTGCTGTGCACTTATAGTATCCATGGGAGATTGGTTCTAAGACCTCTGTGTATATCAAAATCCACAATTGTTCAAGTCCCTAATATGAAATGATGGAGTATTTGCATATGACCTACCACATTGTCCTATAGACCTTAAATCACCTCTGGATTTCTTATAATACCTAATGCAATGTAAACATTTGTGATACTGCATTAGTTTTTCGACTTGTGTTATATTATTTTTTCTGAATATTTTTGAACCATGATTTGTTGAATCTGCAGGTGTGAAATCTGTAGATACAGAGGGGCAACTGTATTAAGCACCTATGAAGAGCTAGGCCCAGGGGAAGGTGGAGACACATCTCACCTAGGAAGGGGGAGGTGATCAAGTGAAGACAGCAAGTGTACACACATCTGAAGGAACTCGATCTAGAAGAGAGAAATTCAGTGCCTTAGGAACACCAAAGATTAAACACTTGAGCTCTGAGAGGAAAGATCCAGAGTGAGGGAAAAGTTAGAGGTACAGGAGAACTGTTTGGTTGGGCCTCCATGTCTGTTTTGTCTCCTCTACTATCCCAGAGTCTGGAGATATTCTGAGTAGAGAGCGGTGAGGATACTTGCATCTTGATGTTGATGTGATAACCTCCCAACCCCACTTTATCCTTGATCAAAATGATCTTGGGAGACATACCTACCTTACCTCCCTTGCTTTATAGGACTGTAAAGAACAAATGAGCGTGATGCTGCTTCTGAGGTCCCTTAAGCACATTGCATCCTGGTGCAGTGCCACTCTCAACCTTTTACTACGATTACAGAGCATCATAGCATAGGATGTGATGTGTCATCCCCTGGAGATTTGCCGTAAGAGTTATCACTGGTCAGCTTTTTGAAACAGGAAAGAATGGGGATCTTAGTTGAGGGCAGGTATTATTACAGTGGTCCTTTCATGTTATTTCTCTGAATATAAAATGCTGTCTTCCCTCAGAAGATTGAATCAGTGTATTTAGCCATTTAGAATTTCTCATGTCAGGAAGATTTAGTCAGCAAATATCAGATGGCTGCCCGCTCAATGCAACATAGTAATATGCTATAGCAATAATAGGAAGAAACTAACACCTGTAAATACTCTTCACTAGTAACTCTTCCCTCTCCCCCCTCTGGCAACCTTCATTTGTAGGTACCCGCAAAGATTCTGTTCCACAAGTCTTACTCCCTGAGGAAGAGAAACTCATCATTGAAGAAACCAGAAGCAATGGCCAAACCATCATGGAAGAAAAGTGAGTAGAGCAGAGTAAACCTCACCTGGTTTGTATGAGTATTGGCAAGGCTGTCAGGCAGGGCATTGTGGCTCTTGTTGAGGCTGCACTCAAGGGCAGGCCCTCCTCAAGGGAGTGTGGCCTTCTTTGCTGAGTATGCAGTTGAGAGCCTTGAGAGGGCTGCTCTCCAACAAAGAGAAGGGAGAAGAAGAGAAAGAGTACCAGAGCCTTCCAGAGCAGCACCTCTGTGTGGCAGCTGCCCCTATGGCCAGCTCTCCCATGCAGTAAGCTGCTTCAGGACACATGAGAATATCAGTGCCCTGGATGCCCTGGATGTGTTAGGAGGTGCTTGAGAATTTCAGCCACAACACTGATTTCCCTGCCCAAAGGGATGCCTCTCACATTTTTTGAGTCAAAAGCTATACTTTCACATACTTGACTTAATCTAAAATCCCACAGCAATCTGGTGAGACAAGCATTACTCTCATCACTTTCAAAGATAAGGAAACTGAGGTTCAGGGAAATTATGTCTCTAGCTTACCTTTGCACCGTAGTGAGTGTGATCTCATGGGGGGAAACCAGGTTAAGTGCCTTACAGCTCATAAAATAAACACAAAGTAGCCAAAGAATGCATTTGTTTAAACTTGAGTCATTTCTGAAGTCAGGCTTAAATGTGCACAAGGCAGCATATTTCAAGGTTGTTGGCATTATTGATGTATTTTTACATCTGGTGGATGAAGTAATACAGCAAAATGGTAAAGCACTTGCGCTTCAAAGAAAAACAGTCCTGGTTCAACGCCCAATTCTGCTACTCATTAGCTGTGTGACCTGAGGCCAGTTTTGTGCCTCAGTTTTCTCATCCGTAAAATGAGGATGATAGTAATACCTTCAGAGTTGTTGTGAGGTTAAATGAAATAAGTATAAAGTCCAGCACTCAATAAATAATGATAGTTAAGCCAATTCCTCTTCTTATAACGATATTAATCTTCACAACTTTGTGAGGTTTGGGGGGAATGTGGTATGATCCCCATTTTATATATAAAGAAACTAAGGCCAAGAGAGACTGAGAAGGAAACTGGTTGTCCAAGGTTAGAGGGCTAATGGCAGGGTCAGAACTAAAACTTAGATCTCCATAGACTTTCTCCAAGGAAAAAACCAGAGAAGAAAAGGCTGTTCCACAACCCCAGCCAGGGTTCTTCATCCTTTTTTTGGTAATATATGGATTCTTCTAGAAATAATGTCTCTGACTTTTTGTCATGTGAGGTCATGTGGGGTTAGAGAGCTGAGAAGAGCAATGCCATAGCACAGATATTGTAGGATAAGCAGAGTCTTGTAATACCTTTCATTATATGTTGAGTGATGTTCATTGCTGCTCCAAAACAAGAGAAATCAAAACCTTATGATAGGACCTAAAAATTTAAATGCATAAAAGCAGAGGGTAGAATAGTGATTTCTAGGGGCTGAAGGGAGGGAGAAATGGGGAAATGTTGGTCCAAGGGAATCAAATTTCAGTTATGCAAGATGAATAAGTTCTGGAAAATGAGTGTACGACATGGCAACTACAGTCAGTCCTGTGCATGTGTGGGTTCTGCATCTATGGATTCAACCAGCCTGAGACCAAAAACACTCAGAAAAAAATGGATGGTTGCATCTGTACTGAGCTTGTATTGACTTTGTTCATGTCATGATTCCCTAGGCAATACAGTATAACAACTATTTACATAGTATTTATATTGTATTAAGTAATCCAGAGATGATTTATGAAGTATACAGAAAGGTATGCAAAAGTTATGTGCAAATACTGCATCATTTTATGCCAGAGACTTGAACATCTGTGGATTTTGGAGTCCATGAGAGTCCTGGAACCAATCCCCTGATGATACTGAGGGAAAATGGTATAATTGACAATGCAGTATTGTATACTTGAAGTTTGCTAAGAGAGTAAAGAATGTATCCTCACCACACATACAAAAGGTAACTATGTGAGGAGATGGATCTAGTAATTAGCTTGGTAGTGGCAATCATTTTACAATCTCACCCTATACACCTTTGTTATTTATCCTCAATAAAACTGGAGAAAGGAAACCCTTATCATGGGCCCTAGTGTCTTAATTTTTGCTCCTCCAAACTGAGAATTGAGTAGCAGAAGATGAGGGAAGTATAGAAGAGGTGCAATGGCGGGGATTTTTTTTTAAGATTTAGGGTACAATTCAACATTAGGTGTGTAAGTGGACATCATACTGGTAAAGTTTGGAGCAGGGCTTTTGATAAGCATGTGTGGTTGTTTTCCCATCAAAATAAAAAAGATGAGGAACATTCAGGTAGCATCATTTGTGGATTGGCTCAAAAGTCCACTGCTTTTCAGGATCTGTATTTTATGAAGCTACTTTTATTGAGTATTAATAGTACTTTAATATCTCAGTGCCAGCCATTCATTCATCTCTGAATTTTATCTTTATTTTCTAGGAGCCTTGTTGATACTGTGTATGCCTTGAAGGATGAGGTCAAAGAACTCAAGCAGGTAATACAATATAAAAGTCACTTTCTTGGATAACAGATGCACTCCCTTTCCCTTGCCACACATTGGTCATGCTGTTGGGAAAGGTCCAGGAGCAAGATGGGGAGGGCGGATTTATATTTTCCTGTGTCCTTAAGGTAGGTTTTGTTGATTCTCCCACGTAGCCTTTGGTTTAAATTTCTGAGGCTTGCTTATGTTTCTGTTTAGCGGTTTGCAGTAGGGTCGCAAGCCAAACGTAGTTATGACTTTCCTATTCCCTGAAATCCATAAGCAGACATTAAGAAAAGATACGTCAGGCATAGTGGCTTATACCTGTAATCCCAGCATTTTGGGAGGCCAAGACGAGAGTATCTCTTGAGATCAGGAGTTCAAGACCAGCCTGGGCAACATAGTTAGACCTCATTCCTAAAAAAAATAAAAATAAAAATAAAAAATAAAATTAGCCAGGCATGGTGTCATGCACCTGTAGTCCCAGCTATTTGGGAGGCTGAGGCAAAAGAATCACCTGAGCCCAGGAAGTCACGGCTGCAGTGAGCCATGATCATGCCACTGCACTCCAGCCTGGGTGACAGAGGAAGACCTCGACTCAAACAAACAAACAAACAAGTAAATAAATAAAAGACAAGTAAATAGATAAAAGATAAGTCATTAATGAGTGTGTAAGTGTACAAAGAACCATTATTCGTGGTTTGTGGGCTTTTCTGGAGATGTGGCCCAGGGCTCCATGATGCACATTCTGCCTTGCGTGTGAGACTGACTGTACCGGGTGACAGGGTGAGGGACAGATGGGAAGGGAGAAAGACTAGGGACTGGGAGACCACTTAGGAGGTACTTACTAAACTCTGGGTGAGACATTTGCAAGTCCTGAATTGAGGCAGGACAGTGAAGTATGGAAGAGGAGAACAAGTAAAGAGAATGATGCACCACAGAGCTCAGATCTGTGGGATATGATGTTAGGATTAAGAAAGAACCAGGGATATTTTCTTTTGAGTTGGACTCTCACTCTGTCACCCAGACTGGAGTGCAGTGGCCGCTCCCGGCCACCGCAGCCTCGACCTGCTGGGCTCCGGCCATCCTTCCGCCTCAGCCTTCCGAGTAGCCGGAATTACAGGCATGCGCTACCACGCCCAGCTGATTTTTTGATTTATTGTAGAGATGAGGTCTCGCTGCCCAGGTGGGTCTCGAACCTGCGGGCTCAGGCAATCCACTCACCTCAGCCTCCCAAAGGCGCGGGATTACAGGCTGAGCCACTGAGCCCGGCTAGAACCAGGGATTAAAGATGAAGTTTCTTCCTTGAGTATCTAGTTTGATATGGTGGTGCCTTTCACAGAGATCAGAAGCTACAGGAGAAGTTTTAGGTGTCAAGGAAGTTACTGAGTTCACTTTAGGACTTAATGAGATTGAGGTGCTTATAACATATCTAGGTGGAAATACTGAGCTAGCATTTGGGATTGTGGACCTGGCTCTCAGAAGATGAGGTCGGTACCAGTGATATGTGGCAGGCCCTTTAATAGACATGTGGGTTGATATGTGAAAAGAGCGTTAAAATAGAAGTGGGCCAGGCAGGGAAGAAGAATGCAAAAGGCTTGCTAGAGACAGGTGGGAAAATCAAGAGGCTGCTTTGTATTACACTCCGAGTGAGGGAAGGTTGAGGAAGAACAGTGAATCAGTGGTGTGGGCTGCCAAGAGGATGGGAAGAAGGAGCCCTGAGAAGAGTCTCCTCTGGTAATCACCAAGTCTTTACCCACCCTAGGAGAATAAAAGAATGAAGCAATGCCTGGAAGAAGAACTGAAATCAAGAAGGGACCTAGAAAAGCTGGTCCGGAGGCTGTTGAAGCAAACGGATGAGTGTATTCGAGCCGAGTCCAGTAGCAGCAAGACCTCAATTCTTCCATGACCATCACTGTAGCACTGGGCAGAGTGTGCCTTCAGGGCATTTTGAAATGTCCCACTGAATGATTTGATTCCGTTTGCTCACTTCTTTGGCTTTTCTTCTCTCTCCCCCCCCTTTCTCTCTCTGTATGCACTTCAGTGTTTATTGTCATCTGGTTATTTTTTGGTTGTTCATTTTTTTCCAGCAGGGAAAAAAGCAGGAGGTGGGGGTAAATGTGGCCCCGGAGTCTTTTCCACTTAGTAAGAAAAGGAAAGTGAATGCAGGCAAACAACTTACAGTTCTTCAGATGGCCTTCAGTTTACAATGCCTCTGCGACAGCCATTGCCCTCAGATCATATTCTTTGGGCTGGCTGCTGTCACAACACAACTGGCCAGGGCATATTACATGTGAACCCACCTTCCTCTCCAATGCTTTCCTGCATCTGCAAGCCCCTCAGTACCTAATTTACTGGAGGCAAAGCTTCCTGAGCTGTGAGTAGAGTAGAATGAGACTAACACATTTGCCCAGTGACTCAGCTGCCCTTCCCTAGATCGTCACATGCTACCCCTCAATCACACTTTTTAAAATGACTGCCCTATGTTGTCTATAAGACCAAGAAAACTGTAGTCCCCTTATGCCTCTTGTGTTGGTGCACGTTGTAACTGAGAAGGTAGAGGCTCTGGCCATCCATGCCAACACCAGATCCTGCAGCAAATCGTCCTGGACAATCTTCTCCTTCAGCAACAGAGTTGACCATCTCTTCCTGGTGCATGGTGGGTTTTCCCCAGCCTTCTGTCAAGTGTGTACACTTTCGCCTTCCCCAGTGCTTTCAGCCAACTGTACCAGTGGTGTGTAAACTAGTTTGTACATGCTTTGCTTACTTTTGAAAAAGTGTAGTTAGACTGTGAGCAGTTACTTTATGTACATTGCATATTCAAACTGTGACCTTTCACCCTTCAAAACAATCTGCACTGAGGAGATATTGTATCCTAGTAGACAGCTTTCCTTTACTTTATTGCTCTCTCATATATGCTGTGAGAAGTTGTAATATTCATTAGCCTCTTTGAATAGGATTCTAAGCATTATTCACGGGAAGATGCTACAAGTCCAGATTGTATATTCAGAACAAAAGGGCCACTCTAGTAGCTGTGTGCTGGTTATTAGTAGAGCTGATTACTGGGTACAGGTTTACTCAAGTTGCTTATGGAATCAAACCACCAATTTTGTAAGTATCCCAGAAACTAGAACTGTGAGAAACCAGGTTTAAAAGAGTCATGGCAGAACAGTACACATCCAAATGAGGCACAATTGAAAGTTGGCCCAAGGCGCTAGGACAGAGCAGTGCAACTCGCCCCTCCCTTTCCCAAAGAAGGGAAATTTGGCCGGTTGGGGACGGTCACTGGAAAGAGAGTCAAAGGGTCAAATGGCTGATCAAAGTTGTCTTCCAGATACATTTGATGGATGCTTGTAAATGTGGGTGTTGCAAATGTTTAGAAACCAAACGTAAAGCTTGAACCCCTTAACTTGCTGAGGAGCCCATTTTCCTTGTGGTACTGAGGGTCTCATGGTCCCATAGCTACATAGTACAGGGTTGTTGTCTGCTTGCTGCACAGCAGAAATGACTCCACCCACAGGAAGTGGACTGTCCCTGCAGCTCAGCATCAGTCAACCTCACACAGCCATCTTTGGAAGCTGAAGAGTAAATATTTCTAGGAATGACAGTTATTGTGTTTTTAAGCACAGAGATTTAGATGTGACATCCTTCACCTAAAAATTAAAAACACAGCCACCACCATTGTCAACACCAACACAGATCTTCACATCTGCCCTGTCTGTGATTAGTCAATGGCTTGCAATAGATGTGTAAACTATATTGAAAGTTCTTTATTTTAAAGTGATGTGTACATATGCATGTTTTGGGGACTTGGCCCTTCTGATGAGAGCACTCAGTACTCTGGATAATGAAGCTTATGCAGAGTGGTGTCCATGCTTACACACTAAACAATAATATAAAGGAAATGAAGCCATGTTAACCCGAGAGCAGTGTCTCCATAGTTGTGTTGTTTACAATACTCTACAAATGGGTTCCCATTACCCTGTAATTCAACTGTTACCCTGAGAGGCCTTTCAGTTCCTCTTCAGTCATGTCCCTTCTTACACAAGCTCCGATTTTCTAACTTGTTTTTATTTTGAAGACTTTTAAAATGGACATTTTCAATACATAAGAATAAACAGTGCTTTATAAAAATAAGTCCTTTGTTTCCCTTCTTGCTAGCTGGTGTTCAGAAAGATGTCTGATACTGTGTCAACTTCCTCTCCCATGTTCCTCACTAGCTGGTTCACTTTCACCAGGCCTTCTAGCCAGCCCCTGCCTTTTTCACTCAGGGAAGATGACATTTGCTTCCTCCTTTACAGAGATAATACATGCCATGACATAGAACTTTCTTCCTTAATTTCGTCACCTCTTTTCTTCTGGTCCCAACTTATAAACTGTCTCTATCGCTTCTCATCATTTTCCTTCCAATATTAGAGAAAGATATATTCATTGTCCTGTTAAACTGTATCCCTTGCTCTTTAGTCTTGTCCTTATTCCTTTTTTAATTTGGCAAGATTCTGTCAATCTTGCTAAATAGAAGATTGGAATGCTGGTATCAACAGTCAGGATAAAAAATATTTGCTTCATTTCAACATAGATGAGCTTGATATCTGCTACTCAACATCCATTTCTACTCCTTTTGTTTCTTCCACAAAACTTAAAGGTTAAAACATGCATTTTCCAGACTCCCTTGCAGCTAGGGTTCTGGATACAATGTGCATTCTGATACATTTTCACCCCTACCAACAAGATTTAGAAGTCTTAAGTTAGGCAGAAGCTATCTTCTTGGGGCTTGGTGGTCAGAAGACAGTTCCAATGGTGTGTTTGTGCTTTCCGTACTCTACTTTCCAGTGTATCTACTCATAGGTTTGTGGGTGAGAAGCTGTAGTGGCAGCAGTTGTGGTGGTAGCAGCGGCCTCCTAACATGTGGATCACAACTGCAATGGTATGACCTTGAAGTCATTAGTTCAGTGACAGTCCCCTGGATTGCCCCTGACTATCACTTTTCTAGCTCAATGGTTTTACAGATGTCTAATTATTTTTCTGCCTGAGTTACCTTTAGTGTTTCTGTTTCATGTTCTAAGCCAATAGATATAACATTGCACCTCGTGTGTGCTAGGCACAGTACTAAGTGGTTTATATGATTAAGCTCATGAAATCCTTACAGCAACCCTATGAGGTATTCAATACTGCTATCCTCATCTTACACATGAACAGAAGCACAGAGATGTTAAACAACATGTGTACATGGTGGAACTGGAGTTTGAAACTCTGGTCTGTCTGTCTTTGGATCCCATGTTCTCTCTACTGCATTTCTCCCTCCGTACCTGGTACCTGCCAACTAAGGCTCCTACCTCAGCCAGCAACCTTCCTGAAGTCACCATTAAGCTCTTAAATGACAAATCCAGGAAACACTTTTCAATGCCCATCTAGACCCCTTGGCTGTATTTGACCCTTACCTTCTTGATAAATTTCTCCTTCCTTGGTTTTCATGATCCCACACTTTCTCGACATTCAATCACTCCTCAGTCTCCTTTGCTGGACCCACCTCATTTGCCTGTCCTCTGAACTTTGCTAATCTTCAACACTCATTTCTTCTTCATTCTAAAATTTCTTTCTGGAACACCTTGTCTACTACCACAACTTCATTTATCAAAATTTAGATGACTTCCATGTCTATATTCTTTCATTATGATTTTTCTCCTGAATTCCAGACCTATGATGCAGCTACCTGTGGACATCTCAGCTTGGATGTCTTACAGCACTTCAGACTCAATGTGTTCAAAACCAGACTTCTCATCTCCACTCCCAGATCCACTCCTTCAATGAGTCCCATCTCAGTGAACAGCACCCCTGGCCATTTAGTTGTCCCAACCAGAAACATGGGTATAATCCTTCATCCCATCCTCCCTGTCAGCCCTTTATAAAATTGTGCATTAACCCTTTGTAAATCTAGTAATCAAGTCTGCCATTTTTAACTCTACTGTATCCCCTGAATTTCTCCTCTCTCTCCTCATGGTCATTGCCCAATTTTGACACTTGTCATCTCTCCCTTGGCATCTCCTTGCTTCTTGTGTATTCCCTATAATACCAGTCCTCAACCTGATGTAGAATTTACACTGGGATTGAAATGTTTGCACATCTGTTTTGCAAAAGCTTGCAAGCTACTTGAAAGCAGGGATCAGATCATATTTATCTTTATATATCCCAAATGAATGGCATAAAATGATAACCTCGGTCAGTATTGGATGGGCAGGTGGACAGATGAAATGACTCTTTAGCTCCCTAGTTCAAGAAATGTGAATAAAATGCAAAACATGTTAAAGGTTGCATGTTAGACTTCAAAGAAATTTGCACTCAGAGAGGTACAGAAGATAGGAGTAGAGTTTGTGATTTAAAAAAAATATATTGGCTTTTAAGTGGGATGACCTTAGCCAAAAAAAAAAAAAATGAATTTATAGATAAACTGGTAGAACTCCAGGAATGGGGAATGAAAAAAATAACTATATATTTAACTAGTTTTCCTTTGGAGGTGCTGAATTACCTACAGAGTTGCTTCGAGGAGTGTGGGATACAAGGGGTAGGTTTGTGTATGGCTGCCCCTCAAATTGATATTCAATGGCCTTTGTCTTCTTAAGAAACCTTCCCAAATATAGGACTTCTCAGACCTACTAGAAAATTTGGTAATTCAAGCCCCCAGTGGTTAACTATTTTGACAATGAAACTATGAAAAGGGTTTTTGCTACACACAGATCTACACTAATGTTATGTGCATATCTTTCCATCATAACCTTGCTTTTTCTTTCTTTTTTTTTCTGCTTTCACTTTGTTTCAAATTGGGTGTGGTCTTTGGTCAACTACACGGACAAGTTCTTTCATGTGTACCTGGGTTGCCAGGCATTCGTTTTGGCCTCAACAGTGTCTACCATTTTAAGATTGTATCCTGTCCACTTGCACTACTAGATGCAGACGGATGTGCTGGAGACCTCATAGAGACTCACCTTAGCACTTTTTATATTGTGACTTGCTCCAGAGAGCAGATTCTGCTGAAGACTTTCTGTGGATAATCTCACTGAATCTTTATAAACTTTGCAAAGCAGATATTCTTTTTATTTTCACTTCATAGATGAGGACCTCAAGGCCCAGAGGTCAAATGACTTGCCTATGGCTATAAAGTTGGTTAATAGTAAAGCCTAGATTAAGACTATATCTGTCTGACTCCAGACTTTGCCACTACACTACAATGGGTATTTCTAGCTTTTTTAAACAATGGGAGTGTCGTTCACAGAGAAAAAGAACATAAAAATCATACTCAGTCCCATGTTTCTGTGTCTCAAATTTCTTCAGACAGATTTAAAAGCCTAAGGCAGTGCAGCTCCCACCGTAGTGGCACTAAGCCCGGTGGAAATAGTCAAACAGAGCATAAAATGTATTTTCTCCTAAAGCTCAAAAGTCTCTATGTTGTTTCCCCTTCAGCGGGGGTGCCCCTATACTGACAGTTTGCTAGAGCACACTGCATTTTGTAGTCATTTGCTTCCTCTCAAGTAACAGAAATAGTAACATTATATCCTTTGCTCATTTTCTCTTTATCTAGAAATAAGCCTTACTGGGTATTTCAAGCATTCTCCCACCCTTGGATAGAATGCGGAAGTGACATGTTTCTAAGAACAGAACTAAATTAGAAAATTTATGATTAGACTATGACAGGTAGATCAGAAATATACTCGAGTCTTTACCATTTATTGGAACAACTTTGAAAATGTTCAAGAGAAGTTCGGAACAAACATCATATACTATTTTGCAAACTATCATAGAGTGTAGTATAATAAAAACATATTATCTATTCTTATCTATAGTATAATTTCAGTAACTCTTTACTCCATGAGTGCGTTTTTATCATTTAGAGTTTTTTTTTTACATAATGAGGATCTTTTCAGTGTAATAAATTTCAAATGAACCAACACAGAGAATTATTTCATTGACTATTGAGTTATACTCAGGGCACGTATTCATTTATGCAACAAATAAAGGGCCAATTTTATACCGAGCCCTGTAGTAGACACTGAAGTGACCAGGGTGAACAAGGCAAGGTGTTGGTCTTCAAGAAGCTCATAGCATAATAGGGAAAGCTTCAACCACGATAAGTGCTGTGAAGCACTTCCTAAGAGCAGGGCATAGTAGTGGAAGGGAATGGGTCTTGCAAGAAGAGAAAACAGCATGTCAGTGTCCTAAGGCAGGAAAGCATTTATAATCTTGCTTAGAGGAACTGAGGGCTAGAACTTAAGAAACTGAAAAAGGTATTGGCAGGAGATAAAATAAGTTAATAATTTCAGTCTTTATTCTAAGGTCCATGAGAAGCAGAGCCTGGATATGGATGGAGAATGGATGGAAGGGAACAAGTGTAGAAGCAGGGAATCTAGGAGGCTATAGCAGAAGAGAGATGATGGTAGTTTGGACTAGGATAGTGGCACTAGAGATAGAAAGAAGTAGATTAATTTAAGAACCATTTAAGAAATAGGGTTGATGGGTATAGACTGGTAGGACTGGACATGGGTGTGAGGACAGGAAGAAATCAAGCCAGGATTCTGACTTAGGAATCAGGGTAGATGTCATCCACTGGAGTGGGAAACACTGAAAGCAGCTTCTCTTGTGTGTGGTACAAGATTAAGAGTTCCATTGGGATGCATGGGGTTTGAGGATCTGAGTTACCATTTAGAGATGCAGGCAAATTCTAGCAAAAGGCGTGGCATTAGTCGCATAAAAGGCACTACTAGGATGAAACCATGAGTCAAGGGGAGGCAGCCCACCATGAGAATGTAGAATTGGAAGAGAAGAGAATGAAGTATTGGACCTGTAGTCCTTGGGGAGGGCAAGGTGATCCCATGAGGAAGCAGTCTGAGAGGCTAGGCAGTTTGTCATGTGAGGGTGAAGCTTAGGGGAAGGTCATTCAGAGGGCTGTAGAAACCACAGGAGAAGAGGAGATAGCCTTGAAAATTTAGAGTGTGTCTGTATCAGTAGCATCAGTTCTGGTAACAGATACTTTTAGCAACTTAATTACTAGTGGTAGATAAAAATCTGAAAGATAAGGATTTTCAAAGAAAAAAGCGGGGTGAAATGCAGAGGCAATGGTTAAATCAAAAGAAGGCATGGGTATATGAAGAGTAGAAAACATTTGTCCAAGTGGTTGTAGATTCCCTTCTGATGAGGCCTATTGAAGGGTGATACCTTTTGCCTATCCCATCCCATTGTCTCACCTGGGCAATTTGGGTAAATATGGTGATGCTACAAAGTGGAAACTCAGCTACTGTAAAGAAGGGTCATGACCTGGGTATTTTCTCCCTGTCTCTCGACTGGGCCTGGGATCCTGGCCTTCTTAACAGAGGCCCATACCTGTGAGAATATCATGACCAATATCTCCTCAGCTGTCATGGCTACTGTCCTACTTCCTCAAGTCTCCTACACAAAGCTTATTGTAGAAAGATTGTAGAAAGATCTTTGTTTCTAGAGGACAAGACAGCACTGTGGACATATCCCTAGTGAGTCCCTGAATCAATCAATGGCATCCTTGCTCATATTAAAGGTCTCTTGTTGGAGAAAATATGCAGCCAATTAAGTTTGTCTGGCATAATTTCAGCTCTGTGTTGGACGTGCATAATCCAAGGTTTTCAGAGTCACTCAGCCAAAATGGGACTGTGCTATCTCTGGGACTGAAGAGCAGGGGGAGTGGGTGGGAGCTGGCCCCACCCTTTTTCACTCCACTTTCTTATTTCTACAGTAATATTTTCTTTTGTATGAACATGTGGTATTTGTTTTAAGCAAAGCACTCTACCAGTAAACATGAAGACGCCACTCTGGGTTTCTTACATGAAAAAACCCTCTGTTGGAGGTGACAAAAATGGTGCTATTCACTTCAGTGGAAGACTATGGGGCCAATATTGTCCCTAAGGTTGTCAGCTCCATTTCCTCTTGTCTAAAAAAGATAGGCTACGGCTTCTCATTTAAGGCCTCTCCCGCTCCAGCCTCACTTAACTGTGATTAATTTTTTAAAAAATGTCTTCTCAATGTTCTACAACTTTTTCAGAGCAAGCTGGAAATAAAGAACCAGATTGCTGCCAGGCGTGGTGGTTCACGCCTGTAATCCCATCACTTTGGGAGGTGGAGGCGAGAGGATTGCTTGAACCCAGAGTTCGAAACCAGCCTGGGCAACTTGGCAAGACCTCATCTCTACAATAAATAAAAAACCTAGCTGGGCGTGGTGGCATGTGACTATAGTTCCAGCTACTTGGAAGGCTGAGGTGGAAGACTCACCTGAGCCCAGCAGGTTCAGGCTGCAGTGACTGTGACCATGCCACTGCACTCCATCCTGGGTGACAGAGTGAGACTCCAACACACACACACAAAAAAAGAACTAGATTGATTTTCACTGAATAGGCTAACACTGCATCTATCAAAGGCTATCACACACTTCCAGAGAGTATGCTACCACCAAGATATTTTGTGACATAAGTACCTTGATTCTCATGAAAACATCACAAAGGTTGAGAAAATTCCCTCCAAATGTTTCCTCTTTCCCCAACCTGGCCAAGGGCTTTAGGTATTAAGCAACAACAATAATGTTAAGGGATCTTTATTATTCAAAAAATAAATAACAAGATAATTACAAGTTCACTCTGGAAACATAGGAGATTGCAGGTAGATACAATAGATTTCCTTTAAATACAGTCATTTCATGTTGAGAAGTGGGCAGGCTTGGAGCTGTGCTCCCTGCCCCCTGCCTCCCATCTATAGTGGTAGAGATAGACAGCCTGATTTGTGTGTGTGTGTGTGTGTGTGTGTGTGTGTGTGTGTGTGTGTGAGAGAGGAGAGAGAGAGAGAGAGAGAGAGAGAGAGAGAGAGAGAGAGAGAGACTGAAAGGTAGAGATGGAGAGAAAGAAAGTTTGAAAGAGAATGAATGACTGTCATGGTGGGTGGCAGGGGCAGGGTTTTTCAGTTCTCCACCACGTTAGACATTCTAGAGCCTGACCCCTTCCATCAGGGTCATCGGAACCCAGAGTCAACCATAACTGAATGTGAGTTGAGGTTCCCATTTCCTTTCTGCATTATCATTGATACATCAAATACATTATCCACTGAAAGACACTGCATGCAGTGAAACAACATTGAACTTGGCTAATTATCTGCTGTATACTCAGAACTCAATCTGTGCATAACGGCCTTGTCTTTTCACAGGACTCTCCGGAGGTCTGCCTCAGTGGGGTTGCTGCTTCAGAATATACGCTCTTATGGAGCAGGACCCGTCTGGGTTTCACACGACCTGTAATTCACTTATTCCAGCCCTACATGCCTTGGAGTGTATAATAAATAATTCCCCGTGAGGAGAATCCTAGGATTATAAATAGGCAGTTCAACAGGGGGTGGCCTTAGCTGCTGTGCTGTGTGATGAAGACTGCCAGCATCAACTCTGCCATAGCCTGCGAGGTGACACAGTTCAGAGTTTGAGTAAGCCAAAGGATGTGAAGCCAGTCCCATGACTCACTTGGCTTGGATCAGTCACATTGACAAACACTGAAGCACCTGCTTGCAATTCAAAGACTCCTCCCAAGTGAATGGATTGTTGCCCACAGGGCTTGTTGGAGCCGTGGGTATTTGCCGCTCTGAGTAAGATTCTCTCGGATCCACCTGGGGACCTCAGGCAGAGGCTCACTATAAATGGTGCTTGACTCGAAGCTTCACGATTGGAACAGAAGGTGACTTGGGCATAGATATAATAGAGTCCTTGTCTTTTAACGGTCAGCTGTTTCCCATTTTCGAGGGTCACCAAGTTGTTGCTCATGGTGTAGTATCCTTTTTCAGCCCACTGTAGAACTGTTACAAAGAGAAAGGAAATTTGTGGTAAGGTGAGACAGAGCATGGTTAGAACAGCTAATATAGTTTCGTGTTGGATCCTGGCTCTGTATAGGAATGGCTAACAAATCACCACGGGCTTCAGAGCCAGACAGAGTCAGGTTCTGTTCCAGGCTTTATTCAAGTTTGGGTGAGTCACTTAATCTTGAATTTCAGTTCCTCATCTGCAACATAGGGCTCATATTAGAGCGTATTTCAGAGACTTCTGAAAATTAAATAAAGTAGCAGAGCACAATGAATTTCCTTCTTTTTTGGAAATTCATATAAGCAATTTGCTCCTGAACTTTAAAAAGTGCAAATGATTTCGAAATTCCATGTTGTAAATTATGCATACCAAGTTATTCAGACAAAATCTTTGCTAATGTTAACATCAATCATTGCTTGTCTTGAATTTCACAAAGTCAGAGAATTGTCAGTCTACCTAGCCAGCCTCAGGACAGAGAAAAGACCCCATTTCTTCCTCCCTGATCATGCTGTTACAAACCTGACAACCTGCTTCCCACAGCAAGGACTAAAATTAGTCAAGGAAGTATGAAAATAAACTGTGTGCTCATATCACTGCGTGTTTTGATCTCCCATTGTAGTGGGCGCCACTGACTTGAAACTACCTGCATTCTTGTGGCTAAGCCGGAGTACCCATCAACAGTGTGCCATTTTCTCAGCTGAGATGTTGAGTGGGTTCAAAGTAGTGTGTGCACCCGATTTCAAATCTCAGCTCTCACAGAGAGCTAGACTGACTGATGAGGGTGGGGGTTGGAGAGAAGTGAAAGTCCTGATGCATTTGCTTCCTTGAGTTTTTTAAAAAATAATTTTTAAGCCGGGCTCGGTGGCTCAGCCTGTAATCCCACACCTTTGGGAGGCTGAGGTGAGTGGATTGCCTGAGCCCGCGGGTTCGAGACCCGCCTGGGCAGCAAGACCTCATCTCTACAATAAATCAAAAAATCAGCCGGGCATGGTAGCGCATGCCTGTAATTCCGGCTACTTGGAAGGCTGAGGTGGAAGGATCGCCGGAGCCCAGAAGGTCGAGGCGCGGTGGCCGGAAGCGGCCACTGCACTCCAGTTTGGGCGACCGAGTGAGACTCCAACTCAAAAAATAATAATAATAATAATAATAATTTTTATTTGGTAATCTCAGGCCTAACAGGGCACAAGATCCTACCTGCTATGACTTATCCTTTAGTAATGGGGAGACATCCCCGAACACCTAACATATCTGGGCCTTCCAGACCATCCCAGAAATAATGCTTTATTGTGATGTTTCCCTTTTGCACGGTTTGATTGAGAACAAAAAGGACAGGTTTGCTATCTTTTAGTCCACTGACTTGACTTTGGTAAATTCTTACCTAATTAGAGTCCTTGCTGTGGGATGTAGGGCAAGTTTGTAACAGCTTGACTAGGTAGGCATAAGGCGTTTGAAACAGTAGGGGGTTGGAAGGAGAAGGAATGCTACTATCTTCCTGCCTGATCCCCTGCAGACCCACTGTGGTGCAGACTGCAAGATATTGTGAGACCAATATCAATTATGAGCCTTTTGGGAGAATCTGAGTTCCATGGAATATATCCAAGGGCGAGGACTTAGATACAGGTGGGTGAAGACCAGTGGGCAGCTATTCTTCTAAGAGATTTCTCTGTCATTGTCATCCAATCCAAAAACGAGAAGATGTCATATGGCTGGCCACCCTGGACATGGCAGTATTGTGATATTTTCTGAGAAAGGAGTAGTTGACAGAATTATTAAATATTGTAAGAGTAACTTGTATCAATGAGGGGCCTTATGTCACTCTTTTGACATTGAAACCACGGTTAAGTAAACTAAGTAGTGGCACCTTACACTTGACAGGGTGCATTTTTGCTGCATTAGCTGATTTGATGCTCAAAACCACCCTATGAACTAGGGGAGGTAGGAAACTGCTACATAAGTAAAGGAACTTGCTCAGGGTCATCCAGTAAGTGGTGGTCATAGTTCTTGAGCACCAGTATTCAAAAACTCCCAATCCAGTGCTCTTACTCCCATACCATGGTCCATGATAATGATAACCATTCCTATGTTACACCCACTGTGAAACCCAACCCACCTCAGAGATGCGGTGGTCTCTCTCTCATTCTCATTCTCTCTCTCTCTCTCCTTCACACACACACACACACACACACACACACAGAGAGAGAGAGAGACAGACAGAGAGAGAGAGAGAGAGAGAGAGAGAGAGAGAGAGAGAGTTTAGAACTCATTCCAGGCACTCTGCTGAATTTTTCAAAGACTGCTCTGATACTCTTCCTTTATGTCGATGGGGGACGTTATGTTAGCGTGCATGTTTCCATCCATTTATCAGATGCAACACATTCTCTAACACCAGCTATCACAAAGTACAGATTTGGGAGAAAAAAAAATCTAAAGGCTAGAATGGTGGCGGGACGTATATGGAAATAAGATCGTTCAGAGTTGAAAAGATCACAGTATGTCGTCTGCTGTTACTTCATTGGAAAATCTAACGTCTAGGCATCTATTGATCTTTACAGAATGATTTTACCTTTAATTTCCCTGAGGTTGGCCCCAGTGAAGCTGGGCTTAATCATACAGGGATTGACAGATGGCAGGAAATGCCCCCTGAGGCCCATTTCCACACAGTGAAGAGGGGGTTAGAAAGAGGAATGCTCTCAGTCAGGAGGTCACTACCTTCTATGTTGTCAGAATAATGGTCCCTCCACCCAGTAATTCATCATTTAAAACCAGTCATTGAGCAAGAACATAATGAGAACATCAGGATTGCGTCCCACCTCCTTTTGTCCTTCTAAGCCCCATCTGTGCATTTGAGCTCACTTTGGAGACAAAGCAGAGCATATGAGAGATGTATGGGCAGGTTTGTAAATTGGGCCCCAGAGGAAGAGATGAGCCCAATCATTAGGCTGCATAACTTCAGCATCCAGCCTCCGCCTTTGGGTGGCTAATGCTCAGAGGCTGTGGGACTTACCAGATGCTGTTTTACCACTGGCATCGCTTATGACATGTGCGGCAATTTGAGGATTCTGATCACCTGAAATGAAACCAAAAGTAAACTGTTAAGCCAAGGTAATACAAAACTGCCCAAAGAACTAGTGCATCCAGCTCCACTGTCGTGAAATAGAGGATGTGCTCAAATAGATTATGTAAAAGGAAAGATAAAATGGTCTGAAATTCCTATCACTGAAAACAAAATTGATTTCTAATATCATAATAATTGAATTGGCTGACTCCATTAATCCCACTCTCCTGTTAGTTAATCAATACTCAATTCTATGTTACATGGATTGACATGGGTTACAAATACTGGTGTTCATTAAACATACTTTGAATTTTGCTTTTAAGAACTGCCTGGGGAAGGGGGGCACACCTCATTGATAAGGGTACCTGCACAGTGAATATTTGTATACCTAGCCCTCAATTGTACCCACAATTTTAAATAAAAATTGAAAGAGGAAAAAAAAGAAAAAATACAAAATTATCCATAAAAAAATAACAACTCCCATACATTGGGGGTCTTAGTGGGTCCCAGAGTTGTGTCTGCACACTTAGCTAATAAAATATGCAATCTTATGGTGCAAGTTTATGGTGGCTGATTTGGTCAAGCAACTGGTCAAACTATTGTATCTATCTTGAATTATTTCTTATGCAAAAGGTTTAGAGATTAGATGTGCTAATCTCCTAAGTGCAGAGACTGTGTGGAAATTTATTTATTTGTTTGTTTGTTTATTATGAGCCTGGTGCTGGACACTTTCTAGGCGTTCTATAAATGTTGAGTCAAATTGCATGACCTAAATGACCAGGTTACTCAAGTTTGTCTTTTTCCTGAAGTCTGCTAGATAGCATTCATATGAACTATTTTTTTCAAATGTCACTGTAATTAGCAGACAGCATGATACTATTCAATGTATCTTGCAGTCATCCTTAAGACAAAATCTTAATGAAAGTCAAATGACCCTTTAGCAGCCAGGCCAATAGTTAAGCTGTCAGTACTCTCTTTGCTTCAGAAAATAGTGTCTATATCTCTATACGTATGTATCTCTTTGTGTGTATTAGATTTGCAGAAGCCATAGCATCAAGTTCACAAATTCTGTGATATAATAGTCTCTCTAATAACATCCCCTCTTTTTCATAATCTGCTGCTCAGGTCGCTTTAGGCATTGTTGTATTGATTTGGGGTGCCACGTTCTAAAATAAACAGGGAAAAGTTAGTGTGTCCAGAAAAGGAGGTAAGTGAGAGAGAAAAATGCCAGGAAAGGGTCATAGAAAGAACAAGGGAAGACGTTAGGGATCTTTAGCCCAGAGAAGAAAAAGCTCAATCAAGACTTGGGAGCCATAATTGCTGTCTTCCATATCTAGACAGCTGCTGTGTAGGAGAGGAATTATACTTTGGTTAATATGGCTTCAAAGAGCAGAACTGGGACTAGTGAGTGGAGATTGTAGGAATAAAGTTTGACTCAAGAGGAAGAAAGACCTCTCTCAGGTGGTATGGTAATCTTACTATAATTATAAGAGCCATTCAAGGATGGAACAGGCTACCTTCTGAAGTAGAAGGTTCCTAATCCCTAGCCATGTTTGATCAGAGACCAGGTGGTCAGTGCTGTTGTGAAGATTTGTGTTCTGGAAATAGTGCTGGAATTGAGAACCATCAAGGTCCCTGCCAGTCCCGAGATGTTCATGATGCTCTGACTTCAGAACAGGGCAAAGAATAGAACATTGTCACACTGTCATTCCTTGATCCCAAAGGCTCCACCTTTGGGATTCCTTGATCCCAAAGAGTCCACTAGCCACTGTCCCCTATGAAAAACTATTATCATTGAGTGATGAACACTGCTACCAAATGATGACTGGTCTGTCATCTCAACCTCCATACGTGATACCAGGCTGTATGGTTGCTTTGGCCCAGGTATTGAACCTAATGGGATTTCTTAGGGCTTGGTATTGTCAGCATCAAAGGAACATAGGCTCCCTCATAAATATGCACAAAGCCTTTCCAAATCACAGGGACCAGAGAAGGTGTCAATCTGACAATTGTGTTTCTGCTTTATTTCCAAGGCTAAAAGTTGCCAGACTCGACATTGGGTTGTTCAGTATGATCAGCCTAAAGCTGCCTTTTAGTTTTTAAGCATTCCCAGAAATTGGTAAATAAAAACCTACCTTTCTGCATCTCAAAGTTGTTTTCTTTCTTCTTCTCCTCTTTGTTTAGCATTATATCCTTTAAAAAAAATTGCAAAAGGTCATTTTGACAGGGGCTCTGCTGTAGGGTTTTATAGGTATTATTCATTTGGCATCTGTCATTACTCTGTTGTCTGTTTCTGGTGAGGATTATCATATAGACTTAAATCCTGTCACTAATTCCATCATTCCGATTGGGAGCCCATGGCTCTGACAGATGAGCTGACAGCCCAGAAAGCCCAGGGGAGAATCTGGAAGCAAAATCCCGGCTTTATTATCTCTATTCCAGTGCTCTCTCCAGACCAGAGGTGGCAATACTGACCCTCCCTATGACCCCAACCTCCCTGGCTTTGACAGGTATTGACAAATAATGTTGAATGGGGAGGTGACTCTACCCTGGGAACTGGTGTATAGAATATTATTAAATATAAAGCATGGTATTTATTAGAATAAAATTGGTCTGAAATCTCATAAGAAAAGGTAATAGAAAGTTTGGAAGTTTGACCTTGGGAGAGAAATCTCCGACTATGAAAAGACCATTTTAAATTTTGTTATCCCTCTCAACGGGCTGAAGAGATTCTCTTGTTGACGGTTACTCTGTACGGTCTGTATTTATTTAGAATAATCAGCATTTAGGAAATGCAGGTCACCTCTCAATGCTGCTGATGTTCAAAGGCAAATGCTACACTTAAAAAAATTGTTTTCACTTATAAACTGAAGGAAGGCTAGAGGTACTTCAAGAAGCCAACAGGGACTTCCAACAACACAGGTTGGAAGGTAACACAGGCTATTGCTGCCATTTTTAAGAGATTGAACAAACGGCCTAGAGGATTTGACTGGTCAGTATGAGGCTGAGATTTAAACCAAGAATAGAAACTGATATCACATTCACAGGCCCAGCTCAGCTCATTCCACCTCTCTATCCTGTGAACACAAGTGAAGAAGATAGTAGTGTTTTCACATCTTGTGATAATCCAAGTCCTGTGCCCCTTCCCACTCCTGGGATCAACTGTCTATAGAAACCTTCCTTTTCCTACCCCCCCACAGAAAGGATTTGTGTTGTCACTGTTGAGTGTCTTGCTGCGGGCTCAACTCAGTTGCCAGATGTGAGGGCGTTGGTCAAAGAGCCCCAAAGGGAACCTGAGCCTCGGAACGCTCACATGGGCCCCAGAGCTTCAACTTTCCATTTGAGCTGAAGTGCGACACTATGAAGATGCAGCGACAGGAAAATGTTTGTGAGATCACAAGTAAACAAATGACTTTTAGTGTCTTTTCAAAAACTGGAGTGTGATGATTGAGGTTGAGATACTTTTAGGCTAGGTGGTTGCATTGGTGTCGAGGCCTGGCCAAGATGAAAACATGAAGTCAGCAAAGCTTGTCTTTTATGAGCCTAGCCTTGCCTTTTTGTGAACTTTCCCCCAGCCACACTCCCCAGAGCCTTTTTTTTTTTTTTTTGCTTATCTTTCTAACTCAACTAAAATACTTTTCAAAGTGGACTTACAGCAAATCCGGGATTAGTTATTTCTCTCCAAGTGGGTATTCTATGTGACAGGTATAGACAGGTTATCCTTTAACTTGAAAAGGAAGTGCCTTGACCCTTGCAAAGGCATCTCAGGCATTGGTGGGAAGATCATCATTAAACTGATCATTCTAGCAGGGTGTGAGGTGAGTAGTAAGTTTTAATGTGAAATTACTCTATTGAAAATTATACCTCTGCTTACCCTAACATGAACTCTGAATCTCATCTTCCCCTCAAAATAACAGCTTGGTGCTACTTGCCTCAAGAAATAAATCCCTTGTCACTAAAGGTGTTCAAACAGAAATTGGATGACCACTTTGTAGGGACGGTGGAAAGAAGGCTGAAGCTCAGGATTGAAAGTTGGATCTGATGACCTCTAAGACTCCATCAAGCTCTATGACTTGAAGCCCCCAAATTCAAACTTGAGGTTGTTCATGACCAGCCAAATTGTGGCCCAGAAAAAAAAGCTTGTTAACATTAGCTGAGAAAATACAAATCCAGTCTGAAGCTATTCTGTAGTTGGCCTGTTGAGTTAAAAAATAGTCTAAAATATTGTTTTAAAGTGCAAAGTTTAGGGCAAGGGGTATTGGAAAGGGGATTAGTAATTGGAAGAGGAGGATTGGGTAGCTCGAGGTCTTTGTGTCTAATCACTGCACACGTCCTAGGTACAAATGGCTTTGACTAAGGTTCCATGTAAGGAGGAGATCCCCAGGGTCCTGGTTGACATGTCTGAGAAGGTCTGCCTTTTTAGAATATGAAGCTTCAGAACTGTCACTTTAAAAAATACAGGTATAAACAGGGAGGCCAAACTGACTATATTATTTACTCTTATACTGGTAGCGGATTTTGGAAACTTTACATATCCAACCTGAAATAAAGCCATGAGGAATTGGCAATTCAACTGTAAAACTTTCAGTAAGAAGGTGAGGGAGAAGAAGATCAACAACAAACTGCTCTCACTGCCATTGGGGGGAACTGAAGGCTAATCACATAATTACAGAATGTCAGAGCTGACAGTACCCTTACAGATCATCTCTGAAGCCCAGAGAGGCAAAGTTATTTGCCAAAGTCACACAGCCAAGTACATTCAATATGCTATTTGGAATAATAACGATAGTTTTGAAAGTGCCTCTATTCATATTTAAATTTGTAACATCTCCCAATACCCTGGAACACTGCCATAATCCTCCAAGAGCTGGCTAAATTCAAATCATATTCCATGCTGACCAGTCTTACAAATAAAGGGTTAGCAGTTTCATCTCAAACCAAGATTAGTTTAAAGAACCTGAAGGTGAGCCACAGATTTGAGCCACGTTCTGATCTCCCTAGGTGATTCAGGAATAAGCATTTAAAGTCTTTGCTAATGGATTAAATTATATATCAATGTCAATACGGAAGGGCAGGAATAAACTCAGAAGTAAAATCTTACACCCTGTATTCCTGCATTAAATTACACATCATCTACATGTGAGAACCATTTTCTGTTGGTGTATCCAGATACCCACCCACTTAGAACAGAGCTGCCCTCAACGTCGAGTGCTGCCTCCTAGACATGACCACTAGGCGAGCTGAGGGCCAAGGGTATTTGGTTCAATGTTCTGAGAGGAAAATGGGCAGAAAGAATTCTTGATGCTCTGCCCCAGGAGAAAGAGCCCATAGACCCCATGTCTGAGATGACAAAGTTAATATAAATATTCTAAAAATTCTTGTTTTAGGTATCCTTTATAGGCCACAGTAACTGCAGTGACTTCATGCTGGCAACTGGCCTGGTGGGCTAGAAGGCTTTGACCCCACTCTGCCTCTGGTCATGACTGGCCCTGGAGAGGACTAGCTTCATGAGCAAGTGGTATTAGGTGGGGTCTGCTTTGAGAATATCCATTACCTGCTCCCCACACCTTTCCCCACAATAAAAGGAAAAGACTTCACTTTCAGGACATCTGAAATTCCATTATTCAAGAAGCCCAAGAGACTGTTATCAGTGTTCAGAAGTTCCCTCACTTGTTTCTTACCAACACAGCAGCTGCCAATAACTATTGCATCCCTAAGAAATGGGGACCGGGCAACCCCTTCGGGTTCCTTCCCATTGTGGGAGCTTTTCTGTTCTCTCAATAAATCCTGCATTCTAAAGAAAGAAAGAAATGGGGGATCAGACCATGGATCCATAGTGAGAAGGCATCAAGGTTTGGATGCAGAGATACAGAAATGCAAAAATCAGACTTGGTGGACTTCATCATTTTGCCCAGTGGTAGGTACACATATGAGCTCATGAGTCCGTGTATTTTTCCCAGAGAGAGCCTTTTTCTGTTCTTATCAAGTAAGAATGACCACACTTTCAACTTTCTTTTCCTTTTTGACATATGATTTTGGCTTCATTTTTGCTTTTCTGATACACACACTCATACACATACCATGCATGTGCATATATTTGTGTGCATATAACAAATGTTTAAACTTAGCCATTATCAGATTTCAGTTTCCCTACCTAACAAATGTAGTAAAATATTTCAACGACACTTCAACCAACAAGTAACCTCCTTACCTTGACGAAGCCTTCAAACTGGCTTTTAATCTCCTCACAGTTCAGTAAGGATAAGACCCCTTCTCCTTTGTAGCATCTCTGTATTGTTTTCATGAATACAAAGTCATCATGAAGATTCCTTTCATCTTCTATCTGTTTGAAAATAACAGGGATATGAGCAATGTCATTTTGAAAGAGAATGCAGCTAAAAACATCTGTCTTCACATTCAATTCCACACCATCTACAACGGGAGAGGGACACTGAGGAATAACAAGCTATTATACTGGCTTATTGGTATTTGGAATTTGCCGTTTAAAAATCTATAAAACCCAGCAATTAAGATGTCATATTATCTAAAACTCTAGGTAGAAATCAGAGCTATTCTAATAAACTTTCATCACAAAAATGCACATTTTTTTCAACATACTATAGCACCACTATTCTATAACTGTCATATTTCCCATTCCTCTGGTAATGATTGCTCATTATAAACACCAGTCCATAAAATAGCTTTCTGCAGTGCTATTTTGCCTGCTTCATCTTAGCATTTGTGATGCAATGCTTTATACAAAGAAGTCAATTTGCAATGTGTCAATTAACTTGAGTTCTAATTACATCTCTCTCCCTTTTTAACTTAAGTATTTTAGAAAACATTTCCATCTTTAAAGAAATCATTTTTCATCCTCAATGTTAATGAGATGTTTTATTTTCCAATGTCTTAGAATATTTAAATGTATAGAATTCACTAGTATCATCAACAAATTTTGCACCATTTTCTTATTTTAGGAATATATTTTTTTAGATTCTAAACAAGATCCAATTAGCTGGCAGCTTTTGTTGTCATTAAGATCACACCTAAATATTATGGTACATTCGAGTCTACCCAGGTCACTACTTCCCCTTTAAAGGCTAGGCCTATGTCCAGGCATTTGATTGACAGAGCATATCAGGTCAAACACAAACAAACCAACGACCAGACCAGAAGACCCCTCTCTCCCCAGTGGTAAAACCTAAAATTTGTGTAACCTAGTGGATCGCTTCAATCCTCATTGCCTCACTTTATCTTGATAGAAAATATCATGGTCTTAATTCCAGGTCTGCATCCTAAGAGAGGACACCAAGCATCCCTAAGAACATGCAGTCATCCAACCACAGTTCCCACATTCAGAATTTTAGGAACAACCTGATAATTGATCAGTTTTCTCCTTTACATCTACTTGTATGACTGGCATTGTGTCAATACAACCAATAATGCTTCTTAGTGGAAATGAATAAATACATGGAAACAAAATAAATCCTGATGGCTATCTTTTCCTAAGAATGAAAAACAACCTAAATTACTCTATTTTTTTTCATTTGTTTCTGCAAGTCTAACCCCTTAAGAATGTAAAACATCTCCAAGGGAAACTGAGTATCTTTTATCTATAATTAGTGCTTGAAGAATTATATAAAGAATGCCATTTATACTCAAAGACTGCAAATTTTGGGACTTATCCATTTCTATGTTAATCTGAATCACTATGAAGTTTAGATCAAATTGTTGCCCTCCTTCCCTGGTTTTAAATCTAATGGAAAAAGTTGTCTTCCTCAGAAAACAAAATAGCTTACTTTTTAAGCAAAACTTTAGCAAATAATTAAAGTTAGTGCATATGTCATGTTTACTGTGTGTCGGGCACTGTTCTGGGCTCTTTACAAGGCTAAAATCACTTAATCTATGACTACCATTGTCATCCTCATTTCTCAGATATGGAAACTGAGGCACAGAAATAACTTGCCCTGGAATTACAAAGATGGTGGAGGCAAAGCCAAGATTTGAACCCGGCCTGTCTGACTCCAAATCCCAAGATCCTAACCAGAGACAAGAATATGAGACTTCACTGACTAGACAACAAACATTACACCACAAAACCATTCATCTATTTGGGTTTCTACCATTGTCCACCATTTGGGCATAACTAAAACAAGCCAACCCACAAATCAATAAGGATTCCAAACCGAGTTAATAAATACTTTTGTTTCATCTTACCTTGTCCAATCTTCTATGAAGATACACGGCAAAAAGCGCAGACCCAATCATCTGGGTAATAAGAAAAATAGAAAGTAAATACATAAAAATTTTCATGCTGACAGGTGGTCCAGTGGCCGCAGATCGGGGAGAAGGTTGGCTGTACGTTTCGATCATACTGTGTTAAAGCTGAAATGGTATCGTCTGACCTAGAAGGTGGCAGAGGCAGCATGAGAAGATTGTCAAAGTGGCCACCTTACTCAGGATTAGTTAAGAGCACACAATCGTCTCAGCCCACACTTCCTGGAAAATGTGCTTCGTAGTCTTCTCTCCCAGCAAAAAAGTTACGTAAAGGTTTTTTTTTTTTTTTAAATTATACCCATATCATTCACTTCCAGGCTTTCCTTTTTGTTAGTAAAGAAGAAACAAGTTTCTTCTTCCATACATTCATTCTTGCCTTGAAATGTCATAGACTTCTTCACAGACAATGGCAGTATTTTCCTATTGCTGTCTAACTTTTTGGGTTCACCAGTTTCAAGGAAAGTGACAAATTCATCCACCAGCAACAGACTTATTTCAATTTCAATTTTACTAATACAAAGCGGGAACCTGGTATATGGGGAAAGAAATATATGTCAACAAAAGTTTGGATTGATTTTATGATCAGTATGCCACTAGCCAATTGCTTCTCAAGACTTTACTTCTTTATTTTATTTTATTTATTTTATTTGCAACAGGGTCTCATTCTGTCACCCGGGCTGGAGTACAGTGACATAACAACTGCTCAGGCTCAGGTGATCCTTCTGCCTCAGCCTCTGGAGTAGCTGGGACTACAGGAGTGTGCTACCATGTCTGGCTAATTTTTTTTTAATAGAGACAAGGTCTTGTTATGTTGCCTAGGCTGGTCCCCAACTCCTAGAATCAAGCAACCCTCCAACCTTGGTCTCCCAAAGTGCTGGGGCTACAGGTGTGTGCCACCATGCTCAGCTACTTCTTTAACCTTTACACTCAATGAAATCCCAGCAATCTTTCAGCATTTACATAACATAAAACAAAAAAAAAGAGTGCTGACTATTATTAAATAAAATTTAGCTGGAAAGCTAATGCAAGGAAAATAAAGTTATCAAATGCAAAGGTTAAATAGAATCTCAAGGGAAATCAGGCCAAGAGTCTGAAGTTAGAGCAAAAATGGTGACTTGACTTAGCCAAGTTGCCTATCTACACTGTTCCAATCCATCAGATAATTGCTGATGCTGATATAATGTTCAGAATAGGGAAAAGAGGCTGCAGTTAAGAGGTCTAGATTCTAGTGTTTGCTCTCTCAATAAATTGCTATGGACCTTGGACAAATCACTTCACCTCTTTAGATCTGTTTCCTCATATCCAAAGGCGGCAGTAGCACCGGCCTTTCCTACCCCATAGGTTGTTGTGAAGACCAAATGAAGACGTGCATGAAAGAGATTTGAAACATGTCAGGTAATAGACAACTCTCATCTCAAAATTGTTGGAATCTGCTTGGCCCAAGAAATGAGTTTTCCAAATAATTGCCAACTCCTTACACACTGACAAAAACCAAACAAACAATAACAACACTCAAAACACCTAAAGTTTTGACAACGAATTGAATCATTGAGGTATGTAGGATTACACATTTCTGAATGACTTTCGCATTATCTTATCAGATTGCATTCAAACTAACAGCAGCTGTGGAAACCCCTACCCCACATCCCAACCTGGTCTAGAAACCATGATAAAATTGCTTTAGTGAATCCTATAAAATTGTTTTGAGAGACAAATAGGAAATGTAAAAACTGCTCTGATATTCATGCTGTCTATATAGTTAGCACCTGCTTTCTTCTCCGCCCACGCCCCAGCATCCTGTCCTGGGCCCAGATCTGTGTAGCTTTTCATTACATCTGCCAAGTAGGTGGCTTAAATGCACGTGACGAACTTTGATCAGTCAAGTCAAAGGCTTTGGTTCTTAGAGACAAGTAACCTTAGTTCCACTGAAGGAAAATCATCATGGGAGCCAAAATGGGCTCAAGGACTTTTCCAAGGCCAGTTTCATACAATTACAGAATACTAGAGCTGCAAGGGCCTGCAAAGGTGATTGGTTTAGACAAGCCCCGAGGGAAAAGATGCTAAAGGGATCACAGAGATGGATGCCTCCACTTCTTGATCTCCAGCCTCCTGCAGTCTGATTTCTGCCCACAATATTCCCCTGAAATTGCTCCCACAATTAGTTGCTCAATAGTTTTGATTGAATACTCTTCAGAGTTTATTTTTCATGACCTCTCCATTACTGTGTTGGCCTATGATTTTACTACCATCTTTTTGAATACTCTCCCCCCTTGAATTCTACACCACTGGGTTTCTGTCTCTTAGAATCCTTCTTCAAGTGAATTTCTTTGCTTTTTTTTTTAAACTAGGAAAGGTAGATTTATTAAAGGAAAGATACATTGTGAAAGGCACAATGGGCAGAGCAACAGCAAGAGTGTCTGCTGTCTGCTGCCTTCTTTGTTGTTTTTGTTTGTTTGTTTGTTTTTAGTTGGAGTCTTACTCCATTGCCCAGACTGGAATGCAGTGGCACACTCACAGCCATCCCAGCGTTGATCTGCTGGGCTCCAGGGATCCTTCCACCTACTTGGATTCTGCCAGGTAGCCGGAATTACAGGCGCACACTGCCATGCCCTGCTAATTTTTGGTTCATTTAGAGACGAGGTCTCACCAAGTTGCCCAGGCTGGTCTTGAACCTGCGGGCTTAGGCAATCCACTCACCTTGGCCTCCCAAAGTGCTGGGATTACAGGCTGAGCCGCCGAGCCCGGCCTTCTTTGCTCTTCATACTTCCTAAAACTTTGGTATTCTCTCTCCTCACTTTTTCCTCTCCTCCCTTCTCCTCTCTCCTGCTCTCTTTTCTCATTCTCCATAATTACTCCAAAATCCCTTCCGTGGTTTCTTTTTTTTTTTTTTTTACTAGTATGTACATTGTGATAAATGCCAAATCTAAAACCACAGCCCTGAACTTCAGACTTATAAGAGCTACCTCTGAATATCTTTACTTAGACATCCCAAGGCCACTCCACACTGGGCATATCCCAAACTTAACTCATCTCCCCACTCTATTTCCAACCCAGACCTGTTCTCTCCCTTAAGGTTCTACAAATCTCAGTGAATGGTCCCATCACCCACCTAATTGCTCAAGTCAGAGATTTGGGAGTCATCCATGGCTCCTTCCTGTCTCTTGACTCAGATTGCCCCAATCCCAGTCTCTTTCTCCCCAAACTTCTGGGTTTTCACCCCTACTCTCCTCGCCACCTGCCAACAGCTTAGTCCAGGCCTACATAGTCTCTCTTTTCTAGGTTGCTGAACAGTACTATCCTAATTTATCGCCTTGCTTCTCTTCCTGTCCCATCCCATCCATCTTCCACACTGCCAGCAGATTGCAAATTCTAAATCTTACAAATGACCATATTATCTAATCCGATTTGATCCTCTAATACTCTTTTCTTGATCCAAGGATATAACTGACACAATGCCCTGGCATATTCAACATGAATGAAATTGGCTTGAGAATGCTCTGCTTGTTCCTTAATTCTATTTTTTTTTTTTTTTGAGTCAAAGTCTCACTCTGCTGCCCAGTCTGTAGTGCAATGGCACAATCATGGCTCATCACAGCCTTATCTCCTGGGCTCAAATGATCCTCCCACCTCAGCCTCCCACAGTGCTGAGTTTACAGATGTGAGCCACTGTGTCTAGCCTTGTTCCTCAATTTTTGAAACCTCCTCTTTCTTCCATCTTTCTGCTGGTTCTCTAGCTTGATGCCACAATTGACTACTTTCCAGTTTCCAAACTTAAGCTCTGTTTTCTGAATTCCAATTTTAGAAGCCCTTTGTGTCACGACCTCCCATACCTCTCTCTCCCCAACAAGGAGTGGACTGGTTGTGGTGATGGATCCCCTTTTAAAATCTTCAGCCGCCTGATGCAACCAGAAATGATTATCAAACTTAGTTTCCAATAAATTTATAAGAGTCACGAAGTGCATGAAAGTGCCTGTAGCCACATCAAATATTGGCCATCTTTTTCTTAGTTTACAGAAAGAATTAAGGTAATGAATTGAAGTATCATTTTTCAGTTTTTCTTACACGGAATTTTTTTACACAGATTAAACTTTTTTTTTAATCTGTCACCTTTTTTCTACTATTTTTCTGCTAGTTAGTGATTGACATGTAACAAATACATATCAAGAAAAAAATAAGAAAAACAATGGATCATACTTCAACAGCTTGTTTTTTATGTGAATATGCTTGTGGTTGTGATTTGATATTGATAACCTAGAACACAGTCATAGTTTCTGCTAGGAAAATTCTTTCCAGTACATATGAAAGAGTTAAATACATCAGTATTTTGTTTGTTCTATGAAGGACCTCACAAGGGTTCTTTTCCCTGAATATGTCTGGAAAACTCTAAAAGAAAGGGTCTCAATTCTTAGTAAGATAAATGAGCTGACCTCTGCCCACATTTCTCTCAACTTTCATAACTCATTCAGTCTCAAACCTGAGCATCAAGCATATTAAGCTGGTTTTATTTCCTTGGAAGTGCTGTGCTTGTTCATGCTGTTTCCTCTGCGCAGGCTGATTTCCTCCTTTCTTATCCATAAATATTGAAGTGAAATGTACCGTCTCGGCCAACAAGTTGCCTTCTTCTGTGCTTAATCTACTATAGCATTTGCCACATCACATCATAATAGGCTTGTTTGATTTTTCTGCCATTAGCCTTCTGCCTCAGCCTTCCAGGTTGCCGGAACTACAGGAGCGTGCTACCACGCCCAGCTAATTTTTGATTTATTATAGAGACTAGGTCTTGCAAAGTTGCCCGGGCTGGTCTCGAACCCACGGGTTCAGGAAATCCACTCGCCTCAGCCTCCCAAAGTGCTGGGATTACAGGCTGAGCCACTGAGCCCGACCTTCTTTGCTCTTTACACTTCCTAAAACTTTGGTATTTCATCTCCTCACTTTTCCCTCTCCTCCCTTTTCCCCTCTCCTGCCCTCTTTTCTCATTTGCCATAATTACTCCAAAATCACTTCCATGTTTTTTTTCACTAGTATGTTCACTGTGATAAATCCCAAATCTAAAACCACAGCCCTGAACTTCAGACTTGTAAGAACAACTACAAGTTCTTAATCTGTGCTTAATCTATTATAGCATTTGCCATATCACACATCATAATGGACTTGTTTGATTTTTCCACCATTAGCTCTTAGAGGAAGGAGACAACTTTTTTTTTTCTTTAAATCTTAGAATCCTTGGTTCCTAATACATTGCAAACAATTAGTAAATATTTGCCAAATAACTAAATTTTCCTTTAAAAGAATAGAAAAGGAAGTTGTAAAACATTCTAACCTGAAAGAATAGTACTGGCCAGCCTCTCTGGTGATACAAACTAAAATTTAAGTTTTCTTCTATTCCTTTAATTATCTCTCTTTCCTCTGGAGTCAGTTCCATTTGTTTATTTTGGTTCTTTTTGTTTGACAGTTTTTCTCAAATGTCTGGTAATCTTTAGTTGTCTGGTCATATTTATAAATGAAAAACTGTGCTGGTTATTATGGGTAGATGGCATGAATTTCCTCTGCAATTGTGTTGATCTGTTTTCCCACAAACCTCTCTCCAGAATGGGAGGATCTGACTGGGGATTCTGTTTAAGTGCGTAGGCCCTATCAACAGTCAGGCTTCCCTTTAGGTTATGTGGGTGGAGAGGCAGGAAGACCAGGGACCCCCACAACTGATGAAGTAAGGAGGGCTTTTCTCTGAGGGTGGAGCCCTTTAGAGGGTTTCACTCTTGACTAATACTGGTTTTCCTTTTGTTTTCGTCCTCCTCTTTGTTGTGGAGGTCTCAGCACCCTCCCTAGAGGTCTCTCCAGGCAACTTTAACCTGAAGACAAAGCAAAATGCAGCTACTAACAAATGGTCCACTGGCCAAAGAGAGGTAAAAGAAAAGGATCTCCTGTCCCAGCATTTCCACTGCAGCTCTTCAACATGTTATGGTAATGATTGTCTCCCAGCCCACTCCTGCTCTTCACTTTCATTGACTCTGAGAGGTGCTTCTTTGGGAAAGCATACTCTTACCTATGGTTTCTTGAATTGCAATGTTTTCTACTCTGATTTCTCTGTTAGTCCAAATTCATTGCCTTCCTTGTTTCCTAGTGTCTCTCAAAATTCATGTCACGTGGATGTCACCTTTTAAAAATTTCCCATGTTTGTTGTGGTTTCTTTCTCTTTATGCTTATTTTTGACTAAGTAATACATTCACGTGGTTAAAACTGTAAAGGATACAGGCCAGGTGCAGTGGCTCACATCTGTAATTCTAGCACTTTAGGAGGCAGATTGCTTGAGCCCAGGAGTTCAAGACCAGCCTAAGCAACATGGCAAGACCTTGTCTCTACAAAAAAAATTTAAAAATTAGCTGGGCATGGTGGTACACAACTGTAGTCTGAGCTACTGTACCACAATTTATTTAACTCATCCCCTATTGATGAACACTTAGATTGCTTCCAGTAATATGATATTTTAAAATGCTAGCGAGGTTCGGTGGCTCAGCCTGTAATCCCTCGCCTAGTGAGGCTGAGGTGAGCAGATTGCCTGAGCCTGCAGGTTCGAGACCCACCTGGGCAACTTGGTGAGACCTCATCTGTACAATAAATAAAAAATTAGCTGGGCATGGTAGCGCGCACCTGTAATTCCGGCTACTCGGAGGGCTGAGGTGGAAGGATCGCAGAAGCCCAGCAGCTTGAGGCTGCGGTGGCCGGGAGCGGCCACTGCGCTCCAGTCTGGGTGACAGAGTGAGACTCCAACTCAAAAAAATTAAAAATAAAAAAAATAAAAATGCTGCAACACCAAGGCAAGAAGATTGCTTGAGTCCACGGGTTTGAGACCAGCCAAGGCAACTTAGTGAGACCTTATCTCTACAATAAATCAAGAAATTATCTGGGTGTGGTGGCGCATGCCTGTAGTTCCAGCTACTTGGAAGGTTGAAAGGGAAGGACTGCCTGAGCCCAGCAGGTCGAGGCTGTGGTGGCCATGAGTGTGCCAAGCCTGGACGACAGAGTGAGACTCTGACTCAAAAAAAAAAAAATGCTACAACAAAATAACTTTGTCTTTATTCATTATAAAGTCTTTTCAGGCATTTTTATGGGATCTGGAGGGCTAAAATTTGTATATATCTTAACACTGAGCAATCAACTTTTAACCTAAACACATCACACTCAAAGGAAAATGATTTAAAGTTGTTTTATTTTCCATTGGTCAGATTGCTGCACAGTCAACTGTGTATGTTATACACCTTTTTCAAAGTCAAGCATCACATTTTAAAACTTTCAATGCAAAGTCCTGTATAGCCCTAAAAATGTGGATTGCGCCATGTGGGATTCTCCATGTGGACCTGCAGCAGAAAGTCAAAGATGATGTGATCTCTGGTACTCCCATCCAGAATGCTGCATTCGTTGTCTAGATTGGTAAGAAGTAACTCCAGGAGACACTTCTTTGAATCAGTTCATTTGTTTAAATCAGCATTCACTAAGTGCCTATTCTGGGTCAGTCAGGTGCTAAGCTGGACCCTGGGGATACAAAGAAAAACATGATAGTCCCTGCCTTGCCAGGAGCTCTCAGTTCAGGGAAGTTGACCGATACAAGAGCAGACAACCATAAACAATGTGAAAAGTGTCTCAGTAGAGAGTAACACAGAATGTTGTGGGAACATAAAGGAGGAGTTACCTACCCAGCCAGGGGATTGGGCTAGAAAAGTTATCTGAGAAGGTTCTCTAGAAGAGACAACTGTCATAACTTTGCATCCTGACTTGTAGCACTCTACTGAAAAATCCCAACATCCAGTGTCTATCTGCTGTCCTTTGCTTTTCTGGTCCAGAATCTTCCACTCTTTTCCATTTTGCAGAATTCTTCTAGTTGGTTATCTTTATTCTGACACATCAAAGGCTAAGGAGGAATAAGGTGGGAGGGGGTTGGGGACAATCATTTCCAGCATAGATGATTGTAGTTGGGAATAGGGATGTTTGGAGTGTTGGCCTGGTTTCGGGCATTAGTTTTGATAGTGTGACCAGAATCCCTCAATCCCAGGTTCCCAAGGTGAAATTTCTTGACAAATGTCCACTTATGGTTTCTGACTTGTGGGAGCTCTGACCCCACTCCCAATTTGTGTGTGTGTGTGTGTGTGTGTGTGTGTGTGTGTGTGTGTGTGTAGTTATAGTCATTGATGTGTTTAGATAGACAAGAAATGCAGGGCACAGTGGCTACTACTAGAATGTAAAACTGAGGCATGGAGAGAGGGAGAGTTTTACTTTCTGCTCTATTCCTTCTGTGCTTTTTGCATTATTTTTACAATAAGCTTGTTTTACTTTTATAATAATTTATTTTTGACAAACTTTTTATTGATGTAAACCTTCACACATAAAAATGCACAAGTCATAAGCTTAATAAATTTTCATAAATAAGTAATCATCACCCAGGCTATAGGTCTATACTAGTGTCTCAGAAGACCCTTCCCTCTAGGAGGCTAAACCCTGGCTCCTATGCCCAGAAACCCCTCCACACAGTCTTTCCCTGCCCCCCCAATTTACCTCCACCCCAATAATTATTCTTTCTAAAAAATTTTAATATAAAGATGTGGGGTACAATTCAAGGTTAGGTATATAAACATTGATCACGCAGCTTCCCTGGTTGATGAGGTATGCCCCTTCCTCCCCTGCCAATCCCACCATCCCCCACAGTTTCCCACTAATGCCAATCACTTTCTTATAGCATTATAACCTAATAATTCTTGTCTTAACCCTTTCACGGTTCTCTCTCTCCAACTTCTACTCTCTCTCTCTCCAACTTCTAGCTTCTATCCTCCAGGTTGCCCTCTTCTGTTCGGACCCCAGGAGGTTCCGGCAGTCTCTGATTTCTCCTGTGGTCCATTCCTGACAACTCCTCCGGAGCTGTTTCTGAAATGAGCCCTCTACTCCTAAGACATCTCCTAGGTGTTCTCACAGGAGACTGCTTTCTTAGTGGGAATCTGACTCAGGAGACTACTAGTTCTCCCACAGTGTCTCTTGGAACCAGGCCCACTGTTTCATAAATGGGGAAACTGGGACTTGGAGAAAGGGAATGACTTACCAAGGTCATGCAGCATGTTAGTGGCACAGCTGAGACTAGCCCAGGCCTCCTGATTTCCAGCCCAAGGCTCTTTTCCAGGAATCAGGCTGTCTCTCACAAAACTCAGGTCTTCTAGCCAGTATCAGCTCCCACCCACTGACTGCACTGTTCACCCATCTCTGCTAGTACTTCCTTCCTGAGCCACTTCGTTAAAACTGAAGTTGGCCCATCCAGGCTTCTGACTCAGCAGCCTAGCAAAGAACATCTAGCCATGTTTGCATATGCTTAAGGAAACGCCAGGGGCAAGAATAATTTTTTTCCTGGCTGAGTGGGGGGATGTAAAAGGAGGTAGAGAAGTTCAATTAAATAGTAAGATTTGAATGAAAGGTAATATCTCAGCACAAGATACACCACAGGGACCATGGGGGTGGGGTAGGAAGTGGAAGGGCTATATCAAAAGGTTTATGATTACCAGTTAAATACATTTTGGTACAGAAGTCTATTTACTGGCTTAGGCAGACCCCCGTGACACAGTTTGTGCAAATATCATAGTAAAAAAATTAAAAAATATAGTTCCATTTTTAAAAAAATAAGCCAAGTGTCCCCAAAGTGTCTATGAGTGGAAATTAGAAATTATCTGTATGTTATCCCCCCCATTATCTACATCTATGTTAATTTTTGTCCACAGATTGCTAGATGGAACACAATTATCATGGCCTTCAAGGCTGCTGTGGCACAGACATTCCCCTGAGAATACAAGGAGTCGGGGACTTTTTTCCTTCACAGTGTCCCACAGTGAACTGTATCATCTTGGTAAGTGTGAACTTGGGACAGCTCCCACTTGTGTACATCCACATAGAACCCAACAGCCCCTGATTTTTACATCAAGATGTTTTCTGACTGTGAAAAGGAGAAAGTCCTGGTACCCTTTGTTACAGGGTGGTTGCTGCCTGAGGACCCTTCTCCTGACATGGGAGAACCACTACATCTGAAGCGTGTTCAATAAGCAGTGGCATTGACACTTACATAGGGCTGATCATGTTCCATAAATTCATGCTTAGTGAAATCTTTTTTTTTTTTTGAAATAGAGTCTTTGTAGATGTAATTAGTTAAATTAAGATGAGGTCACACAGAATTAGTGTGGGCCCTAATTTAATGACCGATGTTCTTATAAAAAGATGGAAATTTGCAAAAGACACACACACACAGGAGGAAGATGGCCATGTGAAGATGGAAGTGGAGACTGGAGAAATGTGTCTACAAGCCAAGAAACATCAAGGATTGCTAGCAGCCATTGGAAAGCTAGGAGGAAGCAACAAAAGATCCTCCCTTAGGTCCTTTAGAGCAGTGGTCCCCAATCCCCAGGCCGCAGACCCCTACTGGTCCTGCTGCCTGTTAGGAACTAGACCGGACAGCAGGAAGTGAGGCACAGGTAAGTGGAGCTCTGCCTCCTGTCAGATCAGTGGCAGCATTAAATTCTCAGAGAAGCATGAACCCTGTTGTGAACAGCGCATGCGAGGTATCTAGATTGCAAGCTCCTTATGAGAATCTAAAGCCTGATGCTCCCCACTGCCCCGTCCGTGGAAAAATTGCCTTCCACAAAGCCAGTCCCTGATGCCAAAAAGTTTGGAGACAGCTGTTTAGAGAGAGCATGGTTCAGCTAACACCTTGAGTTCGCACTTCTGGCATCCAGAACTGCGCAAGAATACATTCGGTTGTTTCAAGTTCCCCAGTTTGTGATCAGTTGTTACAGCAGCACTCGAAAACTAATACAACACTTCAGTAGAAGAAACAGACCCTATCTTCTGAAATGCTGTCCCAATCAAGACCTGAGGAGAAAGATGCTCACCAACAGAGGACACCCTCTCAAGGAGAGGGACTGTGTAGCTCTTCGATTGTGCTCTACACTGGTCTACATGTACACAGAGAAACAAGTCTGGAAAGTACACAAGTCTTGGTGTCTGGGTGACAGGCTTTAGAATATTTTATCCTTCTGCTTTAACTTGTCAGTATCTTTGAAGTTTTCTACAAAAAAATATGCTACTTGTATGGAAATAAGTATGTATAGCTGTATCTAACCATCTTCTCTTTACCCATCTACCTATCTTTAATTACTTATATCCTCATGCACTCAAAGACCACTTCCAAGTGAAATAGTTCCAGAGTATCTTCATTTCTTGTAGGCCCAAGGCTAGGAACTACTTCCTAGAAGCTGTGGCAAGGATGAATGTAGATGATAGAAAAACCATATATTTTTATAGTATTTGATACGCTTCAAAGAGCACACCTCCATTTCCATCAACCCATTCAACCTCATATCCCTCTGACAGATAAGGAACCTGAGGTTCCAACTTCTGTCATCCTCCAGGCTGTCCTCTTCAATTCTGATCCCAGGCTCAAGGACTTGTTAAGCAACTCCTCCAAGGTCTCATAGCTAGTAACTCATGATCTTGATGCCTGGTCTGGCACTAGTTTCTAGAATGTAAGATCCGTAAGGGCAGGACATTTTTTTTGTCTTGCTCACTGTTGTATCTCCAGCACTTGGAATGGTGCCTGGCATATAGAAGATGATCAGCAAATTGTCATTACATGAACGTATAATTATAGTGTGAGAAAAGCAAACTCCTCTGGAGAAGATTTTCTGCCACGAGGATCATTTTTTTCCCAGGTCAGGCTATAGTGCTTTGCAGAAGACAAGCAGGACTGCAGAGGAGGTCCCAGTTATCTTCCCAGTCTCTGTCCTTCCACAACCTGGCACCCATCCCCAGGTAAGAAAAATGTAATTCCTAGGTCTGGTCTCTCACATAACCTACTAGGAAGTTTCAGTGTGGTGTGACTCAAAGTAGGGCTGGAAAAAGGTCCTTATCTAAAAATGGTGCCATTCAGTAAAAAGATCTTGGGATAAGGTTGGGGGGGCAGGCAAAATGCTTTGGTTCTGGGACAAAGAACAGGACACATCAATAAATATTCAGAGAGACAGAGAGAGAAGGTAGTGGGAAAATGGATGAAACAGTTTAAAAACAGAACAAGAATGTATAAAAACAAATCAGGAAGGTAGTGGGAAAATGGATGAAACAGTTTAAAAACAGAACAAGAATGTATAAAAACAAATCAGGAAGGCAGATCTTGGTGAAACAAACAGGGAAAAGGTGGGTTGGGGCAGGTAGAAACTGTTGAGTCCTGCCTCTCCTCCCCGCCTTCCACCCCAGCCCAACCCCCAGTTCTCAGGCCCTCTCCTCAGGATAACCCCACCTCCCCAATACAGGTGATACCTTCACATCCGGTCTGGCGTCCAGGTCTCCCAGAGGACAGGCTTTGCACTGAGAGGCAGGCGGGCTCCCTCCACAGGTCTCCTTTTTAAGTGCAAACGCTCCTGGGAAAGCTGCTGGGGCTTAAATTTCCAGGAGGCACTAAAGCTGCCCCCTCCCCAGCCTGGAAGGGTGGGGGTGTGGCTACCAAGTGCTGGCGGGGACTGGGTGGGGGAAAACTGGGGTATTTGGGAAGGGGAGAGGGAGCAGGGGGCCTCTGAGGTCTGAGATCAGGGGAGTAGAGCTCTGGGGACCCCCAGCATTTCACAGTCCTCCCCTGCCCGGCTTTTTTCTCACACCCCAAGACCGGAAGAGGAAGCATAAGGAGGACTAAGGACCAACTAATTGTGGGTAAGGAAGTTGCCTTAAAAAGGCAAGCTCGCACCACTGTCTTAATTAAGAACCGAGTCTGGCTAATTGGGGAGGGGTGCGGTTTTGATAGCAAAAGACTTCAGGAGATCACACATTTGTACGTCCAGGCGTTCTGGGAAAGGAAGTTCTTCTGGGTCCTTTGAGCTACGTGGAAGGGGAGCCGAGAGTGTTATTCTTCTTTTTCAACATTGCTTACTCCTGCCCTCAGCCTTCTAGGGTTCGCAGCACCAGTAAGAACTAGGCACAAACAGTCAATCCAGGATTTTACTCGTGTGGCTGAACCCAAGAATTAATGCATTCTGTCAATTAGCAATGCTCCTATTTCCACACTTCTTAACAAAAACTTGTCTTAAAATTTACTTCCATCTGGTAGTAGAATGTTCATTTGTGGCTTAGGACACGTAAGAATTTCCTGGTGGGACTTGGGAGTATCCTTCACAGAGTTGGTGAGCTGTGAAAATGACTGCATTTTCAGAGTTAGCTCCTCTGAAACCGGAAATGTGAACAGAGCTGACTTAGTGCTAATACTTTCTCTTACTCCTGTACGAAAGAGGAAAGACTGTGCTCAAGTTAGCAGTGATGTGCGAAAACCACAGTAGAGGTTTTGTGAAGAAGAGCATCTGTGGCTTTTGCACAAGTTATTCCTAAACCGAGGCTGGGGATGGCATATGACACTTTTCAAAGTAGCATCTGGATTGGTATTTCACTGAAATGAAGATCTTTCAGCAAGACCGGAAAGCAAAAATCTTTGTTTCGTGACCTCTGCAGGAAAGTAATAGTTTCATTGTGGAACATTCTAGAATGGTAGGCTCAGACCATGGCCTGGAAGAACTGTAGGCCTTTTGGGGTGGGAGGAGGCAAGACAGGGAAAATCTAATTCCCAATAAAGGTTTCTGATCGTTTTCCACTGACTCCACTCTCTCACCTAGTTCTCCAGCCACCTCTTCTGGCACAGATGATCTGATTAAATAGCTGGGGAAGAGGAAGCTGAGAAGAATAATGAATGTCAATCTCAGGAAGTCCAGAACATTTTAAACTCAAATGTTATCTTCATATGCAAGAAGTTTGCATGAGTTGTACTGGGAGTGCTATAAAGTATGTCATACACCTAGATGTGGCGCTGGAAAAGGTCAGTGCTATTTTAGAACTATCTCAGATTTGGTTAAGAAGAAAAAAGGTATTTACCATGTAAACATGTGAATATCATTAATGAATAAGTAAGTGACTAGGAAGAACAAAGAAACAGCCTCGTGCAGTAGAATAAATGTCTTTGCTTCTCACTGGTTCCTGGGCTGGCTTAAGCACCTATGGAATAAACTAGGAATTTTGTTGTTGTTGTTTCTTTTTACTGGGTTAGTTCCATATTTTGGTCTTCAAGCTCTAAGAAAATGTTTTTAAGTCGCCAATTCTCCTAAACAGCATCGGGCTTAGGCAGTTTTGTGAATCAGTTCATTCAAACTTTAGAGGAGCAGGTAATTTTGACACTTTTTCAAATGTTCTAGAACAGAGAAAAATAAGATGTTCCCAATGTTTTAAACCAAAGCCAGCATAATATTGATATCAAAATCTGACAAAGAGCACAAAAAATGAAGATATCAGTCTTACATATAAATATTTAATTAAAATATTAATAAATGAATTTAACAGTATGTGAATATACTTATACCTTCACCAGGAGAGACCCAGTCAAGTCATGAAAGGATGGTTTAATATTAGAAAATCTATTACTCAAATTCACTTAACTAACAAAACAAAAAAAAAGCACTATTGTGGTAAATGGTGAAAAAGCAAACAATTCAACATCATTTCCTGATGATACTTTTGGAAGAGGAAGAATAGCAACATTCTTCATCCCTAAGATAAATTAATATTTCAGTCTTACTATCATTATGAACTTGGGCATATCACTTACTCTTTGTGCCTCAGTTTCCTCATCTCTTAAATGGGGATACGTCTCAGTACTGTTGTGAGGATTCAATAATATATACGTAAAGGTTTTCACACAACACCAAATGCTCCCCACCCTCTTTCCACCTTTTTTTCTCATGTGAGTAACACCCATTTACCCTATGTAAAGCACACAAAGGGAAGTGATATATTTTCATTTTTCTGTTTCCCTGTGTTTTTTCATTTGCACCAGTGGATGTAGACTGTTTTTATTGCTGCTCTGTCCTGTGTTTTTTCAAAGTCAATTCAAAATATAAAGACATATCTCTAAACAATACATTTTGTTGGGAAAAACAAAACTGCAATTTGGGGTATACACAGAGACTTAGGTAGTCTTGGCCATGTCCAAAGAGCAAATGGATGGTTGGGGCTTTTATTAGAAAGAGAAATGTTACGTATTGTTTTGAAAGAAAACTCACTGGCACTAGTGAAGTTTTTGGTGAGTGACGGCTGTGGGTAAAACTAAGCTTAAAGTCAAGCCACGTCATTTCAGCAGCTACTAGGTAAAACTGGTCTTAAGGTTAAACAGGTCACTGGGGCAGCTGGCTTGTGATATAATACCCAGGCAGGTACTTTATGTCCTGAGTGCTTCCTTCCCCCCACCTGTCTCTCAACTGTACCTTGGTTGGGTATGACAGGATAACGCCTTAGAATCAATTTTGATGATGATCTTATAAACAAAGTAACACTCTTCTTGACCACTCAGGCATTCAGCCCCCTCTATGCTAACTCCTAGACCCTTTTAAAGTAAGATTGTACTGACTGGCTTCATTGGTTGAAATAGCCCAATGGTTTCCCAATGCTGTTTGCACATTAGAATAAACCTAGGTTTTCCTAGCTGATTCTGTTGGGCAGCTATTAATAGAATTGCAAACTGATGTCGTAGTCATTTCACTCCAACTTGCCAATACTTTAACTAGCTCCATACAAATTTATGTATATGTCATTTGATTCTGAATTCAGCTTTGATTCATTACTAAAAATTAACCGAATGACTCCGTAATGCGCTGTAAAAGACCATTCATTCTAGTGCATGCATTTTTGGAAAGAAAGAGCAGAGAACAAGTATCCAAACTTTACGGTGATCTCAAAATTAGGTAAAAAAAAAAAAAGAAAGCAAGGAGGGGTCTAAAGAACAGAGAACCAAGATTGGGAAGCGCCATAGAAACCAGAGAGGGAAACAGACACAAGAAGGACTGAGTTCAACTTTCTTGTTCCCCTTAGGCACCCTTCATCCCCAAAAGGCTTTTGACTCAGTGTGACCTGACCCCCAGAAACAAAACCACACTTCCTGGTTTCAAATCCCAACTCCACTATTCCCCAAGAATACAACATTGGACAAGTTACTAATCTTAGTGTGTCTTCATCTCATTACCTACAACATGGGGAGAACAATAGTCTCTGTTCCTAGGACTATTGTGAGACCTAAACAAGGCATCAAGAACAGCACCTGGAAAACAATATATTTTATGTTACTTGTTAGCTGTTGCTATTTCAAATGGTGCTATGCATTCCCCTTCTGCAGCAATCATCCCAGTTGTCAACCTTACAGTTTCTTTTGGTGATTAAGTTGACCCACCCAGTATAACCTCCCTTTTGAATTAACTCAAAGTCAACTCAGTTGGGACCTTAATTACATCTGCAAAATCCCCTCATCTTTGCCGGATAATGTAACCTAGTCATGGGAGTAATATCCCATTATATTCACAGATCCTGCCCATAGGCAAGGGAAAAGAAGTATAGGAGACATGTACACTGGGGTAGGAATCATGGGGCCACCTTAGAATTCTGACTTCCACAGTGATTAGAGATGACCATTGAACAACTCGGGGTGTTAGGGGCATCGACCTCCCACAAAGTCAAAAATCTTCATATAATTTTTGACTCCCCAAAACTTAACTACTAATAGAGTTCTGTTGACCAGAAGCCTTACCAATAACTTAAACAGTTGTTTACACATATTTTGTATGTTATATGTATTATATACTGTATTCTTACTATAAAGTAAGATAGATGAAAATGTGATTAAGAAAATTATAAGGAAGAGAAAACACATTTACTATTTATTAAGAGGAAGTGAATGATCATAATGGTCATGATTCTGGTCATCTTCATGTATAAGTGGACCTGCGAAGTTCAAACCCGTGTTGTTTAAGGGTCAATTGTATTTGGTTACTCTCACTCTCAGGGGCCATATCTGTTTTGTAGAATGAATAAATTAACTAATGAAAAATGAAAGAGAACCAAGGAAAAACAGTTGTGGATATATCTGTTTTGATTCACCAGAAGCTTACCACTATGCTCAAAAAGCTGTGGGAAGCTATAAATCATATGGCCAGGTGAGCATCAAGACTGAACCCCTCTTTGGTGATTGTCACATTACCAGAGGCAGTGAAGAAATAGCCTGGGATGTCTGCTGGCTTGGGCAGTTCCCACACCACAAGGTCTCCATGCACCCAGCCCTATTGCTTTGCCAGCACCTGAAGCCTAACACCTGGCACTCTGAACACAGGGGCACCCTCTGTTCTCAACTGTTTATGAAGAGATCAAGGGCATCCTGAGTGAAGGAAGGAGGGGGAGAAATGGTGTCTAAGGCCAAACCTAAGAACTTCAGAGAATGAATTCAATGCCACACTTCAAAGGCACCAGGTTTTTGTTTTTTTGTTTTTTGGGTTTTTTTTTTTTTTTTTTTTTGGCTTGGGGTGTATGGAGAGTCATATTTGCCATATGGTCTGAACTGAACTATACATTCTTCTATTTCTCTGCCATTCACCAGCCCCATCCTTCTCCTAGGGACAAAGTCCCTCTTCTAGATCAGGACCCAGGGTGAGTTCACTCAGTATTTTTTGTAACACCTTTATTGAAATTTAGTTATGACTCCCCCATTTAAAGTGTACAGTTCAATGTTTTCTAGAATATTTGCAGAGTTGTACAACCATCATCACTAACTTTAGAACATTTTTATCACCTTCAAAAGAAACTGTCCCCGTTAGCAGTCATGCCCCACTCCCCTACTCCCTCACCCCCACTCAGTTTAGATTAAGGCAGTCTCCCTGTCCCCAAGGCTCTCCCAGCCTAGTGCCACATCACTGGTTTCTGGAGGATCAGAAGACCAAGGTTCCAGGCCTGGCTGTGCTCTTGACCAGCTCAGTGATTGTGTGGCCTCCTTTTTCTGAGACTCAGTTTTCTTAGAGGTAAAACAAAGGCTTGGACCATAAAATGGGGTTAAACTATAAAAAGGGAGTTTACTGCTCTCATATTCTACCCACAAGTCACCACTGTAAGCAAGGTATTAGTTTTATCCACCAGCCCAGCATTGCTATTGCCTCCATTATGCCTTCACTTTGATTCCCCTCACCTGCAATGTGTCTGACTCCTTTAGAGCCAATCCCAGCCAATCCCACATGGCTCCCCTTTATTAAATCTAAACTCCTATGGCAACTAAACCATCTTCTACATAACCTGGTACTTCCTTATATAAATCTGTGCTTCTTATGGATGACTAGGGCATGATATCCTACAGTGTCATCCTCTTTCTCCACCTAATGCCTCATATTATGTTTTTGTAATTCTTTCCTGTTTGAGACATAGCAAGATATCGCAGTACTTCAGAACATGGGTTGGGGATGGGAAGGAAACAGAATGGGACTATCATAATGTGGGTACCTTTTTTTTTTTTTTTTTGAGTTGGATTCTCACTGTCACCCAGGCTGGAGTGCCGTGGCACACTCTTGGCCACTGCAGCCTTAACGTACTGGGCTCAGGTGTTCCTTCCACCTCAGCCTCCCAAGTACCTAGAACTATAGGCGTGAACCACCATACCTGGCTACTTTTTTTGATTTATTGTAGATAAAAGGTCTAGCCAAGTTGCCCAGGCTGCCTTTGAACCCCTGAGCTCAGGTAATCCTCTCCCCGCTGCCTCCCAAAGTGCTAGGATAACATGCGTAAACCACCATGCCCAGCTGATATGGGTACTTCTTATATACCCAGTCCATGCTAAGGATCCAATATGCTTTTTCCCAGAAGCAACTCTTGGGGTAGAACTGAAGTTAGGAAGGGTCAAGTTACTTGGCCAAAGTTGTGAGCAACACAAATAAGATGAAAATCCAGGTCTGTCTGATTTCTGTATTTGTGCTTTTAATGTCTATGATCTGATGGCTCTCACTACAGTAGGAGATGCTGGACGGGATGTAGCCAGATTAAGTCCGAATTCCTCCTGTAACTAATGGATGTTTGACTCATGACAGAGCAGGGACCTCTGCAGCTCTACCACTTGTGTGCTTAAAAAAAAAGAGGTGCACAAGAGACAGTGGTACAGAAAAAGTAGTTGAAATGATGATGGATGAAAACTCCTTAAAGTTGACAAAAAGCAGAAACCTAAAAATTGAAGAAACAAATCCCTAAACATGTACACTAGGGATAGGAATCTTGGGGGTCATCTTAGAATTCTGCCTACCACAGTGATTAAAGTTGACCCATGAACAACTTGGAGTGTTAGAGGAATAGGCTTCCACCAAATTTGAAAATCTTCTTATAAATTTTGACCCCAAAGATGTAACTACTAATAGCCTACTGTTGACTGGAAGCCTTACCAATAACACACACGGTCAATTTATTTTAACAGTTTGTGTGTGTTAAAAGAAATTCACTAAAAGAAATCCACACTAAGATATAGCATAATTAAAGTTCTGAAAACTAAAGACAAAATGAAAACCTGGAAAGCAGTCATAGAGAACCATGCTTTACCTACAGGGGACCACCAATCTGAATCACAGAGGTTTTCTCATATGATGTTATGAAGGCCAGAAGCAAGTGGCACAACATTTTTTTAAGTAATGAAAGAAAAGACATGTCAATTATAAATTTTGTATCCAGTAAAACCATCCCTCATGCATAAAGGGGGAAATCAAGACATTCTCATACAGTAGATCCCCAGCCCCTACTCACTCAGGCTCTGGGTGATCTGTCAAGACACTGAGATAAAACAACAGGCTTGTGGGAGGGTGTGGCTGCCCCCTAAATCACAGTAGAAAAAAAGTTTACCTCAAAGAGGACTAATTTCTGTTAAGAATTCATTTTTATTTAGCCAGGGATTTCTTTAAAATTGTTCTTAAACCCATTGTATTTTTTTCACAGAGAGCTCAACATTTTAGAATGTTTTATCCACCGATGCCTGATGGAGCTCTGGTTTTCTGATGAGAAAAATGATAAGCGTTCATTGTGGGAAACTTTAAAATGCAGAAAAATATAAAGAAGGAAACAAAAAGCACCCACAGCCCAAAGATAACCACTGATAACATTTTGGAGTATTTCCTTCTAGACTCTCTGGCTTGCATGCACCCTACTCAATAAAGAAATAAATATACATGTATTATGCATCACTGGAATCGAATGAACTATGTAACTTTATACCTGCTTTATCCCTGAGCATATTATTTGCTTTATCCTAAAGCATTTTTCTATTTAAGTTGTTTCCAGATTGTTTCCAGACAGCCAGGCTGTCGTCCAGGCTGGAGTACAGTGACATGATCACCGCTAACCCTCTGGGCTCAGGCAGTCCTTCTGCCTCAGCTTTCCAAGTAGCTGGGACTATAGGCACATACCACCATGCCCAGCCAATTTTTTTATTTTTATTATTGTAGAGATGAGGTCTCACTATGTTGCCCAGGCAGGTCTGGAACTCCTGGGCTCAAACAATCCTGCCTCAGCTTCCCAAAGTGCTGGGATTACAGGCATGAGCCACCATGCCTGGTAGTCAAGATTTGTCCCTATTAGGAACTGATTTTGTAAACAAATCACTGAAAATGCACTGGCTTTCAGATAATTTCCACAATGGATCAAATACTGAAAACTAATAAATGAATGAAAAGAGTTCCAAAGCCCAGAGGGTGGCAGAGTAATTTGCAGAGGTTATTCTGATAGTTTAGAACTTTTCTTCCACTTCTGTGGGACTTCATTATGTAGCACCAGGCACTGGTAGTTAACTGCTTCGTATGTCCCAAATTAGTTTATGAACTGCAGAACAAGCACAAGCTTCTCAGATGCCTTGTGCATTCTTTCCCCATTTTTAAAGAAACAATTGCTAAATTGATTCAAATGTATTTTTGAAATATTTTTGGTCAGTGTAGGAAGCAGCCTTCATAAAAATATTTTGGTGAATCTGGTGATTCACTTGATGACCTGTGAGGACCAGAGAAAGCTCTAAGTAGTAGATCTTAGCCACAGAGTTCTTCATTCCCAGTGAGAAAAGGCGCCATCTTGTAGCCAGTATGATGCTTTTCCATTTTTCCTACTTTGGGCCCATCCATCCGAGCTGAAATTAGGTGCTCCTAAGTGTTCTTTATCCTCCTCCTTGAGGGGCTTAAGGAGATACACCCTAGCAGGAACTCATAAAATGGGTTGCCTTAGGAACAGAAAAGAATGAGGTTGATGGCTCTTGCTCCAGGGTGACTCAAAGTTTCTCTGGGCCTAGTTTGCTAAGAGCCAAGAGCCCAGCTGAGCCCCTTTCCTGGGCAACCTTTTTAGGGTAAAGTATTGTTCACCCCATTGAGATTCTCAGTTTCTGAAAGTTTGGGTCAAGCAAGGGGAAAGATTGATTCATGCTCTCAACCTGGGCAATTAATTTTACAATAACTGCACAGAAGCCCCGGTTTTTAGCAAAATTCTGAAAAAGTATAAGAGCAATTTAATGACATTATCAAAAAAAGAAAGAGAAAAGAAATATGACTCAAAAACTTACCTTTTTATCATAACCATTGTTGTCATATTTCCTTCTAGTCTTGACTTTTTTTTTTTTTTGAGTAGCAGTCTCACTCTGTCACCCAGGCTGGAGTGCAGTGGCATGCTCATGGCCACCACAGCCTTGACCTGCTTGGCTCAGGTGATCCTTCTGCCTTAGCCTTGCAAGTAGCTGAAACCACAAGCACATGCCACCATGCCTGGCTAATTTTTTAATTTATTATAGAGATGGGGTCTCGCCAAGTTGCCCAGGCTGATCTCTAATCCCCGGGCTCAGGCAGTTATCTTGCTTCCGCCTCCAAAAATGCTGGGATTGCCGGCATGAGCCACTGCACCCAGCTGTAGTCTTTTCTTTAAATAAATGTTTTCATGGTTATAATTATAAAATCGATGTAATGTTTACATCCTGTTTTTTTTCACTTAGCCTTTCCTAATAAGCATTTTTCTATGTTGCTCCATATTTTAATAACCACTGCTTTAAAAGGCAACAATGTCTTTTTAATGACACTACATCACTGTGAAATGGTGGCTTTTCTCCTATTTCTCTGCAATAGATACAGGGTTAAGTAGTTTAAGACATGACTGCTGTCCTTAAAGAGATTTTACTCCTTCTGTTGGAGAGAGTCATTTCTTCAAAGACCCTTGAGTTGGAGCCCCAAAACCTGAGCAGCATCAAGTTCATGAGCAATGAAGTATGCAAGGGTGCAACTGGGTGAGTCATTTTCAGTGGCCCAAGTCTCCCATTCTCAAAAGCAGATTCTGTATTGGCACCTATCACCTATTTGACCTACTCCTAGAGAGGTGTTTCAGTGGCCTTGATGTGGGGGTTGTGTGTGTGGAAGCCTCTCCCACATCCTTTTAATCTGGTTGTTTGGTTTGCTGGAGAGTGTGTTCTGGTGGGTTTACACCCCACCCCCGTGGTAACCGAGTAAGAAGATTCTAGCATCTTGGAGGGCATCAAGTTAAATTTTGAGATGAAAAGCAGAATCTTTCTGACACTAAGTGGCTCAGCTGACGGAAGTGTCACCAAGACTCTATAGTCCTGATAAGAGTTACTGCATTTTGTCACGTTGCCAAAAACCTCCAACTCTAAGTTTTACTTAGAGACCAGTAAATGCTTAGAAATTTCTGAAATCTATAATTTGTGTTTGTTGATTTGTACAGACATCATTAATCCAGATCATTTGATTCATGAACCTGTTTCATTAGGATGAACTCCTTGTAGTATCTTAGATCCTATGAACAAAGCAGGTTCTTAATACAAGGAAATCGTCATCACTGACTGTCAAAGCTCAGGAAAAAACAAAGCTACCGGCACCGATGTGTTCTCAAGTGAATAGACTCACTTGAAAATTCGGTGGCTTTGGGTCTACTAATGACTATTCTGACTTCTAAACAGGGTAGTACCCCTTTAGCCAAAACAGCTTTGCTAAAAATGACTTTTATGACTAACTCTACACTATGTTTTCATATTGAGCCAAGAACATGTGTGTTTGTGAACTTGATATTGACCTTGATCAATAGTATCCTGGATTGATTGAAATAAGCAGCTTTTCTTGAGGTACCAACCAAACACCCCAGTTAATAGAATGTGGGCAGTGCAAGATCATTTGAAAATTAAGGCTTAAACTTTGAATTATAGGAAGACTGTGGAGAAAACAAACGAACAAAATGATGTCACAGGATACAGAAAAGCATCCTTCAATGCCAGTCCCTACAGCTTGTAAGAGGGTGTCTTGGATACTCATATTTTCTCCTTTTCTAGGCATTTCCCTGCAAAAGTGGCAAACTGTACTCCACCATTGCAAAAACTCATTTTCCCATTTCAATTACCTACCTGGCTTCCTCAATAAAATATTTCAGTAGTTTTGTCCACAGCCATTAGTCTTCCTCTAATTGCTCTGACTCAAATGAAGATTGACTTTGTGGTTGGAAATTTTGTGACATTACCAAGAAAGCTCAGTCAGTACCAGGACTCTTCTCAAACTCCTGTTTGCAAACCCAAGGAAAGACCTTTAGCAGGAAAGGCTAAAATATATGCAAAACAATTAGGCGATGTTTGGCAGAACTCACACGATTAGTGAACCTACCCTTCTCTCCATTGCTTTTTTGGTCAAGGAAACGAGTTCAAGGAAATTTTTAGTCCGGCTGTCTACTGATTATTTGTGTTCTGGAGGGGCAAATAGGTTCCGGAAAATTAAAAGCCAGACAATATCAAAAGTTTATGTTAAGCTAATAGTTTCAAAATTATTCCCCACCAAAACTTTGTTTTTGCTTTTCTTCTTGCTGTGGGTCATCCTTTGTTGAAAGTGGAAATATGGCTTTTATAGCTAGAAAGCACTGGAAGACATCACCAGCTATACTAAAGATTACACCAAGCCGGGCTCGGTGGCTCAGCCTGTAATCCCACGCCTTTGGGAGGCTGAGGTGAGTGGATTGCCTGAGCCCGCGGGTTCGAGACCCGCCTGGGCAGAGAGACCTCATCTCTACAATAAATCAAAAAATCTGCCGGACATGGTAGCTCATGCCTGTAATTCCGGCTACTTGGAAGGCTGAGGAGGAAGGATTGCCGGAGCCCGGCAGGTCGAGGCTGCGGTGGCTGGGAGCGGCCACTGCACTCCAGTCTGGGTGACAGAGTGAGACTCCAACTCAAAAAAAAAAAAAAAAAAAAAGATTACACCAGAAGCTAAGAGAAGCAAGGAGGCCAGGCAGGCATGATCCTGTTTCTAAACAGATGATAGGGATAGGGCAAAGTGGCTACTAAGTCATGGGCTCATGAAATGCTAAGGTGAAGAAATCCTAGAGCAATAGAGCTTGTTAAAATGCAGATCCCAGGACTCCAACACCAGACAGTCTGATCCAGTGAATCTTGGAACAAATATGCCAGGGATTGTGCTGCCAGTGGTCTCAGCTGAGCCACCTTGAAAAATTCCACCTTATCCCATTTATTTTATAAGGAAGGAAGCAGAGACCCTGAGAGGTTATTTCATTTGCTCAAGAGCCTTGAGAACAAGATTAAGAAGCCAGGTTTCTCAGCCCAGGGCTTTTTCCTCTCTATGATGGTCCTAGAGAGATTTCTTTTTCCTAATTCTGGGCTATCCACCTGGGTATGTGTCAATGACCAAGGCAATTAGGCCTGTCTTTTCTTTTGGGGTGATACCTCTGTTCACAACAGGCCTCAGACTAAGTAGGCTGTGTTAGTAGGGAAGGAGCATCCACAAGATAGATCAGGTCCCCTTAGCTTCATTGTTTCCCATGAGCTGAGTGAATTGAAATACACTTTTCGGGGGCCAGAGTGCCAAGCTATAAGGACAAAATGTCATCACTGTTGGTTAATGCAGTCAGCTATTTCACATCCAATCAAACATCTGGGTCCCTGGGCTCTGGAATATACCTATCCTTTTCAGGACTTTCCCCAGGAAACTTGGCCCTTTGACATCTATAGGTCATTACAGACTTGGATGTCTGGTTCCCTTACCTAGTAAAACAATTTAATTGACCATATAAATAGTTGTATGAGTTTGCTAGGGCTGCCATAACAGTACCACAAGCTGAGGGGCTTAAACAGCAGAATTCATTTTCTCACACTTGTGGAGGCTAGAAGTTCAAAATCAGGGTGTCAGCAGGATTGACTCCTTTTGGAGGTGCTGAGGAAGAATCTGATCCATGTATCTTTCCAGGTTTTTTGGCCATCTTTGGTGTTCCTTGGCTTATAGATACATTACCCTGCTCTCTGCTTTCATCTTCACATTGTGTGTGTGTGTGTGTGTGTGTGTGTGTGTGTCCCAATTTCTTCTTTTTGTAAGGACAACAGTCACATTGGATTAAAGGACTACCCTACCATAATGAGACCTCATCTTAATTAATCACATCTGCAATGACCCTATTTCCAAATAAAGTCACATTCTGAAGTACTCAGGGTTAAAACTTCAGTGAACACCGTTCAACCCATAGCATATCATTTTTGTTTAATTCAATAATAAATAGGAATAAACAACTGATGGTGGAGATGAGATGGATGGAGAATGGAGAGAGGAGTAGAAGAGTGGAAACAAACCTATTTATGCACAATATACTTTTATTTGCACTAAAGTCAACATTTTATTAGGACAAGTAAATGTTTTGTAAAAACTCTTCACACACATGAATCGATACTATATTTTACTGATAAAATGTGCTCTTCTGAATCCAGAAAAAATACCATAATGCCTTTTAAAATTTTTTTATTCTAATGTAAAGTTGTACAATTCTCTTAACTTTAAGGGAAAAATAGAAACATTATCTTAAAAATTAAAGAGATATAGAGACATCAAACATTTCACCACTGGAAACATAAGTGGAGAGATCATAAACCTCCTATTCAGATGTTCCTAAGATATGTTTTGTTATGGCTGACTTTCAAAAAATAAAGGATGTAGTCAATGGTAGCCTGAGAAGAGGAGAGAAGACATCAGAAGGGTAAAAAAAACCAACTTGATGATGACAAAATTGTCTTGACCAGTGCTATGGTTCACTAACAAAGATTAGGAAGCTGTTTTAAATGAGAGGTTATTTGTTTTGTAAATGAGAGATTAAGCTGTTTTGAGTCCAGTTTGCTATGAGGGATGTAGCTTTTGCCTAATCAGTATTCCATTTAGGAAAGTATGGAGCCCTAGGCCAAAAGGCTGAGTGATGTCCTTTATAAGGCATGCTGCACAGCCAGGGTCATTGTACATGTACTTGAGTACATGAGAGAACTGGAGGAGGGAGATGCTGAAGGAAGGCGTGAGAAGGGCCGCCCAATAGACACTGCCAATGTCACCCACTGTTGTGGTTCATGCTAGCCTCAGGTTTAGGGTACTACGGGAGAATTAGCATGTGAGTGCTGAGTCACCTACCCAGAGTTTCTAGAAAACAGAGGTGGGCAATTCTGGGTTTTGGTGGTCACAAAGTGTGGCTTCTGGTGGGCCACAATCTAACTACTCTCGAGCTCAACAACAAGCAGTAGAAGGAGGAAAGCAAAATTGTTGGTGCATAGAAATCATAACTTACAGGCTTAACCTTCAACTTGCTGCTTCTATTTTGTCTATTTGGTGGCCTATTCATGGGCCAAATTTTCACCACAGTTTCACTTATTACCTAAAGCAACATAATAACTTACATAGGGTTTACTATGTGCCAGATTCTAAGTGCTTTACAAATAATAGCTTATTTAATACATACAACAGATGAGGAAATGGAGGTACACAAAGATAAAGTAACTTGCCTAAGGTTTTAATGCTATCAAGTGACAGAGCTGAGATTAGAACCCCAGCAGTCTGGCTTCAGAGTCTGTGTTCACCATCACTGCAACTTTATACTGCCTAGTCACTGTGTGTGAAGGAAGGCCAGTGGAGGTAAGCAAGCCCACTATCCAGAAACATCAGGGAAAACACTCTCCTAGAAAGGCTCATTTTCTAAATACAATCATAGGCAGCATAATGACATTTTTGGTCAACATGGAACTGCATATACAACAGTAGTCCCATAAGGTTATACTACTGTATTTTTATTGTGCCTTTTCTATGTTTAGATATTTTTAGATACATAAATGTCATTATGTTATAAGTGCCTGTAATAGTCAGTACAGTAACATGCTGTACAGATTTGTAGCCCAGGAGCAATAGACTACACCATGTAGCCCAGGTGTGGGGTAGGCTGTACCATCTAGGTTTGTGTAAGTACACTCTATGATGTCTGCACAATGATGAAATTGCCTAACAATGCACCTTTCAGAACATATCGCTGTTGTTAAATAATTAATGACTGTAGTTGAAGACCAGCCTTTTATAAGAACTTACAAATTATAGCTTTTTTTAATTTTAAAAATGTGGGGTACAATTCAGGGTTATGTACACAAATGATCATTATGCAGGTACTCTTATAGCTGTGGTTGGATAGAAACTTCCTAAAATGTTACCTACCAACAGAAGATTCTAAACATGTGGTCACATTTTATTGAAGAGTAAATATTTCAATGCCGGGTGTGGTGGTTCATGCCTGTAATCCCAGCACTTTGGGAGGTGGAGACAAGAGGATTGCCTGAGCCCAGGAGTTCAAGACCAGCCTAGGCAACTCAGTGAGACCTCGTCTATAAAATAATTTTGTAAAAAATTAGCCAGGTGTGGTGGTGTGCACCTGAAGTCCCAGCTACTCGGGAGGCTGAGGTGGAAAGATCATCAGAGCCAAGCAGATTGAAGATGCAGTGGTCACGAGTGTGCCACTGTCCTCCAGCCTGGGCGACAAAGTGAGACTGGCTCAAAAAATATAAGAAGATTAAATATTGCATTACGAACATCATTCGTGCATTCACTCCACATTTAGTGAGTGCTTTTTTGTTATTGTAGTTGTAGATGGCAACGGTGGCTGCATCGGGCTGTAGCTGAATGAGGTTTTTGGTTGCTATAGGACAATAGAGTCCCAGTGCTCTACCTGAATGTTGTAGATACTGACTGGCATGTCTTCAACTGGAAACAGATGCCCGAGATTGGTTCCAAAATCAGACAGATCTAGGTGATTCATGTTCAAGTGTTTCTCCCACTTACAGGCTTTGTGACTTTGGGTAAGTCAATGAGCTTTAGTTTCCTCACCTGTCAGAGGAGGATAAAATTATTTCCTACCTCAAAGTTTGTGAAGACCCAATGAGCTAATGCATGAAAAGCACAGGGCCTGCCTGCCAGTGAGCTTTGTTTGTGATCAAAAACCAATCGGAAGATTCCTTTCATTCCACACAGGAAACCCACCACTCTTAAGCACTGGGTGTTACATCAGGGGCTCTGTTCTTTCCAGCTCTGTTCATTTGCAACTGCATGCTCAAGGGCACCTTCTAGGCTGTTGGAGAAGCTTCCCCCAGTCCTGAGCCAAGCAAGCCTAGGCCTGTCTGAATGGGAAAACGAATGTTGACTATTGGTTGACATTACTCAAAAATTATGCCTTGTACAAAGTAGGCGCTCAGTGAGTGGTGACTGGAATGGAGTACACAATAAGCCAGGTGGTTGATTTACCTAACTTGGCTCACCCTCACTCTGCCTTGGCTGTGTCTCACTTTCTCCACCTGTTCGTGGGCCTAATAATACTTGCCACCTACACACCTTATTGCTATTGTGAGAGTTGCTGTGGGCAAAGGCCATAGAGAGCGGGGGATCATTAGAAGATGTACATCTAACAAAGTGGAAACCTTTGAACTTTTAGAGATGTGGGGTTGTCGTGTGGAGATCTGTTATCTTCAACTTCAAACTCCTCTTCATCATTTCAATTACGTTAGAAGTGAAAAGTGTTCCCTTCCGGCCGTAAGCCAGTGCATACATATCCAGGACAGCGTCTTTGCCTTTTGGAAGCCTGTATTCCAGCTTGTACTTTAGCTTACCTTTCACTGAAAGTCCACTGAATGATGGCAACTAAGTGACCTGTGCTACCTATCACTGCCATGATAGTTGGTGTACAGAGAACAAAGGCTATTCTTGTTTGTCCCATAAAAAATGTACAGGGTCTGAATTGTCTATTGGGGGCAAACGATTTATTTATTTTGCTTAAAAATCGTGTCAGTTCATTATTCTTTCATTCATTCTGCAAATGTTTATCAAGCACCTATTATGTGTCAGACACTGTTTTAGGCACCTAAGGATACAGAAGTGAATAAACCAGACAAAGTCACACTCTTTGAGAGTAGACAAACAAAACAAGATGATTTCAGATAGTCATTAGGGTTATGAATAAAATGAAATGGGGTAATTGATTAGAGAATGAACAGGATGGAGAAGACAGTTTAGTTGGGATAATTAAGAAAAGTCTCATTTAAATGAGCCCATTTCATCCTGGGGCTTAGAAAAGAGAGGTCACAGGACTTAGGTGTCTACTTTAGAGACTTTTTCCCCTATCTAGGATTCTCTTCAGAGTATAAGCACAGTCTGAAGGAGTCACACTCACACTACTCATACCTTGCTGTGAATTTGGTATCAAATCCTTTCCACTCCATCCAGAGGGATGAAACAAAACACGGGTTGTGGAACTGAGTGGGGTAGAGGATGAGGTAGGGTAGAAAAGGAGCCTTTTGCAGCCTCTGTGTCATCGTTTCCGCCTTCATATCAAGGTGCTTTACCCCTCAGGAACAATCTTTAGATGACGAGTGACTAGAAATTGGTTTGAGAGTTTTCCAAAGCTGTAGATCTTGTGATCACTGTTGCCATACCTGCATTCTTCCCTTCCTATCAACAAACACTGGAAAAGCTCTGATTCAGGGTGATGGGCTTGCCATGCGGGCCTCTTGTTCTGAGTCAGAGTGGAAGAGCTCGGAGGCCTTCGGTTGGTAGGGCTTAGTAATGAGGAAGGAAACGGTTACTAGGAAATGAAGAGTGACACTCATCAAAGTGATCAGTAACCAAAGAATGGTGACTTGGTTCTTTGTTACATGGTGGAATAGAAAAGAGTAGGTGTGTAACAGAACCAGACCCAGATGACCCCACACTGCTCAAAGGGCCAGTGCCAGCTTCCTATGAAGCTGCCTGGGAAGTAGGTGGGGACAGCCCCGATGGCACCTCCATGTTGTTTGTTTTTGCTTTTCCCGAAATAAGCAATCTCAATCTTTAATTTCCATGTGGAAACACTCCCCACTCTCCCCTGCCCCCCAAATGTGGGTGTGTAGAACAAGAACATAAAACAATGTCAACAGTTGACTTTGCAGGCAGTAATCAATGACCTGCATTGGGAAGTTTTACTCACAGCAGCACTCCTCTAACCTACCTTTGAAGTGTTCTATCATTAATGGTTACTCACTAAGCTGTTATAGCAGCCAAAGTCGGTTGAACATTCTAGAAACGTTTAGAACGCAGCAACAATAATGTACAACACTTAGTATGTGTTTAGCTGTGTTTGAATCACTTTCTATATAATAACACATTTCATCTTGCAACAGCTCCATAAGGTAGCTATGCTATTATTATCCCCGTTTTATAGATGAAGCAACTGAGGCCCAAAGGGACTCACTGAGTGAGTTGCCAACTGAATGGGCAACTAAATTAGCTTGCCCGGCTCCAGAATGGCATGGCAGGATCTAAATCTGTTTTTCCCTTTGTCTATGCCAAGTGTTACTCAGCGCTCAGTGTTTCTGGCTGCTCTTGTGTGTTTGTTTCAACTCTGCCTCTTCTGCTCTTTTCATGCGTTATCTCCTCTCCAACTACTTCCAGAAAAGATTGGAGGTGGTGACAGCCTCAAAGGGTTTAACTTACCTGGAGGAATAGTTCATCACATATCTACCAGCTGGTTTATAATTATATGTTACTCACCCACAGACTTCCCCCAAGTGTTTTTAATACTTGCTCCTTCCTCAGAGAATCAGGACTGTGAACTTCTGAAGTCTAAATGAAAACTTGGAGTTGGGTGGGCACCATGCCAAGAGATGGCCCTGGCAGACACTCTACTACTTTTTTAGAGATGACTGACTTCATTTTCAGAAACTCTTAGCCAAAGCAAAACTTTGTTGAATACTGGGATGAGAGCCCAGAGTTTGCTTATTACATATAGCAAGAAATCCTGCCCCGGCCTTTTTGGGAGAGAAGCTCTGTCTGAATCGGTTGGCTTAGCTGTGCCTAGCTAGCTGGTTGAAGCACTGTGCTTATAATGATAGGGTTATGAGTTTGCTGCTACAAGCAAGGGTATGATGGTTGAGTATGGTCTGTGTTTTTCCCCTAGAAACACATGCTGAGGGGAAGAATCTGAAAGCTTCAAACCAAAGATCTGTCCACATTCCTGGAGGAACAGGTCAAAGTAAAAAAAACAGTAACTGAAGAAGCACAACTTGACTAGCATTTGTAGCATGATGAGATGAAAGAGTCCTATGGAATTGAGTGTTAACTGAATACTTGGTTACTGTAATCCATGTCAAGATGTCCCTGTAAAAGAAAACTCAGTAACAGTGCAGACTCAAATTCTATTTCCCCTTTCTTCACAAAGATCTCCTATCACTGAGGTCACCTGGCAGAGTTTTCTCTCAATTCTTGACTACATTTTTCAAACCTTATTTAAAATTCACGGATTCCACAATATTAATGCATAAAAGGGTTATTATTTTTATTTTATTTTTGAGTTGGAGGTCTCACTCTGTTGCCCAGGTTAGAGGGCAGTGGCACGATCATGGCTCACTGCAGCCTCAATTTTCTGGGAGTAAGTGATCCTTCTGTCTCTGCCTCCCAAGCAGCTGGGACTGCAGGCAGGTGTCACCAAACCTAGCTAATTATTTTTATTTTTATTTTATAGAGACGAGGTCTTGCTATGTTGCCTACGTTGGTCTCGAACTCCTGGACTCAAGCAATCCTCCCCTCACAGTGCTAGTATTACAGAAACAGACCACTGTGCCAGGCTCATAAGAAAGAGAAGAACAAGAGGAAATACGTTTACATTTAAGACAAGTAGATTTGCCTGATGACCACAGGCTCACAACTGACATCTCCCCCACTTTTTTTATTTCAAAGATGTGGGGTACCATTCAGGGCTAGGTACACAAATGGTCATTATGCCGGTACCCTTGTTGATGAGGTGTGCCCCTCCCCCGGCAGTTTCCCACTACTGCCAATCCCTTTCTTATAGTATTATGATAATCGTTCAAGGTTCGTTTATAAGTGAGAACATGTGGTACTCAGTTCTTTATTTCTGTTATAGATTATTGAGTATTGTAGACTCTAAATCCATCCAAGTTGCTGCGAAGTCCTTATATTTGTCTTTCTTTATGGCTGCATAATATTCCTTCGTCTATATGTACTACTTTTTTTATCCAGTTCTCTTTCAAGGGGCAGCACAGTTGGTTCCATGTTTTTGCTATTGTGAATAATGCTGCAGTAAACATGCAGGTGCAGGTATCTTTTTCATAGATTGATTTGAATTCCTCCAGGTATAGTTCCAGTCAGGGGATTGCAGGGTTGTATGGAAGGTTGATTTTTAGATCTTTTAGGAATCGCCAAACTGTTTTCCACAGAGGTTGTACTAGTTTACACTCCCAGCAATAGTGTAGACGTGTTCCCTTTTCCCCGCATCCTCTCCAGCATCTGTTGTTTTTTGAGTTATTGATGATGGCCATCCTGACTGGAGTTAGATGGTGTCACAGTGTGGTTTTGATTTGCATTTATTTGATGACTGGTGAGGCTGAACATTCTTTCTTGTATCTGTTGGCTGCTCATAATGTCTTCTTTTGAGAAGTGTGTATTCGTATCTTTTGCCCACTTTTTAATAGGGCTGTTTGTTTTTTTCTTTTTGGCACATTTGAGTTCCTTGTAGATCCTAGATATCTTTGTCAGATATAGAGTTGGCAAACACTTTTTCCCAGTCTGTGGCCTGTCTCCCCGCTCTCCTGGTGGTTTCTTTGGCTTTGCAGAAGCTTTTCAGTTTGATGAGGTCCCATTTGTTTATCTTATTTAAGGTCCCACTTGTCTATGTTATCTCTTATGGCATGGGCACTTGGGGTTTTGATCAGGAATTGGTTGCCAGTTCCAATTTCCATAAGGGTGTTTCTTGCATTTTCTGAGGTTCTTATAGTTTGAGGTTTTACATTTAGGTCTTTGATCCATTTAGAGTTGATTTTTGCATATGGTGATAGCTAGGGGTCTTGTTTTAATCTTCTGCATGTGGTCAGCCAGTTTTCCCAGCACCATTTACTGAGTAGATTTCTCCTCTCCCCAGTGGTTGGTAGTGGAGGCTTTGTTGAAGATTAGTTGGTTGAGAAGTTGAGGTTTTGCTTCCAGAATCTCTATCCTTTTCCATTGGTCTATATGGCTGTTCTTGTACCAATACCAGGCTGTTTTTATTATTGTAGCCTTATAATAAAGTTTAAAGTCTGGAAGTGTGATACCTCCCACTTTGTTCCTTTTGCTGAGGATTACTTTGGCCCTCCACTTTTTAATTAAGGGTCACTCCAGCACTTGAATCATTAATTTCTAGTTTATTACCTGACACCTGGCTGTGTGTTGCTTCAACATGATTGATAGTGTCTGTTTTTTGTTTGCTTGAATGTTTGCTTTTCCTAGCAGAGTCTTTTGGGGCTTCTCACAAACCTGAGTCAGGTTTGAAACATTCAAAGAAATTGGATGATGTGAAGCAAAAACCTAGAGGAATTGTTTTGTATTTAAAGGAGCAAATGTCACAATTCCCATCTGGGACAAGTTTGTGCCCAGTTTGTAGCAGTAGCAATTCTCCAGGTGTGTGGTGGCCTTTTCAGTGACCCACATATATACTCTGCCATACACTCTAAAGCACTGAGAAGAGTCTAGACAGCCTGAGATGACTGATGGGTGCCACTATCTAAAGACACTAGTCTTCAATGTGTAAGAGTGGCTCCTTTCACTGAGGAAAAGGCCCCTCCTCTGAGCACACCAGGCAGTCAAATGAAAGGTGAGAATGGTTCCCATTTATTGAACACCTGCTGTGTTCAAGGAATTTCACAAGGATTATCTCTTCTTATTCTCACAGCAGCACTGTGTGGTGGGAAATGGTGGAGTCATCCTCATTTTACAGGAAACTGAGGACAAGAAGGATTTAAAAACTCACCCAACCTTAGTCAGCTTTTAAGTAGCATAGCTGGGACTGGAATACAGTTTGTGAGAGGTCACTGCCTGTGTGGTTTGCCACCATCCTGGATTGTTTCTTAGAGTTCCCCAGTGCATGAAGATGAGACTGGAATTGGACTATAGATACCATTTAATCACTATTTGGATTTTCTCAATTATAAGATATCATCAGGTATCTCAAGAGGCATCATCGGTCTTGTTAAATTATACAACAGGGTAGTGGTTAGGGTTGTTGGCTCTGCCTACCTCTGCCACTTAATAGAGGTATGTGTGGGTATGTAGGGAGATGACACCTTGGAGAACTTACTTAACCTTTTTGTGCCTCAGTTCCCTCAATTGTCAAAGAGAAGATAATAACTATATCTAACTCATAAGGTTATAAAGAGTTAATACAGATAAAAGACTTAGACTAGCACCTAGCGTATATTAAGTTGTATATATGTGTTAGCTATTATCAGTGTCATCATCATCATCCTCTCCACTATCATCATAGTTATACATTCTGACTTCAGAAATGATAAAGTGCGAAAAAAGTGATATTTATTATTTATTGACTTAAAACAATAGAGCAATTTATTCTCTCATAGTTCAGGAACATTCTCCATTCCTAGATCTACTCCCCCAAAGATCACTGCTCTTATTAGTTTCTTAATTGTCCTTCTAGAAATTCTCTCACTAGATCAAGTGTATATATACACACATATATCCTTCAGTTCTGTAACTTGTTCTCCAAGTTGCTCTGCAAATTGCTCTCATTTTTGCTTTATTTGCTTTAATTGCATATTTTATGCTCTTGCTTGTCATATAGATCTACCTCATAGTTTTAACAACTCTATAGTGTTCTGTACTAAGCTGTATCATACTTTATGTAAACTTCTCCAGTTGTCACGCTTTTGAATTTGTATCATTTTGCTCTTACAGAGAACAAGGCAGTGAACAACCTCATGTACTTAAGTGAAGTATGTTCATAGGATAAATTCCCAGGAGCTAAATAGTTATGTCACAAGTGTGTACATTTAACATTTCTATAGACAGATGCTGTGCCAATTTATTCTGCCATCAGCGGTAACTGAGAGTGACTCTCTACCCATACCCTTGCTGATTTAGGTGTTATCACTATTTTCAGAGTACTTTGATGTACCGGAGTTTGTAATTTTCATGGATTCATGCCTGTCACTTTCTTTATAGTTTCCTTGGGGAAAAAAGTGCTTTTTAAAAGTGAGGAAACACCTTGAACAATTATAATACTATAAGCCAACATTTGGCATTAATGGGAAACTGTCAGGGGAGGGGGGATGGGATTGGCAGTTGTGGGAACCTGCTAGGGGAGGGTACCTGCATAACTAATATTTGTATACTTAACCCTAACTTGTACCCCACAGCTTTATAATAATAATAAAAAAGATTGATACCAAGAGCTATATTATGCAGATAATCATTCACTAAATCCAATGCATATGTAACTATAAAATATAATATACCATTAACATAATTTAAAATATGACTTAAGATGCGCTGCTATTGAAATATTCTAGAGACTCATGAACCGGAATTGCTCAGAAAAAATTTAGTAATGAATTCAATTTACTTGACCAGCCATCTTTGGTCACTAGAAACTTAACTATAAATGTCAGTTTTGGCTATTTATTTCTTGTCTCTATTATTTGTTAGTTTTTAAAATGATAAGTTGGAATTAATAAAATTGTTATAACTCAATTTTCTAAATAAAATATTTTAAAGTTAGCATATTGGCATATATAAGGATACCACAAAATATATATGATATAAGATTCTTTGATCCTAGGTATTAATAAAACTTGTAGGCATTAACCATGAGAGAACTGTCCATTTTTTTCTCTTGCCATTTTGCTTAATTTAGACTGAACATGTCCTTTTAACATAACTGACATGGTAATTTCAGAGACATCTCAATATACAAAAAATTCAGTCCTTAAGATAGTCTTCATTATGTATGGCTATGTGACTCTCATATTTTATTTATATTACTATTGATCCATCAGAGATTTTCTTAACTATCATAGCTATATATGATTGCCTGGGAATTATTTTTATGCTGGTAGAAAGGGAATTAATAGATTAGCTAGACTTCTGATGACGGTGAAACAACTTCCATAGAGTGTCAGAGAAGATGTTTATTTCATTTCTTAAAGTATTAGCTATCTATGATTGTTTCCTGTGTTGAATGATTATTTCTCAAAATATCAATAAATAAAACTGTATAAAGGTGCTCAAAAAAAAGTGAGGAAATTGGGGCAACCCTTTCGGGTCCCCTCCCACTGTGGGAGCTTTGCTGTCCTCTCAGTAAATCCTGCTTTCTCACTTATAAAAAAATAATAAATAAAATAAAATAAAAGTGAGGAAATAGAGTAAAGACAGTGATCTGATTCAATGACTGCTGGCCTAGATTGTGCATATTGACTTATAATGGCATCATCTGTTTGACCTGAGCACTAGCCACTTCTGCCATCCCAGAGGTCACTTTTTCCCTAAAATCTTGGGTAAAGAGGTTTTGCCCTTTCACATTTACTCTTCAGTTGGATGTTCACAGGGCAGCCACTTCTCTGGGTACAGATCCCTCTGAGCCACTCAGTGATTTTTTTTCCCTGCAGACCACTGCTCACTATGAGCTGAGCTTGTCACCACTGGAATTGGACTGCAGATACCATTTAATCGCTATTTGGATTTTCTCAAATATAAGATATCATCGGGTATCTTAAGAGGCAGCATTAGTCTTGTTAAATTATACGACAGAGCCGGGCTCGGTGGCTCAGCCTGTAATCCCACGCCTTTGGGAGGCTGAGGTGAGTGGATTGCCTGAGCCCGCGGGTTCGAGACCCGCCTGGGCAGCGAGACCTCATCTCTACAATAAATCAAAAAAGTCAGCCGGGCATGGTAGCACATGCCTGTAATTCCGGCTACTCGGAAGGCTGAGGCGGAAGGATCGCCGGAGCCCAGCAGGTCGAGGCTGCGGTGGCCGGAAGCGGCCACTGCACTCCAGTCTGGGCGACAGAGTGAGACTCCAACTCAAAAAAAAAAAAAAAAAAAAAAAAAAAAATTATACGACAGGGTAGTGGTTAGGGTCATTGGCTCTGCCTACTTCTCCACTTAATAGAGATATGTGTGGGTATGTGGGGAGATGACACCCTGGAGAACTTAAGTTCCTGGACAGTGGTCCTTCTTGTTGTGCTGCTGCACCTCTGCCCTACTCTGAATGTGGAACTGACACCGCCCCCCCCAGATCGGTTTTGCTTGAGAAAACCAAATAGCCAAAGACTGACTGGAAATGCAAAAGAGTGACCAATTCACAAACTTACCGAAATCCTGTCTTGTTCAAGTTATCAGTTCACAACCCCTGCTTGCTATGCATTTCCCAGAGACCATTTGTTCTTTGAAAATCTGATTTTGCTGATTTTCAACCTTGTGAATCCCAAAGAAAATGTGTAATCACTCAACACGACCCCCCTCCCTTACCTAAACTGAGGTATAAGACCCCTCTCCTAGCCGGGCTCGGTGGCTCAGCCTGTAATCCCGTGCCTTTGGGAGGCTGAGGTGAGTGGATTGCCTGAGCCTGCGGGTTCGAGACCTGCCTGGGCAGCGAGACCTCATCTCTACAATAAATCAAAAAATCAGCTGGGCGTGGTAGTGCATGCCTGTAATTCCAGCTACTTGGAAGGCTGAGGCGGAAGGATCGCCGGAGCCCGGCAGGTCGAGGCTGCGGTGGCCGGGAGCGGCCACTGCACTCCAGTCTGAGGACAGAGTGAGACTCCAACTCAAAAAAAAAAAAAAAGACCCCTCTCCTTTCTCCCCGGGGTGATCAGCCTTAGAGCATTAGCTTGTTGAGTCACACCAGCGCTAATACAATAAAACTGCCACTTCCTAAAATAGCCTTGTTGTTGCGGCCTCTCTGTGTTCCCGCTACACTCCCCTTCCTACTCACCCTGGTGGTCCCCACAAACCTATCACACAGAGTTTTGTAGGAGCACTAGAATGTATGGAAGGGTTAGGGGTAAGGTTAAAGAAGAATTATAATGAGGGAGGGAAGTTTGCAAAACTCTACACTTAAAATGGCATTTGCCTTTGTGTTGTGAAACAGAAAGGGATGAAATAATTTACCCCTACACAAGGGCCCTTTTGGGACATGTTGCTGGGTGGGGTGCAGTGTGATGCTCCGTGGGTTCCTTTGACTCACCACAGAAAAGAATTTCAGAGTGAATCAAAGTACAGTTTAATACAGAATTTGAGAGAAAGAAGTCTGCCCCACAGGAATGGGTATGTTAAGAGAAAGAACAGCTTTTGCCTTTGACAAAAAGCTTTATATACTTTTACAACAAATATTATTATGCTAATCATGAATTGAGAGGGTGGGCTGCAAGTATCTGGTCACACTATCTCTCCACCTTTGATGAATGAATTCCCTATTGTTTCTGTGATTTGCTGCACTGGTAAATCCATATTCTAGCCTGTAAAGTGTTCAGGTCTGGTTGATCAGTCTGCTGAAGATTGTGTGCCATAAAAGAAACATATCAGACCGCTTACCCTATTTTAATTTAAACTGCCTATGAGAAGTGTATCTATCTATGACTAATTTGCAATGAATTGCTTGCTTTGGGCATGCCCCAGTTCTTGGCTTTGCTCTCCCCTGTTGAAGACTATGGTGGGTCTCCCTTCACAATAAGGCCTCCATTTTCTTTTCTTTTTTTAAATTTTTAAAAAATTTTAAAGATGTGGGGTACAATTCAGGGTTAGGTATACAAATGTTTAATATGCAGGTACCCTTGTTGATGAGATGTGCCCCTCCCTCCCCTGGCAGTTTCCTTCAACTGCCAATCCCACCCCCTTCCCCTGATAGTTTCCCACTACTGCCAATCCCTTTCTTATAGTATTGTTCAAGGTCTGCTTTTGAGTGAGAACATATGGTACTCTGTTCTTTGTTTCTGTGACAGATCACTGAGTATGATAGACTCTAAATTCATTCAAGTTGCTGCAAAGTTCCTATGTTTGTCCTTCCTTATGGCTGCATAATATTCCATTGTGTATATATACCACATTTTTTTATCCAGTCCAGCTTCGATGAGAGGCATGGTTAGTTATATGTCTTTGCATGTGCAGGTATCTTTATGGTAGAATGACTTGGGTTCCTCTGGGTATATTCCCAATAGGGGAATTGCTGGGTCATATGGAAGGTCAATTTCTAGTTCTTTCAGAAATCACCACACTGTCTTCCAAAGAGGTTGCAGTAGTTTGCATTCCCACCAGCAGTGTAGAAGTGTTCCTTTTTCTCTGCATCCTCGCCAGCATCTTTTGTTGTTTGTTTTCTTAATGATAAGGCCTCCATTTTCTTTTTTTTTCTTTTGAGTTGGAGTCTCACTCTGTCGCCCAGACTGGAGTGCAGTGGCATGCTCCCAGCCACCGCAGTCTCGACCTGCTGGGCTCTGGCGATCCTTCCACTTCAGCCTTCCAAGTAGCCAAAACTACAGATGCGCGCTACCACGCCTGGCTAATTTTTTATTTTATTGTAGAGATGAGGTCTCACCAAGTTGCCTGGGCGGTCTGGAACCCTCAGGCTCAGGCAATCCACTTGCCTCAGCCTCCCAAAGTGCTGGGATTACAGGCTGAACCACCGAGCCCGACCAGGCCTTCATTTTCAAGGCAGAAATTACTACCCTTTTAAAGAGAAATCCTACCCCATCATAGCAAACTTAGAGCACTTACTATATGCTAGGCACTGCTCTAAGTACCTGATCAGTATTAACTACTGTATCACATTGATTCTGGAATATACCTGTTTCACATTTTAACATTTCTGAAACCAGGATGAGTCTCAAAATCAGTGGCATATAAAGTTTAAAGGGTAACTTGTTGTTGTTGTTTTTCTTTCTTAGTGGTACATAAAATAATGGTCTGTCTTACCATTGATGATGTCTTGGATTCAATGAGATGTAACAATTTAATCCTCACAATGACTCTATCATGTAGGGACTATTTTTAATCAACATTTTGCAGATGATAGAATTGAGGCTCAGAGAGGTTACACAGCTAGTAACCTCAAGGTTGCTCAAGGTAATAGATGTGAACCTAGGCAGATTTGAACCTAGGCATCCTGACTCAAGAGCCCGTACCCCTAGGAGATGATCTGCTCCTCCTAGATTAACATCTCTTTCATATGTCTCCTGAAGTATCAAGGATGGTACAATCTGATTCATACTAAAAAGAGGAGAAATCTTTTCCAAAACTTCTCAAAACCTGCCCAGATGGCCCCGGGGAGTTATATTGTTAAGGGAAACAAGTGCCATCATTGTGTTTCTGCTTCACCTTTCAGACCAAATGAGGCAGGAGAGAGGGGTGTTCCGGAGGCATAAAAAACGGGCCTGTCACAGAACCACCTACTCCAAGAATTAGCAGAGGTTTTGAAATGGAAAGCGTTTTCTTCATTTTGGAGACCAGGTCATATTTCAAGGCAGGGTTTCCTCCTGCAGTCTCTGAGAAGGGAGGCTGGGTGAAGATTCTTCTGTCCTAATAACATCCCTGAGGTTGAGAGATGAGAGGAATGAGCAGTGGTTGTCCTTTCAGTTACACATATCAGTGATGTAATATATTGTGTCTTGTCTATTAAATGTGTGCCTTCGTTGGGTGTGGTGGCTCACACACATAATCCCAGCACTTTGGGAAGTTGAGGTGGGAGGAATACTTGAGACCAAGAGTACAAGACCAGCCTGGGCAACATAGTTCCCCCGTCTTTACAAAACATAAAAAATAGCCAGGCCTAGTGGCACGTGTCTGTAGTCTTAGCTACTCAGGAGCCTGAAGCAGGAGGACCACTTGAGCCCTGCAGTTCAAAGTCACAGTAAGCTATGATTGTGCCACTACACTCCAGCCTGGGTAGCAGAGCAAGACCCTGTCTATAAATGAATGAATGAATGAATGAATGAGTAAATAAATATGTCTGTTTCATCCACTTATTCCCTATGGTTGTGTGACAAAGAGAAAGAAGTTTGACACCAGAAGCAGAGATTGATGTCTCAAATTGTGTTTGCATTAAGCAAGCAAAAAGCCAGAATACTTCTAAATGAGGATGGCCCATCTCAGTCCCATTTCTAAAAATTAGAGGGAAGCAGCTATGGCATATAAAATAATTCATGCGTTTGGGAGCAGTCTAATCTAAGTGTTTGCAAATGCTGCAAAATGTGCAGTTTGTGTTCTTCCTTTTGTTGCATAGACCTTGGTGAAACAGGGTTTTCATATCATTAGGCAAGAAAAAGCAAATTGTAATTTCATGTAATTTCATTCTTGGTAAGTGGATGTCAGGGAAATTTTTGAAAAGGAGCACCTCACTCTTCTCATGTTTACATGTTTTGTGTTCTGTGTCATATTTTGTATAAACATGCGAATATGTTTTGCTTTATCTTGTGATATTTTGTACATTTTAGTGTTAATTAAATTGATTTAATTTCTTTTTAGATGCTACAAGAAGTTGCCCAATGGAAGTAGGCAAGATTTCTATTATTTTTTTTATTGCATATATTTAAGGTATATAACATCATGTTTTGATATACTTAGCTTGATTTAATTTCTCTATTTAAAAATTCTGTAATAAAGACTGCATCAGCATGTGGATCACATGTTGGTCTCTCTCTTTTTTTTCAACAGCTAATTATGAAAACCACATTTTGCTTTCCGCTATTTGCATGTGCTATCTGTGCACCGCTGTTGTGTTAGCAGTAGGTTATCATTTTTAAAGTATTTAATGGTTAAATACACTTGAAAATGTCCAATAGGCACACTGAACTTTTAAACTGAGAGTTGTGTAATATAAATTAGCCTTTCTGAAGGTCGGACTTGAAAGAATTTGCCCTCCAGTTGTTTTTTTTTCTTGTACAAGCCCCCCCCCAGGTCTTTCCCACGTTTCTTTTATGATATTAGTTTTGGAAACATAGCACTGCTCCATTTGCCTTTAAAAATCATTTGAGAGAATAGCCTCTCCTGAATGAAGCTCTATAAATGCTGCCATTGCAGGAAACCCCCCTTATCTACAAGAAATATATTCCAAGACCCCCAGTTGATGCCTGAAACTGTGGATAGCACTGAACCCTACATATACTATGTTTTTTCCTATATATACATACCTATGGTAAAATTTAATTTATAAATTAGGCACAGTAAGAGATTAACAACAAAAACTAATAATAAAATAGAACAACTCAGCCGGGCTCGGTGGCTCAGCCTGTAATCCCGCGCCTTTGGGAGGCTGAGGTGAGTGGATTGCCTGAGCCCATGGGTTCGAGACCTGCCTGGGCAGCGAGACCTCATCTCTACAATAAATCAAAAAATCAGCCGGGCGTGGTAGCGCATGCCTGTAATTCTGGCTACTCGGAAGGCTGAGGCGGAAGGATCGCCGGAGCCCAGCAGGTCGAGGCTGCGGTGGCCGGGAGCGGCCACTGCACTCCAGTCTGGGCGACAGAGTGAGACTCCAACTCAAAAAAAAAAAAAAAAAAAGAACAATTCTAACAATATATTATAATAAAAGTTATGTGAATATTCTGTCTACCTATCTATCTATCTACCTGCCTACCTATCTATCATCTATCTCACAGTATCTTATTGTACTGTACTGTGGGTAAATGAAACTGTGGAAAGCAAAACCACAGATTAAGGGAGACTACCACACATGGAAAATCACTCGTTGGTCAGTAAAACAAGTTGAACCATACTCCATTATCCAAAATAAAAAGTTATGCCCTTCCTGCCACCCCTGCCCAATACTAGCTGCTCTGACCTAATTTTGACACTTCCAGCAGATGAGAGCAATTGCTCGGTTAAGCTCTAACAACTCCTTGGCTAAGTCTGATGCCATAACCCGTGCATATGTATATTTCCTTACACTTTCATTCTCCATGCTAGTTTGGGAGAACTGTGAGCCCTGGCATGGACTTTCACTGCCATGCTTGACTATCTTTTGTTGGGATTTGCACCTCTGTGTATTTCATGAGTCATCTCATGCCCAGGCAAAGCTCACTGGAGGCTAGAAAGTGTCTGATATGATTCCTTTACTTGAAAAATTTCTCACTAGTCTTAGAAACAGTATTTTCACAGTTCTGCCTCTTTGAATTTTTAGAGTTGAATTTTAGTATATTCCAAGATCTGCACAATCATTACTACAGTCTTTAGAATATTTGCAAGACCAAAAACAACCCCCTAAAAAAAACACATACCCTTGCAGTACAGTACAATAAGACATTGTGAGATAGATAGATGATAGATAAATAGATAGAATATTTACATAACGTTTATTAGAATGTATTGTTGAAATTGTTCTATTTTATTATGAGTTTTTGTTGTTACTCTCTTACTATGCCTAATTTATAAATTAGATTTTACCATAGGTATGTATATATTGGAAAAAACATAGTATATATAGGGTTCAGTGCTATCCACCGTTTCAGGCATCAACTGGGGGTCTTGGAACATATTTCTTGTGGAGAAGGGAGGACTCCTGCAATGGCAGCATTTATAGAACTTCATTCAGGAGAGGCTATCATACCTGCCTCCCAAACTCCCAGCTTTAAGCAACCACTAATCTCTCTCTCTCTCTATTTCTGTATTCTGGACTTTCATATGAATGGAATCATATAGTATGTGGCCACTGTATCTTGCTGCTTTCCCTTAGCATACTTTCAAGGTTCATTCATGCTGTAGCATGTATCAGTACTTCATTTCTTTTTATGGCTGAGTAATTTGTTCAATTGCATGAATAGACCACATATTATTTCAACAAAGGGACTGAAGTAGAGGAAGTGGAAACCAGGGAGCAGCGACCAGAACAGGTATCAGTAGGTCTGATGGAGCTTAGGACCTGACAGTTCTGGTAGTCTCTGAGAATAGATGGAGCACATGAACATCATGTAGGATTATCAGATCCTTGTAGGTAGACAAAAACCTTTGGTATAGATTTTTATCGGACCAGTTTTCAGGTCTGCTGTATTAGACAGGCTGATAATTTGTCTGGCTACCCATAGGGAATCTGCTCTGCCCATCACTCCTGAGACTCTAAATATCCCTGAGAACTGCCCCCTTCTTAGTCTTGTCTGATTGCAGCAAGACTGGTAGGCATCTGACCTGATGATAGCCCCTTCTTCAGCAAGTTAGTGCCCTATGTTGGACTCTTGTGACCTGGCTTTAAAAGATGAGCTTGGGCAATCAGATTGCTCTCTTTGAAATATACTATTAAGCAGCTAAATGTCTGAGAGTCTGGAAGACTGAAAGGCTATAACACAGACTTGGAGGTGGGTCAAACATGAGCGATCATGTGTGAAGAAAAATTCTGAGGAGACTAGTCAGTAGGAAAAGGAGAATGGAGCAGATATGCAGAGAAGAGCAGAGACATCAGAGATCACGAGTCTCTAGAGAAAGAGCCCAAACTTGTACCTGCCTCGTTACCTATTCCAGGTCCCATTGTGGTGGTAGGTGTGAAGAAGGGGCTCTTACAGCAAAATCTTAACCAAGGGCAGATTATGCAAAAGATCCCGGAGGCCAGGTAACACAAGGGATAGTGAGACTCAGCTGGCAACAAGAGCACTGCCTAGCCCTTCTCCCTTCTGCCTGGCCACATATAGGTGTGTCCTTTTTTTTTTTTTTTTTGCGTCAGAGTCTCATTCTGTCACCCAGGCTGGAGTGCAGTGGCACGCTCATGGCTATCACAGCCTTGACCTGCTAGGTTCAGGAGATCCTTCCATCACAGTCTTCCAAGTAGCTGAAACTAGAGGTGTGCACCACTATACCCATCCAATCTTTTTATTTATTGTAGAGACGAGGTCTCACCTAGTTGCCCAGGCTGGTCTCGAACCCCTGGCTCAGGCTAACCTTTTGCCTTCGCCTTCCAAAGTGCTGGGATTACAGATGTCAGTCACTGCGCCCTGCTAGCTGTGTCTTTTATTTAGCCATTGGTCATGTTGGCAAGGATAAAACCATTCTGCTTAGACATGCCTCTGACAAGAGCAGCTGTGATAAAGCAGAGCAAAAAAGCTTGTGTAGGTTGAGTCAGGGAAAGATAGCAGATGAAAACATTTTTTCTAGATTTTCTTCTTCCAGTACGAATCAATAGAGATGTATACAGGCTTTAGTCATGAACCTATTAAGGCTCCAAAACAATAGCCCAAACTCCTTAGCTAATACCTGAGAGATTCCTAGCAACCTGCGGCAGAGCTGATTCTAGAACTCATTGGCATAGGTAAGTTTGAATGCCGGGCTGATTGTCCTGAAATTAGCTAAAGGCATTTCCTGTGGATGCGCTCACAGGCAGGGCAATGCAGTAGAATCCCTTGTATCAAAGCATGCAGAAAAGTGCAAAGAAGATTTTTAAAAATCTGTGGTAACCCCACAGCCAGTGAAAAAATAATAGAATGGGGGGTGGGGAAACTGCGACAAGAACTCCAGCCATAAGGCATTTCCTCCCAGCATGACACTGTGTTGTATGTTAACTGCCGTGTTTTGCCTCTATATTCAAACCATTCTTCCTGGCATTCTGTCAATGCCAGACTGGCATGCTTGTGAGCTCTGGTTCACACTAGCCTGGCAGAAGAAAGCAGAAGTTGAAACAATCCTGCCACCTGCTGCCCAACATGCTTTCCTAAACAGCTTTTTGGATCTTTCAAGTCCTTCTTTTTAAAGTCCTATTGTTGGTATTTTTCTAATTAGAAAGGTGATATGTGGTTGCCATAAATATTCAAACAATAGGTAAACATATGAAGTAAAACGTGAAAGTGCCCCTTCCATCATCTCACTCCCCAGAGGTATCTATTGTGACCGGTTTAATGTGCATCCTTATAGATCTTCTGCGTGTTTATATGACTGGATAGGATTCATTCATTCATTCAAAATATTTCTTTAGGGCCTTCTATGTGTCAAGCCAGCCACTGGGGCTATAACTATCAACTAAACACAATTTTTTCTTTCCCCCTTGAAGCTTACATTTTGGTGCAAGAAGACAGGCTCATAAAAAATTAATAATGAATCCATAAATGCCAGGTGATAATGGGGTGAAAATAAGATAGCGTGAGAGAGCTGGGGAGTGACCAGCAGGATAGAGAGGGGCTTGATATTTTACAGTAGACAAGGAAGGACTCTCAGAGAAGGTGACCTTTGGGTAGGAAGTGAGGGAATGACTGATGTGGCTACCTGGGGCAAAAGCAGAGGCCTGAGGGTGAAACATACTTGAGAAACCCCAAGAGGCCTGTGTGGCTGGAGTAGAGTGACTGTAGGGGAAGAACAATAAGAGATAAGGTCACAGAAATGACAATAGCACAGGATGGGCCCCGGTAAGCCTGACTTGGTGGGGCAAGGAGAGGAAATAGCACTTCTGGAGCCCAGTGAGAATTGGACCTATGGAGGAAGGACCCTGTCACAGTAGCCGCAGGAGTTTTTTGAATGGAGGAGAAGAGGGACATGATCTAACTTAAAGTTGAAAAGGGTCACTATGGCTGCTATGTGGAAACTAGCCTGAAAAGATAGAGGCAGGGAAGTGAGGAAAAGCTGAAAGCAGAGATCTGAGGCCTGGGCCACTCCAATGTTTAAAGGTCAGAAAGGTGAGGTGAAACAAGCTAAGGACACTAAGGCACGGCCAGTGAGGTAGGGAAAAGACCAAGGGGAGAACGTTGGTTTAGAAGCTAAGGCAAGAAAGTGTATCAAGGAGGAGGGAGTGATCGACTGTGTCAAATGCTGCCGGTGAGTCAAGTCTAAAGATTCACCAATAGATTTGGAAATGGGGAGGTCATTGGGGGGAGCATGGAGGTTATTGGTGATCTTGATATGAACATTGAGTCAGGGAGGGGGCAAAATCCTGACATAGTGGGTTCAAGAGAGAATGGTGGCAGAAACCAGGGAACACTGAAAACACCAGGAAAAGAGAAAGAGAATAGAATGAGTGAGGAGAGTGTGACAAGAACTCCAGCCATAGGGCATTTCCTCCCAAAATATGATCCTCAAAGGGTAGAGGATGGGGTGGGATGGAGAACTGCTCTTTTATAGGAGACAAAAGAGATATGACAATTAAATCAATGCATGATTCTTGGTTAGATACCAGAGTAATACAGTATCAAAGGTATTGTGAGACAATTTTGGAAATATGAATTAATAATGAATACAAATTAATAATTAATCCATAATATTTCAGATGATAATGAGGAGAAAATAAGACAGGGTAAGAGAGCTGGGAAGTGACCAGCAGGGTGAAGAGGGGCTTACAGCTCTGCAGAGTGGAGACTGTTTTAATATGATTGTATTGATCTTAAATGTTTTGGGTGTAATTATGGCATTGTACTTATTTTTATTTTTATTTTTTGAGTTGGAGTCTCACTCTGTCACTCGGATTGGAGTGCAATGGCTGCCCCCGGCCACCGCAGCCTCGACCTACTGGGCTCTGGCGATCCTTCTGCCTCAGCCTTCCAAGTAGCTGGAACTACAGATGCACGCTACCATGCCCGGCTAATTTTTTGATTTATTGTAGAGATGAGGTCTTGCCAAGTTGCCCAGGCGGGTCTCGAACCCATGGGCTCAAGCAATCCACTCACTTCAGCCTCCCAAAACATGAGATTACAGACTGAGCCACCAAGCCCAGCTGGCATTGTACTTATGTAGGAGAACACCCTGATTGCTAGGAGGCACACACTGAGGTACTCAGGGGTGAAGTGCTGTTAAAATGTCTGCAACTTACTTTTAAGTGTTCCAGAATCTATACACACACACACACATACACACAGAGTGAGAGAGAGAGAGAGAGAGAGAGAGAGAGAGAGAGAGAGAGAGAGAATGTATTAAAAATATTAAGCATTTTAAGTGAAATATAAATTTAAAATACACGTATGATTTTTGGAGCACCTGTGTCAGAATTACCTGGGATACTTCTTAAAAATACAAATTTCTGGGTCACTTTAACTCTCTTACTTTTTTTTCTACTTGCATGTTATTACAAACACACATTTTATTTTTAACTCTTTAGCATTTTTTTTAATTTATAAAAGTAACACATGGTAGTTGCCAAAAAAAAAAAGCAACCAACCAACCAACAAGCAAAACATCTCTCAAAGAGTACAGAAGTACAAAAGGAGACCACCTACCCAAAGGTGTTCTCTTATACTCCCCAGAGGTTATACACGCTGTCAACAGCTTCTTGTGTTTTCTTATAGATTTCACTTGTTCATATATGCGTATTTTTGCATTTTCTTTTCTTTTTATTACAAATGGGATTGTAGTATACACATTGTTCTATGTCCCATTTCCCTCCACTTAATATATCTCAATATCTTTCCATGTGGATGTTTACAGATATTCTTCTTGTTTTTCATCATCTGTATAGGAATCCATTGATGGATGCACCATAACTTACTAATCCATTTCTCTATTGATAGACATTTGCATTGTTTTGCAATCTCACATATTTTATATAATTTGATTCTATTATAGAAATGTGGAATATAAATCAGGATTAGCTACACAAGTAGGCATCGCGCAGGTGAAGTTTGGGCCTCCAACTGGCTCACTTTCCCTGGTTAAGGACCAGGTATCTTTTGTGTTGTTATGTGTCCTCCTCACCCGGCAGTGTCCATCAACTGCTAATCCCTTCCTTTTGATAATGTGACTACTGTTCAGGTCCCACTTATGAGTGAGAACATGTGATTTTCAGTTCTTTGTTCCTGTGATAGGTCTCTAAGTATGATGGTCTCCAACTCCATCTAATTTGCTGTGAAGTCCATGATTTTGGTCTTTATGGCGGAGTAATATTCCATCGTGTATATGTACCACATTTTCATTATCCAGTCCGCTTTCAATGGGCCGTAGGTTGGTTCCATGTTTTTGCTATTGTGAGTAGAGCAGCAGTAAACATGTGTGCAGGTGTCTTTTTTGTAGAATGATTTATGTCCTCCAGGTATATTCCCAGAAGGAAGATTGCTGGATTGTATGGAAGGTAAATTCTAGTTCCTTTAGAAATTGCCACACTAGGCCAGGTGCGGTGACTCACGCCTATAATCCCAGCACTTTGGGAGGCTGAGGTGAGAGGATTGCCTGAACCCAGGGATTTGAGACCAACCTGGGCAACTTGGCGAGAACCCATCTCTACAATGAAAAAAAAAAAATTAGCTGGCATGGTGGCACGTGCCTGTAGTTCCAGCTACTTGGAAGGCTGAGGTGGAAGGATCCCCTGAGCTTTGCAGGTCGAGGCTACGGTGACCAGGAGTGTGCCACTGCCCTCCAGCCTGGGTGACAGAATGAAACTCCAACACAAAAAAAAGAAGAAAAAAAGAAATTGCCACACTATTTTCCATAGAGGTTGTACTAGTTTGCACTCCCACCAACAGTATAAAAGCATTCCCTTTTCTCCACACCCAAGTCAGCATCTGTTGTTTTTTTAATTTGTTAATGATGGCCATCCTTACTGAAGTTTGATGATATCTCAACGTGGTATTGTTTTGCATTTGATTAGTGAGGTTGAGCAATTTTTCATGTATTTGTTGAGTGCCTGTATGTCTTCTTTTGAGAAGTATCTATTTGCTTTTGGGGATTTGATCAATAATTGGTTGCCTACTTCAATGTGCATAAGAGTGTTTCCTATGTTTTCTTCTAGGATTCTTATAGTTTGAGTTTTATGTTTACGTCTTTGATCCATTTAGAGTTGATTTTTGCATATGGTGATAGGTAAGTGTCCAGTTTCATTTTTCCGCATGTGGTAAGCCAGTTTTCCCAGCATCATTTTTTAAATAAGATCTTCTCTCCCCAGTGGTTGTTATTGTTGGCTTTGTTGAAGATGAGTTGTTTGAAAGATTGAGTTTTTGCTTCTGTAATCTCTGTCCTATTCCACTGGTCTATATGCCTGTTTTTGTACCAGGACCAGGCTGTTTTGATTATTGTAGCCTTATAGTAAAGTTTAAAGTCTGGAAATGTGATGCCTCCTTCTTTGTTCCTTTTGCTGAGGATTGTTTTGGCTATTCATGCTCTTTTTTGTTTCCATATGAATTTCTGTATTGTCATTTCTGGGTCTGAGAAGAACTGTATTGGTAATTTGATAGATATTGTGTTGAATCTGTAGATTGCCTTGGGTAGGATGAACATCTTGACAATATTGATTCTTCCAATCCATGAGCAAGGAATGTTTTTCTGTTTGTTTGTGTCATCATTGGCTTCTTTTTTTTCTTTCTTTCTTTCTTTTTTTTTGAGTTGGAAACTCACTCTGTAGCCAGACTGGAGTGTAGTGGCCACTCCCGGCCACCGCAGCCTCAACCTGCTGGGCTCCGGTGATCCTTCCGCCTCAGCCTTCCAAGTAGCTGAAACTATGGGCATGCGCTACCACGCCCAGCTAATTTTTTGATTTATTTTAGAGATGAGGTCTGGCCAAGTTGCCCAGGCGGGTCTCGAACCCACGGGCTCAGGCAATCCACTCACCTCAGCCTCCCAAAGGTGCGGGATTACAGGCTGAGCCACCGAGCCTGGCTCTCATCATTGGTTTCTTTTAGCAGTGTTTTGTAGTTCTCATTGTAAAAGTCTTTCACTTCTCTGGTTAAGTAGATACTAAGATATTTCTCTCTTTGTGTGGCTGTTGTTTGTATTTGATTCTCTGCCTATTTGTTGCTTGTGTGTAGAAATGCAACTGTCTTTTGCACATTGATTTTGTACCTTAAGGCTTTAGCAAAGTCATTTATCAGTGCAAGGAGGTTTTTGACAGACTCCTTTGACTTTTCAATGAATAGGATCATATTGCCTGCAAACAGGGATAACTTAACTTCCTCTTTTCCTATTTGGATACCCTTGACTCCCTTCTCTTGCCTGATTGCTCTAGTAAGGACTTCCAGTACTATATTGAGCAAGAGGGGCCAGAGTGGGCAACTTTGTCTTCTCATTTTCAAGGGAAATGCTTCCAACTTCTGTCCATTGAACAATATGTTGGGTGTGGGTTTATCATAGATGGTTCCTATTGTTTTGAGGAATGTTCCTTCTATGCCTAGGTGTTAAAGGGTTTTTTAAATCAAGAAGGGATGTTGGATTTCATTGAATGCTTTTTCTGCATTTAATAATATAATCATGTGATTCTTGTTTTTATATCTGTTCATGTATTGAATTAGTTTATGGTCTTGCAGATATTGAACCAGCCCTGCAGCCCAGAAATGAAGCTTACTTGGTCATAGTGGATGATTCTTGAGATGTTTTGCTGGATCTAATTTGCTATAATCTTTTTTTTTAATAATCAATATTTTTTATTATGATATTGTGGGATAAAGTTAAGGGTTAGGTATACAAATGTGCTTCGTTCAGGTACCCTTGTTGATAAGAGGTGTCTCCCCATCCCCAGACAGATATTTACTACCATTAATCCCATCTCCCTTCCCCCCCATAGTTTCCCACCACTGTCAGTCATTTTCTTATGATAATACGTTGGATGATCAAGGTCCACTATATGAGTGAGAACATTTGACACTCAGATCTTTGTTTCTGTGAGAGTTCACTCAGTATTATAGACTCTAGTTCCATCCAGGTTGCTGCAAAATTCATGATTTTGTTCTTTTTTATGGCTGCATAGTATTCCATCGTGTATATGTACATTTTTTTAATCCAGTCCTCTTTTGATGGACAGCATGGTTGCTTCCAGGTTCTTGCTATTGTGAACAATGCTGCAATAAACATACGTGTGCAGGTATCTTTTTTATAGAGTGATTTGATTTCTTCAGGGTATATTCCCAGTAGGGGGATGGCGGGGTCATATGGGAGGTTGATATTTAGAGCTTTTAGGAATTGCCACACTGCTTTCCACAGAGGTTGCACTAATTTACACTCTCATCAACAGTGTAGAAGAGTTCCCTTTTCACCACACCCTCTCCAGCAATTATTATTTTTTGAGTTATTGATAATTGCCATTCTGACTGGAGTTCAGTGGTATCTCAGTGTGGTTTTGATTTGCATCTCCCTCATGATTAGTGAGGTTGAACAATTCTTCATGTGTCTGTTGGCTGCTCGGATGTCTTCCTTTGAAAAGTGTCTGTTCATATCTTTTGCCCATTTTATAATGGGGTTGTTTGTTTTTTTTTCTTTTCAGCACATTTGAGTTCCTTGTAGATTCAAGATGTTAAGCCTTTGTCAGACCTGGGGTTGGCAAATATTTTTTCCCAGTCTGTAGGCTGTCTCCCTTTCTTGAAGGTTTCTTTGGCTTTGCAGAAGCTTGTTAGTTTAATGAGGTCCCACTTGTCTATCTTATCTGTTATGGCCTGTGGGTTTTGGGTTTTGTTCAGGAATTGGATACCAGTTCCAATTTCCATGAGGGTATTTCCTTCATTTTCTAAGGTTCTTATGGTTTGAGGTTTTACATTTAGGTCTCTGATCCATTTGGAGTTAATTTTTGTGTATGGAGATAGTTAGGGATCCTGTTTCAATCTTCTGCATGTGGTCAGCCAGTTTTCCCAGCACCATTTACTGAATAGGTTCTCCTCTCCCCAGTGGTAGGTGGTGGAGGCTTTGTCGAAGATGAGTTGGTTGAAAAATTGAGGTTTTGCTTCTGGAATCTCAATTCTAGTCCATTGGTCTATATGCCTGTTCCTATACCAATACCAAGCTGTTTTGATGATTGTAGCTTTACAGTAAAGTAAGAGGATGGGAAGCAAATTTTCAGGCTAATGCTATAATCTTATTGAGAATTTTTGCATCTATGTTCACCAAGAGATTAGCTTGTAATTCTCTTTCCTTGTTGGGTCTTTGCCAGGTTTGGGTATCAGTGTAATGTTAACTTCATAAAATAATTTGGGGAGAGTTCCATCTTTCTCAATTGCCTGGAATACTTTTGATAAGACTGATATCAGCTCTTTCTTGTATGTTTTGTAAAATTCAGCTGGAAAGTCATCTGGTCCAGGGATTTTTTGTTGTTGTTGTTATTAGATTTCTTATGATGGAGTCAATTTCTTGGATTGTTATTGGTCTGTCTAGGGTTTCAATTTCTTCTTGTTTCAACCTTGGAAGGTTGTATGATGTCATAAAATTCTCTATTTGTTTTAGGTTTTTGAGTTTATTTTCATACATATGTGCATATTAATCTCTGATAATCTTTTGAATTTCTTCAGGGTCAGTTGTAACTTCATCTTTTGTATTTCCAATTGTATTTACTTGAGCTTTCTCTGTTTTCTTCTTAGTCAGTCTGGGTAGGGGGGGTCTGTCAATCTTATTTATCCTTTCAAAAAACCAGCTTTTTGTCTTGTTGATTTTTTTTTTGTCTATGATATTTTTGTCTTCTATGCCCTGGAGTTGTGACTTTATTAAAGTGATCTGGATTCTTCTGTTGAAATTAGGATTTTAATTCCTTGCCTTTCTAGCTTCCTTAGGTGTGATATTAGGCTGTTTGCTTGTGATCTGTTTTCTTGATGTGTGTGTGCAGAGCTATACATTTTCTTCTTAATCCTGATTTCATTGTATCTCAGAGATTCTGATAAGAAGTGTCTTTGTTTTCATTTGTTTCCAGGAATCTTTTAATTTCTGTCTTGATTTGTTGTGTTGGCCCAGAAGTCATTCTGTACTATGTTGTTTAGTGTCCCTGTCTTTGTGTGTTTTGTGGGAGATTTTGTTGGTGGTGATATTTATTTTTGCTCCACTGTGATCTGAGAAGAAGCATGGTATTATTTTGATCTTTTGGAATTTGTTTATGCTTGATTTATGTCTGAGAATGTGGTCAATCTTGGAGTTATGTTCCATGTGCTCATGAGCAGAATGTATACTCTATAATTGTTGAGTGGAGTGTTCTGTAGATGTCTATTTAAGTTCATTTGGTTGAGCATCGAATTGAGTTCTAGATCTCTTTACTTATTTTTTTCCTTGATGTTCTATCTAGGGTTGTTAGTGGAGTATTTAAGTCTCCAGTTATGATTGTGCAAGAGTCAATGTTCTCTTTTAGTTTACTTAGTATTATAAAACCTGGTGCTGCTTGTTGGGTGCATACATGTTTAAGATGGTTATTTCTTGCTGGTGGATTGAACCTTTTGTCATTATGTAGTGTCCTTCTATATCTTTTTAAATTTTTGATAGCTTGAAGGCTGTTTCATCTGATATTAGAATAGCTACTTCTGCCTTCCTCTGTTTTCTATATGCCTGAAAGTTCATTTTCCAGCTTCCAACGTTAAGTCTGTAGGAATCCTTTATAGTGAAATGGGTTTCCTGGAGACAACAGATTGTTGGATCATGCTTTTTTTATCCAGTTTGCCACTGTATATCTTTCCAGTGATGCATTTAGTCCTTTCACATTCAGGCTGATTATTGAAATGTAAGAGTTTATCCCTGTCATAGGGCTCTTAGAAGTCTGTTTTGTTTTCTTTTAACTTTTGCATTAATATATATATATTTTTTTTTTTATTTTTGTGGGTGCACTGTATATTCTGTTGACTCTGTGTTTGCCTGTATTCTGGTGAAGTGCATGGTCATTCTTTTTGTTTGTTTTTTCCTTCTGTGCTCAACACCTTCTTAAGCATCTCCTGCAGAGCTAGTCTGGAAGCAGCATATTCTCTTAGGGATTGGATGTCTGGGAAGGATTTTAATCTGCATCACTGATGAAGCTTAGTTTGGCTGGGTAGGAAATGCTTGATTGAAATTGCTTATCTTTGAGGACATTAAAATTTGACTCCCATTTTTGCAAGCTCACATTTTGTAGATATAAAAGTCCTTCATGAAGCTACATTGTTCTCATACAGCAAATGACAGAAAAATATACTCAGCAACATGTATATGTTTTACATCTAATAAAAAATGGAACAAGCCACACCCCTCCCTTGATTGCCATCATCATATTTATTATGGTGCCTGAACTTCAGGAGATGTGAGTGAGGCCAGGGGACTCCTTTAAGAGTTTTGGAAGTTGCTTGAAGGGAACAGACTGGGTAGAGTGTGCAAAGAGGGGACAGAATATTCAGATTTGTGTCACAGCAAAAAATGTATTCATTCAATGAAATATACAGTTACAAACTATCAACAACAAACAGACCTGAAGGCCTTCTTGCCTCTGGCTAATTTTTTCATTGCTCTTACTCCAATCATTTGTTTGGTGACAGGCATGAAATAGATTTGAAATACGTGTCAGTACAAATCTTTTCCCAGAAGTTACTAGTAAATTCTTTTCTTGTTTGGCCTCAGGGGAAGTTAAATGATGATTTATCTGATTGGTAAATTTGGGAAGAACCAGTTGGACATGCTTGGTTTTGTTTTTTTTTTTTTAATAATTACTGGTAAACAATAGAATGTTGTCTTTATACCAGAACTTGAGCATACCTAAAGATTTCAATGCTTGCTCTCATATCACTCAGTTTTCCCCCAGCATTCATAAGGTAAGAGGTTTTTCTGTTGTCATGAAACAAACAAAACAACCCTGAACAGAAAGAAGAAACCTCTTTAGATCATTGAAGGGGCTCAGACTTCCATTGTGATATAATTTTGATTTTTCATTACTCTCCCTTCACCTAAGACAAGGACTTTTGGTATACTTCTCACTAAAAACACCAGTCCCATTTTGGGAATTTCAATTTTAAAGATGAAATCAATGACTTTGCTCTTCTTCAGCTCAGCAGTTGGAAAACTTTACTGTGAATGAGGCCCTACAATTTCCACAGCAGATTCCTTCAGGTGGCCTCAGGGGATTCTGAAGAGTTACAGGAAAGGAAAACCCTGGAATTTGCGGCCTTTTCAGAGAATCCTACTCCAGCTGTTTGCAATCTGCAGGATTCACAACAGTCTTCAATGAGTCAGTGGCCATAAGTCAATATCACTTCAGGATATTTGCTTTGCTTTTGCCCAAGTGGGTGAAATCAACTGTATTTTCTTGAAATTACAGTGATCAACTGGTAGATGTTGCTAGAAGCTAGTTGGTATGTGAATATGTGACTTGGCAGAAAGGTAAGGACTGGGGCAACACCTTAGTGGTCTTAACTCTTGAGAGTGGACTATTTGACCCCAGTAAGAATCTGGAGCCAAAAGTTTCCAATCATTAAAACTACTAATAAGAAACTGCCATAAAATTCCACACTTAGATGTTTTCCAAGAGCTTACAAACAACAACAAGATATATTTCATTTGAACTCTGCTAATGCATGCATTCCCTTTACAACAGAAATTGTGTTTTTGTTTGTTTTGCTGTACAAAGAAAACGTTAAAGGAGAGACTAGGCATCATCAAATACCTACTTTGTGAGCCACCATAATTATGCTAGTACTAAATCCTAACGTAAGGTGTACTGGGTTGTGTCCCTCCAAAATGCATGTGCTTTCAGAATGTCAGAACATGACTTTATTTGAAAATGAGGTCATAGCAGATATAATTAGTTAAATTAAGTTAAGGTCATGGTGGATTACGGGCAACCCTAAATCTGATGACTTGTATCCTTATAAGGAGGTCATGTGATGACACAGAGACATACACAGGGAAGAAGACCATGTGACAATGTAGGCAGAGTAGGGTGATATAGCTACAAGTCAAGGATTGCCAAGAGTTACTGGTAACCACTAGAAGCTAAGAGAGAGACATGGAACAGATTCTTCCTCAGCACTTCCAAAAGGAATCAACCCTGCTGACACCTTGATTTCAGACTTCTGGCTTCCAGAACTATAAGAGAATCAGTTTCTGTTGTTTCAGGATGCATAGTTTGTGGTAATTTGTGAACTGCAGCCCTAAGAAACTAATATATCAGTTAAGACCTTTTGGAAGAATGCTAATGCCTGATGAATGGGCCTACCTTGATTCTGTTCCTGCACTCATCTAATGATCGACTTTTAATAATATGTCTGTAGACCACCAAACAGTTGTTCTCCATTGAGGAGCCTACCATTTGGGTAACTTTATTTCACAATTTCTATTAATCTAGAATCATTCAGCATTTCTTGAATATACTTTTTTCAAGCATTCCAAGGGGAGAACTCCCTCGATGTCCTGATCATCACATTTATACAAGGCAAACAGCAATGTTGAGAACCCTTACATTATTGTTATACATGTATCCAAGTAAACAGAGACCTCTGGGCAGCTGGAACTTCCATGTTCTCTCCTGCTCCTTTATTGATACTAAAAGAGGAGACAACCAGAGAATAACTAGGCAGACCGACAGGGCAGGGTCCCCTGGTAACAATGTAGTGAACTTCCTGCATGCCTCTCAGACTGATACACATGCATTGGTAAACACATTCCCTATAAGCCTCTCTAGCTAGAGCTTAAGTACTCAGTGCTGGGATAGAAAAACAACCAATCAGCTCACTGCCAAGTGCCAACCAATCAGCTCACCAGTAGGCCCCAATCTCCTGCTGACTGGACCTTAATACTGACCAATCAACTCACAGCTAGTGCTAACCAACCAACTCCATTATAAGGCTATATAAGCACAGGTTTTGGCCCCAGACTGGCAACCCCCTGAAGCCTCCTCCCACTGTGGGGGCTTTTCTGTCCTTTCAATAAATCCTGCTTTCTCAACTTTCCAGCTGTCCATGTCCCTCATTCCTCCTGGGCATGAGATAAGAATCCTGACCTGAAGAGCTGCAGGAGATCTTGGGAGCTGAAGAGATGTATACACTGGAGGCTGGCTTGCCAGCTGACAGAGCCACCTGAACCAGGAAAGCTGTTGGCAGAAGGTGAGACTCAGAATCTGAGACACTTTTGCGGGCTGCAACACTCTCAGGGATAGGTTTGCCAGCTCATTGAGCTGACACTCTCTGAGGCTCAACTGGCCAACCCATTGAGCTGACACTCTCGAAGCCCAGGCTGGTATGAAAATCTGTATCAATACTGCTGGGATTGATTCACCCCTCACATAATTTACTATGTGCCTCCTCCAAAAGTTAAGCAAAACGACAGGCTTTCTGGGGGGTGGGGAGGTGGACCTAATTGCTATTGAATTTTTCTCCTACTTTATTGCATGTTGAAAAATCCATCATGAAGAATCACACCCAGGCTAAAATAAAATAAAATTATGAGGACTGAACTTGAGAAGTGCAATGGGGATGTGATGTGGGATCTAAAAGATAAACTTGAGGGTAACACTATCAGACATAGTTGACTAATTGGTTAGTGAATATTGACAATTGTTAACACGGAAGAGTAAAATAAAAAACAAAAGACTTTGAGTTTTCTTAGCCAGGGAGCCAGTGAATGTAGTGATGATATCAGACATGAGCTGTATAAGAGGAGGATCAAGTTGTTGGGAAGAACCAGGAATTTGATTAGAATATCCTGCTTTTACAACAGACACATGAAGAAATGTCCAACCTCACTAATCATCAGGGAGATGCAAATCAAAACCACACTGAGATACCACCTAACTCCAGCCAGAATGGCAATTATCAACAACTCAAAAAATAACAGCTGCTGGAGAGGGTGTGGCAAAAAGAGAACACTTCTACACTGTTGGTGGGAGTGTAAACTAGTGCAACCTTTGTGGAAAGCAGTGTGGCAATTCCTAAAAGCTCTAAACATCAACCTCCCATATGACCCCGCAATCCCCCTACTGGGAATATATCCTGAAGAACACAAATCACTCTATAAAAAAAATACCTGCACACGTATGTTTATCACAGCATTGTTCACAATAGCAAGAACCTGGAAGCAACCATGCTGCCCATCAAAAGAGGACTGGATTAAAAAAATGTGGTACATATACACGATGGAATACTACGCAGCCATAAAAAAGAACAAAATCATGAATTTCGCAGCAACCTGGATGGAACTAGAGTCTATAATACTGAGTGACCTCTCACAGAAACAAAGATCCGAGTATCACATGTTCTCACTCATATAATGGACCTTAAACATCCAATGTAATACTATAAGAAAATGACTGACAGTAGTGGGAAACTATGGGCGGGGGAAGGAGATGGGATTAACGGTAGCAAATAGCTGTCTGAGGACGGGGAAACACCTCTTATCAACAGGGTGCCTGAATGAAATGTATTTGTATACCTAACCCTTAACTGTACCCCACAACATCATAATAAAAAATATTGATTATAAAAAAAAAAGAATATCCTGCTCTTAAACTCTATTCACAGTAGCAAAAACATGGAACCAACCATGCTGCCCATCGAAGTTGGACTGGATAAAAAAAAATGTGGTAATATACACAATGGAATATTATGCAGCCATAAAGAAGGACTTTATATGGACTTTGCAGCAACTTGGATGGATTTAGAGTGGATTATACTCAATGATCTATCACAGAGACAAAGAACAGAGTACCATATGCTCTCATTTATAAGTGGACCTTGAAAAATCATCATAATACTATAAGAAAGGGATTGGCAGTAGTGGGAAACTGCCAGAGAAGGAGGGGTGGGTGGGATTGGCAGTTGAGGGAAACTGCTAGGGGAGGGAGGTTGCACCTCATCAACAAGAGTACCTGTATAATCAACATTTGTATACCTAACCCTGAATTGTACCCCACATCTTTATAATAAAATATAATATCCTTCTTTTAGATTAAGCACATATTTTAAAAATATGTTTAATTGTTCTCATCATCTTATTTCAAACATAAAGATGACACTGTTTTCAAAATAGCTTTTTTAAATCTATAGGAAATTTCACAGGAATTATTTTGACACTTCAGATCCAAGTTGTATAATGAATGTCCATCTAATTGATTCCATTAAAACCACTGAATTTGTGAAATCCAGATTTCTGTTTCTAAATGTATCATTAACTGACTGTATAATCCCTGGGATGAGATGACAGAGTAGAAAGCAACAGCCACTGACTCAAGAGGCAGCATAGTGTAGAGACTAAAATCTCTGGTTCTATTATCAAACTGGTCCAAGTTCAAAATCCAGTGGTGTCAAATGGGTGCATCACTTAGCCTCTCTCTGCCTCATTTTCCCTATATATCAATGGGAGATAATGAGTCATTGGGTTTTTTAAATTGTGAGAATTTAATGTGATAATGTTAGGTTGAACCTTCTGAAATTCTCATTTTTTTAGGTAAAAACCAATCAAACGTCAGCAATTGTTTATGGTTCAAGTTACTCATGTAAAGCACAGTGTACCTAATATATATTAGCAATGATTATTCAGAAGATATGGATTCTAAATCCATCCATGGATTAGTGTGACTTTAGATAAATAATAATACCTGTTCTTTGGGTTCTAGAGATTTCACCTGCTTATTAAGGAGGTCAAAGCACCCTGGAGGCTGTTTAAAATTATTTCATGTTTTCACTTTCTGTATTTTCACTAGAGGATGTTAATTTTCTCCAACACAAGCTGTGTATAAGCTCTTTGAGGGTAGAGATCTTTGTCTAGTTCATTGTTGTTTCCTTATTGCTTAGAACAGTCAGTGAAGGAAGGGGCACAATTTGTCTCTGTGTCTCTGTGAGTGAATGAGTAAATGAACAAATGAAGGCAAAATCAAGGCGAAATAGGAGGCAGTTAGTCCTGATAATTGAGGACTTTCTTGCCTTTCCTCTCCCCAAACTATTGAGACCAAGCTGAAGTGAATTATTCCAGATTGGCTGCAACAGTGATTCCTGTTGACTTCACAAGATAATTACTCTCTCTCCACTCCCCCTTTTTTTTTTGAGGTGATAGCTGGAGTTGCTACTTGCACAGAAGAGTCAGGTGATCAATATTTTTCTAATTCAACATATATTTAAAAAGAAAAAAGGAAAAGGTTGAAATGATGATTGAGTCACTGCATTGGAGAGGTAAAGGTGGCCTGCCATAGTCTTTTGGAAAAATCTGTGAGGAAAAAACCCAGAACATTTCCTATATAGATAAGGACATAAATCTTCTATGTGTAGAAAAATGATAGTGTTATCAAGTATCTGAATTACATTTTACAGTTTAATTGCCATTTTTATAATGCTGCAATTTTAGAAAAGTTATGGAATATTTGACAAGCATTCAGTTTCTACAGTTCCTTAAGGCAGGAGACTGATGGTACAATATTGAATCCAAAACAATAAATGAAAATTCTTGCCACAGCACAGACCCCCAAACCATTATTTGGGGTGTTTTAAGTCACCAGACTGTTACCAGATTAAATCTGACAGCTGCTTTTAGAGAAAACATGACAACTGTGAATTTTCAAAGCACAATACAAAATGTGGTAGAAAATTTTCTGATTGTAATAGATTTGAGGTCAAATATAAATCACTTAGAAATCATATAGAAACAGATCTGTTCTGGATCTGTTATCTTACCACAATGGACTATCATTTCTCCTGTGTCTTATTTATTTCTTTGAGTGGCATGGGACAGAACAACTTTATCAATCCAGAGTAATCAGAGAGATCAGATTTTATAATGATGGAGTGGGCAGAGGAGGAAACTAGAAAGGACAAGACTTATCTATCCCCTCCCACACCTAAAGCCACCATCTGTAAACATTAGTTAAAAGGAATGTCAAAGGCAGTTTTGATGGGGAAAAGAATTTACAAAAATCCAGTGTAATTTGAGGGATAGGGAAGGAGCAGTATTCAGGAGCTTCAGTTGACAGTGCAGGTGTTGATCAGGTGTATTTATATTTTTCAGGTTTTTACTTTGTTTTGGTTTTTAACTGCTACTGGAAACCTTCCTCCATCTCACTGAGAAATGGTCCAAGGCAACATGTTTAATTGTTGATAGGGTAATGAATGCCAGACACTGTTGGGTGCCTACTCATGGGCCTTCCCACCTCCAATCTTCCTTGGTAGTAGAATGCTGATTGGGTCAGGCTTTCAAGCCAAAGTTCCTTGATCTCAGGAAATGTGTTCTCAGTCACTACCATCACTAATCCAAGCCAAGCACGGTCATGTGATTCCTCTTGCTATATTTATGAGTAGCCATGTGGCCTAGTTTGAATCAATGAAACAAGGGGAAGTCCACTGGGCAATTCCTGGGAAATATTTCCCTCTCTGATCAAAGAAAGAGGCAGACAGAAAGCCTCTTCTCTACATTCGCTTCCTGCTTTTGGACGTTGTCAGGTGATGGTGTGATGCTCAGAGCTGCTGAATGGAGTTTAGACAACAAGGGAGACTTTGCTTACTCACGGAAGATGGCAGAGTGGAAAGATAGAAAGTGGGGCCTGAGCTGTGGTCCCTTCCCTGGAACTATCTCCTTCTAAACTTTTTATTATGTGAAAAATTAAATGTATTTATTGTTTAACTGGTTTTAATCACTCTATTACTTGCAGACAAAATCAACCTGACTCAAGAAACAAATAAATAAGCTAAATGACACTCCAGGAGCACTCAGGTTGTTAGTATCAGCACAAGGGATAAATCTAGAATGAATATGGAGTTTAGAGTTAAATAGACCTATGTTTGAATCAGTGACTTGCTATGTGCTCTCGGACAAGTTACTTTATCTTTCTGGGCCTCAGTTTTCTCCACTGTAAAATGAAGATAACACAAGCATCCAACTCATGGGATTGTTGTGTGGGTTAAATGAGATCATGTAACGTGGTTGACAGTCAATGAATGTTAGCACTCTTCTGTTTCTTCCCGATTTTGCTTCCAGAGCAAACTTTTTATTCTATTTCAAAAAATGTGTTTATTTTTAGAAAGTTTACTTTAAAAATTTTAATATGGTAAAAAAAATTTAAATTGGTCTTTTTTTAACGAAATGCATTTGAAACAGTGAAATATTTTGATCTTTTCTTTCTTTTAGAATTATATTAGCAGCTGGATGTTGATGATGAAATGTTTTTTACGTACAATATCAGAGTACCTAGAGGATTTGTATCATTTCATTGTAAGCATTTTCATATATTTATAAAGTGTCTGTTCATTGTCTGGGAGAGTAACTGATAAAGATCCACAATTCTCTTGCCCTGAAAAATAATAAGGAGGCTTCTTGCAATTTTGATGCATTATCTTGAAAAATCTTTAAGTGTTTCTTAACAGTAATCCTTAAATCTGTGCATTTGATGCTATTTTCAGACACTTATGACAAAAGCAGGTGAAAATAAAGAGTGGCTCAGTTGAAAAGTAAAAGTGTTTTCTCAATAACAGTAATTTATACAGTGGCCACAGCATTTCTACAACACATATGCTAACGACTTCACATGTGAGAAAATACTGCTTTGCGCTGCAGTGTGCTAGTACTTTCCAGTCATTATGTCATTAAATCGTGCCAACTGCCCTATGTCGTAGGCTCTGTTATCCCCATTTGAGAGATGACATGACTGAGATCTGAGAAGTTCAGTAATCTGCCCAAGGTAGCCCAGTGAGTTAAAGTGGTACGTCTGGGATTCAATTCAAGTTCTGTCAGACTTGGGAGCCCATGCTCTGAATTCCTACATTATACTGCTGCCTAAAGTGCCTGCTAAAACTTCCTGAGTTACCACAATCTCTTGAACAACTGGACCTAAATATAGATCAGTCATTCACCATAATACTAGTTAGCATTTACTGAGCACCTACTATATGCTATGTAAATGATAACACTTAGCAATTATCAGAACAACATTGAAAGGTAGATATTATTGCTATTATTATTATTATTTCAAATTTACAGATGAGGACAGTGAAGGCAGTGTTGGGCTGTAACTTCTCCTGGTTTGCACAATTAGTAATAGACATTCAAACCCACAATAGTCTGACTCCAAAGCCCATGTTCTTTTCACTCTACCATGTAGCTTCCTATTATAACAAAAGTAATATGCCATGGGGAAACTGCTGCATGTTTAAGATGGAAAATATATCTATATTCATATACTTTTAAGTATCTTAGGGACTTACGTTTCTTTCATTCCCCAAGCAACTAGAATAGTGTTAGATACCTACTCGGTATTCAAAGAGTAATTGATAAATAATAAGCAATAATATCTCATTTGCACTTCCTTCTGAAAAAAATGTTCAGGGGCCTGATGATGACATGGGTCTCATAATTATTTCCAAACATATATATTCACAGTGGTTGCAAGATAATTTTACAGCAATGACAATTTCACCAGCTTGTGGACTTTTTGAGGATATAATTGTCAACATGAAAGCTGGTCACATCACTTTCAAAAGGCCAAATATAGCAGTAGTTTTACAAGATGAAAGCAAAATAGCTAGGGACCTGATTTTTCATTAGACCTCCATGCCAAAGTTTAGAATTGAATATGAATCAAAATAGTTTGTAAAACTAAAAGTTTAACTGTCACAGCCATAGTAACTCTCCAGGAGATATATAACCTGCAATTCTTGACATTTTACATATTCATGAACTTGAAGGGATAGAATAAGTGGGAGTAGAGGTTGTTGTAAAAATACAATTTGGTGTTTTAAAAATTGCATTGCAATTTGTTTATAGGATTTCAGATTGGGCCTCTGGAAAACTAGTGAGTTAGAAGAAATCAGGAGAGCTGGAATATAGTTTTGGCTATGTTGCCAACTTTCTGTGCAACTTTGGAACTATATCATCCCTTCCCTCCTCTGAAGCTCCATTTCCCCATCTGGACAATAAAGATTTCACCAGATGATCTGTAAAGCCCTTTGCATGTAAAAGTACTTAAGAATGTCAACCCATTATCTTTCCTTTTCTCCTCAGATCATTGCCATGGAAGGAAAAATGAACATTCTCAAGAAAAGTCCCTCTGTCTTGAGCTGGAAGTACTGAGACTCTAATGATCTTCATTAATTTCTGGAGCTGGTAGCATGTTCCACATGTATATGAGTCAGGATGCTGTGGTTTCCAGTGACTGAAACCCAGCTGGAATATTGTTTAGGCAAAACAAACAAACAAACAAACAAACAAAATAAAACATGGCTTACTGGTCATGTAGCCAAGCCATGGGAAGGACAGGAACAACTGGAACAAAGGACTCAAGTAATTGACATAATTCATATTCTCTCTCTCTCTCTTCCTCATTCCCTCTCTCTCTCCCCACTCCCTCTCCCTCTCTTTTTCTGTCTCCCATCTTTGCCTCTCTCTGTCTGCCTCATTCTCTCAGACTTCTTCCACACAGCTGGATGCATGGTATGGTACTATGGTACTCAAACCTCCCAGAGTTGCTGCCAGAGAGGACTTTTAATTTACTTTTTCTAAGCCCAAGTGTTAAAAGTCACTGTGTCCACACAACAGAGTTCTAGACGAACACAGCCATCATCCTTCAAATGTGGATCTGAAGTGGAGAAAGGAGAATTTCCCAGAAAGGAAGTGCTGCTTTGGGTAGACAGCACACTAGACTAGATAGCCACTATAGTGAGTTTTCAAGGTAGACTGCTGAGCACAATTACTGACACCAAAAGACTCTATTGCATTTTTGTAATCAGGAGAGTCTTGGAAAAGCAAATATGTTTATGTTGAATCCAAAAGATTGAGGGGTTGAATATATTTTACTCTTTTCTACAATGTAGATTTGCCCTGTGGTTTGGCAAAAGACATCCATTTTTTAGAATGTCACTCAAGGAGTAAGCAACAGAAACTTCATTCCTTTTTTATCATTCATAACAATACTTGATACTTACATACTCTGGCATTTTCATCAAAGGATCTCAGAACATGCAATTAGCAAGTATTAGTCAGTTTTCATATGGGAAGTCAGAGGTGCTGAGAAGGCAAAGCCAGGCACTGTGAGTCTGCCTGGGATGATGAACTTCTGGAAAGTACCTTTTCTAACCCTGGCCTAGTCAGCAGGAGTTTGAGAGTGACATGCCCTCCAGTCCAGAAGCCCGATTCCAGTCACAAGAACAGAAAAGTGGAAGGTCAGGCTGTCGTAGAATCAAAGATGCTCAGATTTGGAAGAGGTCTTGGGGACCAGATGCAGCGCAGCCTTCTATCCAGTGCATATCCTCTTTCAAGATTGTCACTTATCATGTGTGGTCATGCAGTCTCCAGAGGCTGGACACCATTTAACTCGCTAAGAAACACATTTTATTGTTGAAATTAGGTTATCCTTTAAGTTGGGCAGCCACTTGGTTTCACTTTTTTATTTTTTATTCATTCTCTCTTGAAGGCCTGTTCTATTACTGACATCCATCTAGTCTAGGTACACACAGGTAAGTGTCAGTCCCCATCTTCCAGGATCTCAGTGTCCAGCGGAGGAAATCAATCCTGTCTATGGCAGGTGCTTTAGCACAGGTGTGAACATTGGTGTTCAGAAGTGGAAATGCTTATCTCTTTCCAGAGAGGACAGAGAAGTTCTCCTAGAGAGGCTAATGCTGGAGCTAATATTTGAAAGATGATTGAGAATCTGCCAAATGGTTAAAAATGAATCCTGGATTAGGCAGAGATAACACCAGAATATGAACAGACTCAGAGGTGAACAAGAGAAAGGCCCGTGAAGGGAATTATAGGTAGTTCAGTGCGACTGGAGACAGGATACATGAAATTTGAGAGGCCAGGCTACAGAGCAAGCTGGGTTATATGATGAAGGGCTCCTAAGTCACAGCAAGAGTGTGGTGTTTACACTATAAGCTAGTGGGTCTTGGCACTTCTAGGATCACGGATTACTGAGAATCTGATGAACTAGGGGCTCTCTCCTCAGAGAAATGCATGAACACACATGCATACACACACACACACACACACACACATGTGCACAACCTACAACACCGGCTTACCATTTCACAGACACCCTAAAACTCATCCATATATTTATTCATTCAATAGTCATTAAGGGACTTAGAGGCCAGGAAGCAGGCACTGTGTTAGGTGTTAGAGATAGGGTAGTATTATGCATTGAATTATGTTCACCCTCCCCCAAATATATTGATGTCCTAATCCCCAGTATCTCAGAATGTGACTTTATTTTGAAATAGGATCCATAAGGAGATAATCAAATTACTATCAGGTCATTAGGGTGAGCCCTAACCCAATATGAAAGATGTTCTTATAAAAGGGGGGAATTTAGATGGAGAAACACATACAGAGAGAATACCATGTAAACATGAAGGCAGGGTCAGCAGCAAAGCACCAGAAGCTAAGAGGGAGACATGGAACAGACGCTTCCTTAGAGCCATTAGAAGGAACCAACCTGCCAACACCTTAATCTTAGACTTCTAGACTCCAGAACTGTGAGACAATACATTTCTGTTTTTTAAGTCAGCAGGTTGTGGTACTTTGTTATGGCAGGCCTAGCAAATGAATACAAGCAGTGAACAAGGAAAACCTGCGTTCTGCCCTCGTGGAGCTTATATTTGAGTGAGGAAGAGAGATCTTTGAATAGATACAAAAATGTATGCAGTGCATTGTGATAACAAGAGCCCAAAGGTTTATGGGAACACTTAGAGGGAGACCTAATTAAATATGGGTGGTCAAAGCAGACTACCTAGAAAAAATATCCTAGTATCCTAAAGTGTGAGCAGAAGTAAGGTATGCCACAAGTGTGATGGTGTGGGAAGTGAGTTGTAAGAGAAGAGAATATTAGTGTGCAAAAGTTCCAGGCGAGAAGCATGATGGATTCCAGGAACAGAAAGAAGGTCACCATGAGTGGAGCCTAATGTGTAAAGGGGAGAAAGGTTAGACATGAGGATGTAGACTTGGACTTAGAAATTGGAGAGTCTTATAAGCCAAGTTAAGGAGCTCAGACGATATTGTAAGAGCCATGGGGAGCCATTTTAAGGGTTTGACGCAGGAGAATCAAGATAAGATTCATATTTTAGAAAGATAAGTGTGGCTGCAGGGTAGAGAATGGATTTGCGAGCACCACAGGTGAGAATGGAGAGACCAAGTTAGAAGGCTCTTATTGAAGTCTAGTGAGAAATGATGATGGCTTGTGCCAAGGTTCTAGTGGTAAAGGTAGAGAGAACTCGATGGGTTGGGGATATAATTTTGAGTTAAAGTCAATAGGATCCACTGATGGATTGGATGTGGGGGATGAAGGAAAGATGAGAATGAAGATGACTTTTAGGTTTTGGAGTTGAACACCTGGTTGGGCAGTGAAATTAGCACAACTTGGGGAGGAGTAAATTTGAGGAGAATTCTCTTTTAAATGTGGGCACTGGAGGCCCATAGGCACCAAATTAAGAACTTCTGCTGTAGGCAATGAGAAAAGGGGGAACACTGAAAAATTAAGCAGACTGGGTGAGGTGAATTGACTGTTGTTTTTGAAAGATTACTCTAGCAGCAGAATAAAGAATTGATTAGAAATGGGACGTTAGAAGCCAGAAGCCAGGTTTAGAAAGCTGTTGCAACGGTATTATCAAAAAAAATACTGGAATCTGAAATAAAGCAGTGCCAATGGGAAGGTAGAGAAAGGGGACAGATTTGAAAGCTCTTGAGGAAATAAAAATGACAGAATTTAGTGATAATTTAGAAGAGGGAATGATGAAAGGAGGAGGAGTCTTAAGATGATTCCTGGGCTTCTTTCTTTAAGCACAGAATTATAAAATTCAGGAGGAGAAGCAGATCTTAGTGATGAGGAGGTGATAAGTTACATTTTGGATATGTTGTGAGGCTAGCAAGACCTCCAAATGAAAAACTCTTGCAAGAAGTTGGACATATGTGTGAGAATCTCCTCTTTCTTGTATCATCAGTTTCTCCCTGACTATTGTATCAAGGCTATCAACATACAGAAACACTGATGATTCCTCTTTTAAAACACATTCTCTTTTGATCCTATGTAGCCCTCCAGCAACTCCCTCTCAAAGCAAAATTTTTACCAAAAAAATTGTCTACCCCCTCTTCACTTTTTCCTTTCCCATTCATTATGTTTTAAGTGATAGCTTTGTTGAGATATAATCCACATAGTATGCAATTCATTCTTATTAAATGTATATTCACAGAGTTGTACAATCATCACTACATTAATTTTTGGACATTTTCATCACCCAAAAAAGAAACTCTGTATCCTTTTTGCTATCATACCTTATCCCCACAATTCCCCTAAGCCTTAAGCAATGACTAATATACTTTCCATATCTACAAAATTGCCTATTCTAGACATTACATGTACATGGAATCATACAAAGTGGTTTTTTGTAACTGGCTTATTTCACTTAGCATGTTTCAAGATTTATATATGTTACAGCATGTATTAGTATTTCATTCCTTTAAATGACCAAATAATATTCCATTGTATGAATATGCCACATTTTTGTTTATTCATTCATCAGTAAACTTAGTCACTCTTTAACCTTCTCCCAATGGGGCTTTTATCCCCACTACTCCACTGAAAATAATTTTGTAAAAGTCAACAATGATCTCCACATTGCTAAGCTTAAGAGATACTTCTCTTTTTTTTTTTGAACTTAAGAAAACATATGTTTATTAGGATTGATGGGATGTTAGACAAAATTTTGAGGTGGTTCTTATTACGTGTTGCATTGTATCACATAGCTATTATGGGTCATGAAATTTAACAATATTGAAAAGCAGACAAAATACAGGCATAAAGTATTTAAATCAGCATACCATGCCAACATTTTAAATAAAAACAAGAATAAAAGCAAAATTTAGTTAACTCATTTACCCACCGTAAAGTAAATGGAGATTTTGCATATATCAACCTTAATTTAGTGTTTTGCCCCCAGGACAAATAGATTGTGTTCATGTGTCCTAGCTTGTAATGTATATGTTAACTGCAATAGACTCTGAACTAGATTATTTTAGAAAGTTTTAGATGGAAGGCATACATTCTTAACTCATGGAACCAGCTATAAATGTGATTTTTCGTCCCAATGCTTTTTATTTAAATCCCTTTGTCTGCAGTTACCTACAGAACAGACACTTCTCTATTCTCATATTATTCAAATTTTTTTTTTTTTTTTTTTGGTTGGAGTCTCACTCCGTTGCCCAGGCTGGAGTACAGTGGTATTATCACGGCCGCGCCAGTGTCAACCTGCTGGGCTCCAGTGATCCTTCCGCCTCAGCCTTCCAAGTAGCTGGAACTACAGGCACATGCTACCATACCCAGCTAATTTTTTGATTTATTGTAGAGACGAGGTCTCACCATGTTGCCCAGGCTGGTCACAAACCCATGGGCTCAGGCGATCCTCTCGCCTTGGCCTCCCAAAGTGCTGGGATTACAGGCGTGAGTCACCACGCCCAGCCTATTCAGCTTTTTAAGCATTCAACATGACTGACTGTTCCTTCTTTCTTGAAATACTTTCCTCTCTGGATTTCAGTAACACCATATTTTCCTACCAAACGAGTTTTTTTTTTCAGTTTATTTACTGATTTCTCCTTTTAAAATCCCATTTCTAGATGTTGAAGTGCTCCAGAGTTTGACCTTACCTTCTTTCTTCTGCCTATACTGTCTAAATAATTTCTTGCAATCTCATGACTTTATGAGGTCTGCCAATTAAGTTTGTGAACTCATCCTAGAAAAAGGGCTACATACCTTGTTGCTGAATATCACTACATTCACCCTCAAAGTACTCCCTTTGGGAAGTGATGCATCAACGCCAGCACCTAGTCCACCAGTCAAAGCAATTTTGAAACTCTTTTCCTGGAATGGCCATGAGAGCTGTTGTCGCAAGAATGTCAGAATTTGAATTAGAGCAACGAACAAACATTAAATTTCTTGTTAAACTTGGCAAGAGTGGAAGTGAAATAAGGGATATGTTAGTCTGTGTTTATAGGGATAACACCATGAAGAAAATGGCAGTGTATAAATGGATTGAATGTTTTTTCTGAGGGGAGAGACAGCATTACTAATGAAGTGAGGGCAGGATGGCCAATAACAAAAAGAATTGACAAAAACATTGCAAACATCCGTCAAATTCTACATCAAAATCATCAGCTGACTGTGATAATCATAGCAGACCAAATGAACATTGATAGAGAAACAATTAGGAAAATCTTAACTGAAAATCTTGGCATGAGAAAGGTGTGTGCAGAAATGGTCTCAAAGGAGCTCTCACATCATGACTGTGCACCAGCTGACACAGCACTGTCTGTAAGGGAGTCTTTAGTCAGTAAACAACTGTATTGAAACATCCTCCCTATTCACCTGATCTGGTGGTCCCCAGTGACTTTTTTCTTTATCCAAAGATAAAGGAAATATTGAAAGGAAGACATTTTTATGACATTCAGGACATCAAGGGTAGCAGGACAACAGCTCTGATGGCCATTCCAGAAAAAGAGTTTCAAAATTACTTTGACAGGTGGACTAGGCACTGGCATCAGTGCATAGCTTCCCAAGTGACCATAGTGATATTCAGCAATGAGATATGTAGCACTTTTTCTAGGATTAGTTCATGAATTTAATTGTCAGACCTCGTTTATATTATCTGTGCGTGCTGATGACGCCAAAGATCTTGTCTCCTGTCGACTTCTTTGAGCTCCATATTCATATATCCTACCTCCTGCTTAACCACTTATTTTAGATGTCTATAGACATCTCAAATGTAATATGGTCAAAGCAAAACTCTCTAACTCCTACCCCATCCCCACAAATCTGCTCCCTTCACAGCCTTCCCTATCTCACTAAATGGCATCACATTTCAACAGTTGCTCAAGCAAAAACCCAGGACATTTTTGATTCCCTACTTTTTTCTTCACCCTTTACATCTAAACCCTGAAAAACTCCAATGGGCTATATCAAAATGTGACCACCTCTCACCACCTCCACTATTGCCCCGGATCAGAGAAACTAGTCATCCCTTGCTTGGATCACTGAAATAGTATCCTCATTTCTCTCCTTAATTCTGCTCTTGTTCCCATTCCAGTCTATTCTCCACATCAAGCCAGAGTGATCTTTCTAAAATGTAAGTCAGATAATGTCTTTCAAAGTTGTTAAAAAATCCTTCACTGCCTTGCTACCTAAGTGGAATCCCTTAGAATAAAATCCAAAGTCCTGACTATGACCTACAAAGCCTTACAGCACAAGCTCCTGTTATTCTTTTATCTTCTACTACTTGTCCTCTTGCTCATGCTACTACAGCCACACTGATTTCCTTGTTGCTTCTCAAGCACACTTAGCATGTTCCCATCTTGAAATCTTTGCCCTTGTATTTCCTTTTCCTTAAGGCTATTGCCCCAAATGTTTGTACAGCTAGATTCTCATTGTATCATTTCAGTTCAAATGTTACCCTTTTTTGAAATGGCCTTCCCTGACACCCACCATTTTGTTTATGATGGAAAGCAAAACATTTAAAAAAATCAGTATGATGCAAAAAAGTTATATAGTTTTACTTTGCTCATTAGAAAGATTATCCTCTAAAATTCTTGACTGAAGTGAGTCTAAAAGATTATTCCCTAAAATTCTTGGTTGGTGCTGAATATATTTGTTTAATAGAAATATTCTAGATAAATTAGCATAATATACAATGAAGTGGAAAAAATAGTTTCAAAGCAAACTCTGCAAAAAAAATCTGTTAATAAAGAAAAGGTGGGCAACCCCCTTGAGTCCCCTCCCACTGTGGGAGCTTTTCTGTCCTCTCAATAAATCATGCTTTCTAAAAAAGAAAGAAAGAAAAGGTGTATGCATGCTGTTTAGAAAGGTATAACTTGCAACATAGACCACTTTTATTTCTTGTTTAATTTAATTAACAAATTTAGAGTCAGAGTCTCACTCTGTTGCCCAGGCTGGAGTGCAGTGGTATGATCACAGCTACTGCAGCCTCCTTCCACCTCAGCCTCCCAAGTAACTGAGACTACAAGGTGCAAGTCATTGCACCTGGCTAATTTTTTGATTTATGTAGAGATGAAGTCTTGCTTTGTTGCCCAAGCTGGTATCAAACTCCTGGGCTCAGACAATCCTCTTGCCTCAGCTTCCCCAGGTGCTGGGATTGCAGGCATGAGCCACCACATGTGACTCTAGACAATTTTTGAATAGAAAATATATAAACATCACTATCAAATATTGTGAAGACAACCTCTTTAGTCAATATAATTTACCAAAATGCTAGTAGCTATAGTAGCAGAGTTGTGGTTTTGAGATATATCTCTATGGCCTTGGAAAATTCTGATTCAATAGAAACCCCTGGAACTTAATAGCAGTTTAGAGCACTATAATCAATTTCCTCTTGAGGTTTTTTAAAATCTTGAGAGATAACCTAAATCCTGAGTAGATGCCCACAAGATAGTGGCTTCCAAAGACTCAGAAAACTAATTTTTCATTAGAACTAAAGCCTACACATGGAGGTCAGAAGCTATATACTAAACCTAAGAGGATAAACCAATTGCTAAAATAGAATAGTAGTTAAATAAGTCAAGAATCTCCTGTCATAAAAATCAAAATGTATAGGATATAATATTTTGACACATTGTATACATGTATCAAAATATCACTCTGTATCACATAAAGAGGTACAGTTATTATATGTCAACTAAAAATAAAAGAAGAAAAAGTATTTTTAAAGTGAAACAAAACAAAATATTACCTATTATAACAAATACCAGAAAAATCACAGTTTGAATTTTTTTAAAAATGCAATAGACAGACCTCAATACTGAGATGAACCACACATTGGAATTATCTGACAAAGATCATAAAGCAAGATGTCACAAAAATGCTTCAACAACTATTACAAATTCTGCTGAATTTATAAGTTCTCTTGAAACAAATAAAAAAATTCATATTATGAATTCCAAAAGAGAAGTGCATAAGAGATAGAGGAACTGAAAAAGTATTTGAAGTAATGAATGAAAACTCCCTAAAGTTGACAAAAGACATACATAAGCCTAAAAATTGAAGAAGCTTCAAAAAATCCTTAAGATAATCTAAAAAAAATCCATGCTAAGATACAGCATAATTAAACTTCTGAAAACTAAAGACAAAATAAAAATCTTGAAACAGCCATAGAGCACCATGCTTTACCTACAGGGGACCACCAGTTTGAATCACAGAGGGTTTCTCATATGATGTGGAGGCCAGAAGCAAGTGGCACATTTTTTAACTAATGAAAGAAAAGACACGTTAATCACAAATTCTGTATTCAGAAAAACAATCCTTCAGAAATGAAGGGGAATATCAAGACAGTCTCAGGTGAAGGAAAACTAAAAGAATTTGTCAATAGAAAATTTACCCTGAAATAATGACTAAAGGAATTGCTCTAAAGAGAAAGAAAATGTTAACAGAAGAAGGTGTGGACCTTCAGAAAAAAAGAAAGAATAGGTAAAAATAGAAGTAAGCATAATAGACTATCCTTCACCTCATGAGTTTTTTTTAAATCATATTTTATAGTTGAAGCAAATGTTGTTACACTATTTGATGTGGAGATCAGTGATGATAGAGAAAATACTTAAGACAGTTATATTTAAAAAGTGGGAAGAGTAAATGGACTTAAATGGAATTAAAGTTTCCATACTTCAAAGTGGTTAAATGTCAACACCAATAGGCTGTATTAATTTATATATGTGTGTGGTAAGACCTAGAGCAACCATTAAGAAAACTACACAAACTAATATACTCAAAAGCATTATAAATAAATAAAGTGGAACTCTAAAAATTGTTTACATAGCCTACAGGAAGGCAAGAAAAAATAACAGAAGAAAAAGAAGCACAGAATAAACATAAAATAAATATTAAAATGGCAGACTTAAGCCCTAGAAATTCAATAATTACTTTAAATTTAAATGATTTAAATTCACCAATTAAAAGAGATTGACAGTAAATTTTAAAAACGCAACCCAACTACACTATATGTTGTCATAGCTAATGCACTACAAATATAACAAGATAGTTAGTTTGAAAGTAAATGGATGGGAAAAAGGTGAGCCATGCAAACATTAATCAAAAGAAAGCACACATAACAATATTAATATTAGGTAGATTTCAGAGCAAACAAATTTACCAGAGACAAAGAGAGATATTACATAATGATAAAAAAGTCAAGCAATTGAGAAGACCACCAAAGAAGAGCTGCAAAATATTTGAGCAAAACCTATAGAGCTGAAAGAATAAATAGACAAATCCACAACAATAGGTGAAGATGTCAACATTCTAATCTTAACAATGGATAGAACTGCTAAACAACAACAACAAAAAATCAGCAAACACATAGGTGGTCTTAACACAATTAACCAGCAGGATGTAATTGACATAAATAGAACATTTCACCTAAACACAGCAGAATACACATTGTTTTCAAGTACCTATGGAGCATTCATCAAAATAACTATATTCTGGGCCATAAAACAAACTTTAACAAATAAGAAATAATGGAAATTATATAAAATGTGTTATTTGGCCAAGATAGAATCAAGCTAGAGATCAATAACAGAAAGATAAAAGGTAAATCACCAAATACTTGGAAACTAAACAGCATACTTAATAATCTGAATCAAAAAGGCAGTCTCAAAGGAAATTTTAAAAACATAAGACTGAATGAAAATAAAAATACAACTTATCAAAATACATGAGAAACAGCTAAGGCAGAGCTGAGGGAAATTTATAGCATTGAAAGCTTACGTTAGAAAAGGGAAAATATCTCAAAACAATAATTTAACTCACATTGTAAGAGGTGGTACAGAAAAAGGAGAGCAAGATAACAAAAAGGAAAAAGAAAACAGAAGGAATAATAAAGGTAAGAGCAGAAATCAGTGTCACAAAATGAAATCAATAGGAAAAAATGATAAAATAAAAAGTGGGTTATTTAAAATAATAAAATGGATAAACCTTTAGCAAGTGTGACACAGGTAGAAAGAGAGAAGACAAAAATCACCAATATTAGATCAGGCTCTGGGGTGCTTGCCCTTAATCTCAGCTATTCAGGAAACTGAGGCAGGAGGATCACTTGAACCCAAAAGTTCAAGGCTATAGTTCACTATAATTGTGCCTGTGAATAGCCACTGCACTACAGCCTGGATAACATAGTGAGACCCTGTCTCTAAAAAAAAAAAAAAAAAAAAAAATCACCAGTATTAGGAATGAAATAAGCATATGACAGCAGCTTCTGAAGCCCTGAAAAGGATAATAAATACTACAAACAACTTTGCAATCATAAATTTGCATACAGAAACTTGAACACAAATGTACCTAACATTTTTTATTTGTAAAATAGCCCAGTACTAGAAAACCTTCAAATTTCTTTCAATAAATGAATGATTAAACAAACTGAGCTACATCCATACCATGGAATACTACTCAACAAACAGTACAAAGGAATGAACTTCCAATATATGCAACAAGTTGGATGAATCTCGAGGGAATTATGTTGAAAGGGAAAAAAGGCAATCTCAAAAATTTACATACTATATGAGTCCATTTACATAACATTTCAGAATGATAAAATTGTTTTGATAGAGAACAGATTAATGGTTGCCAAGAATGAGGGAGAAAGTCTGAGTGTGGCTATAAAAGAGTAACACAAGAGAGTTTTGTGATGATGGTACGGTTGAGTATCACAATTGTGGTGGTGGTTACACAAATCTTTGCATGTGGTAAAATTGCACAGAACTGCACACACACGATTGCATGTATGATTGGTAGAATTTGAGTCAGCCTCATTTTAGCATCTGTAAGAGAGGGTCATATCACACCCACCCCAGAGAGTTACTAAGATGAGTCAGGGAGATAAAAAAAGTGCTTAGGACACTTCCTGGCATATAGTTAAAGCTTACTACAAATGATAGTAGAAGCAGCAGTAATTATATTTATTACTTATTACTAGTATTATTATTTCACAATCTACCTCTAGTGATAGCCAATGCCTAGAAGCCGTGGTTTTAGATTTCACTCCTTATTATGAATCCAAGTGAGTTTGGTCCTTTTTATCTTCACCCTCCCAAAAGCTTTTGAGAAAATCTTCAGGTTTCAAACAAATCTTTACTTATTTGGGATCTACACTGTGGTTTTGGCTGAGTTTCACTCTGATATTTTGATATTTTGGTTCAGCCAAAAGCAGAGTTCAAAGTGAAATTTAAAGGAAAAGGGATCTTTTATGCAACTACAACTATAGAAGGTTTGCAAAATAAAAACTGCTGAGTTTTGCACAAACTTTTGGTCAGTTTGCTTTCTTAGGCCAAACAATTATGTCAACAATGGTAGAACCATAAGCCCAAGGGAGAGAAATGGGTGTGGGAAGAGAAGTATCTAGTAGCTACCTTGGAGAAGGAGAGATGGTTATAAAAAAGGTGAAAACAGGATTCCGTCCAGCAGCTCAGTGTCTGCTGGATGTATCAGTCACCTTCTGGCAGGTTCTCTTAGTCAGAGGCAAGTTTGACTGAGGCTGTAGGGGGTCAATGTAAATGCCTCCTCCCCAATTTCTCAGATGGGAGGTAACTGTGGAAACGTTATAGATCTGTCAAAAGCACCGGAAATTCGTTATGTCAAGTATGAAACACAAGTCAAGAATGTAATTAGTTCTACAGCAGTATAAAAATAAAGAATTGTTCATGAAGATGAAGAATTAAAACTGAATTATGTCATGTTTAAGTAATCAGCACTCCCACGACATTCTAGTCATCAGACCCATGACTAACGTTACACACTTACCAATGAAAATTATTTTCTTGGGTGCCTTCCGGGTGTGGCATTGTAGATGTACGCCTTTTAAATGTCATGCTAAACAGCAATTTTGTCAGGAGTAGCCAAGAAATAAAACCCTGGGGGAATGGAAGGTCTGAGAACACCTGCTTAGGGAAAACAATTAAGCATACTGGTTGAAGGAAGCTGTGAGTATAAAACAGATTTGAAGGGTTATTTTTCTACAATTTTAATTTCTCAATTTTTCAGGCAGACTTTGTAATGTATTTCCTGATAAGGATATTAGGAAGAAAAACCAAGGTTCCAGATGATACTTCCTCATCCCAGCTACATGCATGCTCCTGAGTTTTCTCAAAATATCACTTCTGCGGGGACACTTTCTCTGACCTTTCCTCCGGCCCCACTTAGGTTCGAGCTCTCTGGATCTCACAATCCCTTCTTTCTCTCTGAGTACACATCACGTTTATTTAATTAAATAACAAATTGTGTAATTATTAGCTTAGTGCTTTTTTTCCCTGCTAGATAGTACACTGTAAGAACAAGGGACTATGTCCATCTTAGTTACTGCTTACCAGGAACTACTCACTCAGAATCTGGCAACTAGTGGGTGTCGGTTAATATTTCTGAATTAATTCAATTTTCCCACCCATCCTTTGTCTGAACTAGCTCAAAGTGTTTCAATTCTTTGTAAACAAGAAAGTTGAGAAGACGAATGAATAAATGAAGACTCAAAGTCTGTGAGAAAGCTTAGCACAGGTTTCTTTCCAAGAGTTATTTGCAAAGGGATTAATCCTGTTTGTAACGTGAAGGACCAACATTTTAGACTCTGAGCACTAGATCTGCTCCCACATCTCAGTCTCAGGGTAAAATGTTACTCCTTCTTTCCTCACCTCCATTCTAGTTTCATTTTTAGGTTGCTAATCTGACCTTTAGTTTTTTAAATAAGAGGCACTGAATGCAAAGAGAAAGTAGGTATTTTCCCCAGGTTGATTGCCAAAGTGAAATATTATTTCTTAGATTCCCTGTAGTTAGGGATCTAATCAAAGGTGAAGGTCCCTGTTCCTCATATGTATACCAGAATGTCATCAGTCTTTACCCCAGGGCCAATTTTTCTTGGAAAAGTTAGCCTGTGGTGTTGAGAAGAGAATGGTGCTGTTTATGCTTTTGTCTATGCAACGCAAGAGCTTAGCAAACACCAGAATTTTGAATATCAGATTTAATAATTACTTCCCCAAATGAGACACTTAGTCCTATTTAGTTCAGAATTTAACCAAATACACTCAGTTTCCTTCTCGCCCCACACCTACAATATTCAGGCAAAACCTAGAAGCCCTCGGCCAGGCCTGTTGTAAAGCCAAGCCCTATATTAGGTGAGAGGCTGCAATGGAAACTAATCCCCCACCCGCTCCAAGGCAATATTTCAAGGATTACATAAACTCACAAAGAGTAAGTCACTTCTTGAGAATACCTTTTTAAAACATTGATTAATTTTTTATTCTAAATAAGTTGCTAATATATTTTAATATATAGAAAGACATTACTTTTCTACCTCCGTTTCCAAGAGAGGTAGATACTCCTAGTTGCTCTTTCGATCTCAGCATAAGATGACACATCACCTCCTCCAGGAAATCTTCCTCTACTCCCACTAGCACAGTGCCCACGGCCCCACAGAGTACTTGACCCCATACCTCCTTCTACCCGTCTCCCTCTAGACCGAGGGCCCTTGAGGTCAAGGACCACATCTTTTTCATTCAATCAGTTCTGCCCAAACTTGCTTCTGGGCCTTCACTCCAAATTTTTCTTCAGGGGTTTGCTCAAACACTTGCCTCCTTTATGAAGCCTTTCTCAACACTTTCCCATGCTCCCTCACCCTGGGCTGTAATCCCACAGCCATGTGGTTCACTGAAGTTACTATAATCACCTATTTGCTAGTCTGTCTCCAGTAGTGTGCAGGTAAATGTTTAATAACTGATTTTCTGAAAGGAAAAGAAATCCTAGTTTGTAGTGATTGCTGATTTTCATGGTGTAAATACTCCCACCATGGCCAATTTCAAGTAACCGACATATAGTCACACAGCACTGAGTTGGGTAGAAAAGCCCAACAGCACACCATGACATAATATTTCCACTATACTACCACAAAAGGTTTAGTTAACCTCAAGGCAGAGATAATAATAAAAAGCAATAAGATAATTGGGAAGCGATTTATAACCTTTAAGTGCACCTTACTTGCTTTTAAGTTTATACAATTTTAATAAATGTGTGTTTAACAACTGACTTGCAAAATTTCTGAATATCTGTCAACTCTCATAAGTCTGTAGGAGCTGGCTCCAGCCCATCACTGTCTCCCTGATTAGACTGTGAACTTGAGAACACAGACCGGGACTGTCTTCTCCTTATTGCACTTCCAGCACCTGGCACAGAGGAGGTACTCACTAATGCCCATTACAGGCAGCCAGGTCCTCACTTTTAAAAGAGTTAGGAGTTAGTAGGAGATAACTCAGTGCACTGTTCAACCACAAAGACCACTTGGGAAATGCTCTAGAGGAAGGTATAACAACTTCAGCTAAGAACAAGGTCGTATCTCTGTCATAGAGAACACTTTATCGCCAACTTCCTATGTTAAACTAATGTGCCACTCCCCCTTGAGAAACTGAATGAAGCTCTGCTAAATGTTTTATCCTTTCCTTGAGAGGATAGTACCAGCTTTCTTCCCAAGAAAACAAGCAAGATAGTACAGGTCTGATCTTAATGCCAAATTCACACCAAATCCTATACAACTAAAGAGAACTCTTGCCTTTCCAGTCCTTAGATATGGACCCAATTCTTTCAAGATCCATTAGCGTTCACTGAATTCCAACCCAATAGGAGGATTTAGACATTTCCCTGAGGTTTCTTATAATAGTTTTGATTACCCCAGAGCCCCAGGCTAGCTACTAGCAGGACAGAATCACAGAAATAGTCACAGTGTGTTTGAAGCCAAATCCTTAAACTTACCTTTTAACTACTGATGGAACCCTCTAGAAATGAACTTTTAATAGTAATAGCAATGGCTAATATGCCATGAGTGCTTCCTACCTCTGTGCCAAGCTTCATGTGAGGCCATCCTCATAGACTAATTAATGAGGCCTCACATAAAGTCCTCAACCAGCAGTACCCTCATTTAAATTGTCAGTTTGCTGGGGTTGTTGCCAATACTGTAAGACCAGACTGTGGTTGGAATCAAAAGGTTCTGCTTCATTAACCATCAAAATAATGCTACGGCTCTCTAAGAAATCACAGTGACTCCTCTCAGTGACTATTTTCCTTTTTGCCAAGATAGTGCCATTCAAACTGACAGGATAGGTGACTTCCTCAATGAGTGTGCCCAAGTCACCTTGAATTACTCCATTGAGAAGCATAGCAGGAAGAGATCCCGTGGGTTCAGCCGTGCCCTTCTCTTACATCCGTTCAGAGAGTTAAAATCCGTTGGCTTTTCAGGGCAGTGGGTGACATTACCCACGGTCCCCTACAGATCTTCAATAGGTTGACATTTCAAATCATTTGAATAAATCAAAGTGACAGAGGCACCTTAAGTTGCTGAGTTGGGGAAATGATCATAGAGAGTGAAAGAGACATTTTCATTTTCTTGCTGATGAGCAAAATGAGTAAATTTTGGAAAGGAAGTGGGAGGCTTCATGGGAGGAACCTTCTCAGGGAGAGAGCTGCAGTGGTCCCTCTGTCTTGGCTAGTGATAAACGAGTGTGGACATATTTCAGAACTATCCATCAAGTACACCCTAGATCCCAGTCTGTAGAATCCATACTCTTCCTAAAAACAAGGGAGCCCTGATTTGGGAAGTCCAGCTCTCAGGGTCAATTGGAGAAGTGGATCCAGTTTCCCTTAAGTGAAACTTGAACCTTGGTCCCTCATGGCTGTTGGCCTTTATCTTTCCTCCAAAAGACCATTAGTGGGCCTGGCATGGTGGCTCGTGTGCTTGCAATCCCAGCACTTTGGTAGGTCGAGGTGGGAAGACTGCTTGAGCTCAGGAGTTTGAGACCAACCTAGTCAACATAGCGAGACCTCATCTCTACACCAAAAAAAAAAAAAATTCAAAAAATTAGCCAGGCTGGGGTTGGAGGATCACCTGCCCAGGAAGTCGAGGCTATGATGAGTTGTAATGGTGCCACTGCACTCCAGCCTGAGTAACAGTGAGACCCCAGACTCAAGAAAAATGAAACAAAAAACAAACAAAAGTGAACATTAGTGGAAACAAAAACTTAACTGCTCTTTTATCTGTGTGCAAAAACAATCTAACTCTGCTTTCTTTTTTCTTTTTTTTATTATAAAGATATGGGGTACAATTCAGGGTTAGGTATACAAACATTGATTATCCAGGTACCCTTGTTGATGAGGTATGCCCCTCCCTCCCCTAGCAGTTTCCACCAACTGCCAATCTCACCCTCCCTCCCCTGACAGTTTCTCGTTACTGTCAAACGCTTTCTTATAGTATTATAATTGTTCAAGGTCCACTTATGAGTGATAACATATGAAACTCAGTTCTCTGTTTCTGTGATAGATCACTGAATATGATCAACTTCAAATCCATCCAAGTTGCTGCGAAGTCCATATATTTGTCCTTTTTTATGGCTGCATAATAGTCCATTGTGTATATGTACCACATTTTCTTTTTTTCTTTTTTCTTTTTTTCTTTGAGTGGACTCTCACTCTGTCACCCAGACTGGAGTGCAGTGGCCGCTCCTGGCCACCACAACCTCGACCTGCTGGGCTCTGGCGATCCTTCCACCTCAGCCTTCCAAGTAGCTGGAACCCACATTTTCTTTATCTAATCCAGCTTCCATGGGCAACATGGTTGGTTCCATGTTTTTGCTATTGTGAATCTAACTCTGCTTTCAAACTGCTTTGTTGAAAATGTGTTTCAAGGATTTGGTGAGTGAAAAAAATTGAAAACAAGCAATCAAGCAAACAAAAACTTTAAATTGTCCTGCAATTTAGGTCAAAAGTTAGAGAATGCAATTGCAAGGCCTCATTCAGGAAGGAAGACCTTTTTTATGCTAATCAACTACTAATTATAAAATAGGTGATAGCAGGCCTTGTGAGGCACTACAAAGAGGGGGTGGGGGTGGTGCTACTTCATAGTTTAGTCACCCTTGATTGGAAAGTGGGCGTTGTAAGATTTGTCACCAAACCCCAGCTAGTCACTCTGTAGCACGAGTTTCTCTCACTATGGGCTTTCAATTTGGACATAGGAAAAAAACAAGCCAAAGTTTAAAGCCAGAAGAGATGATTTTTAAAGGGCAAGCTGCAAATAAGGATGGGCTCCAGGCTCCCTTGCAAATAGGGGTGGAATAATGAGAATAAACTCTCAAAGACTTCAGGGGAAGGAAACTCATGAATTTGGTCAGCTCCATGCCTAAATAATGTCCTCGAAGTAGCTTTTAAGATCTGGGGCATAAGAGGAAGGGAAGCACTAAAATCATGCTAAGACAAAGTTACAACATTGACAATGTTGACACCCTAGGACAAAGGCAGGGGAAGTGTGGTTTGGGCCTAGGAAGTACAGTCATGTGTTGTTTAATGGCACAGATATGATCTGAGAAATGTATCATTAGGTAATTTCCTCATTGTTTGAACACCTTAGAGTGTACTTACACCTAGATGATATAACCTACTACACACCTAGGCTATGTGCTATAGCCCATTGCTCCTAGACTACAAACCTGTACAGCATGTGACTGTGCTGAATACTGTAGACATTTGTAGCACAGTGGTATTTGTGTATTTAAACATAGAAAAAGACCAGACAGCGGCTCATGCCTGTGATCCCAGCACTTTGGGAGGCCGAGGCAGGAGGATTGCTTGAGCCCAGGAGTTTGAGACCAGCCTAGGCAACACAGAGAAACATTCGTGTCTACAAAAATAAAAATAAAAATTTTAGATTAGCCTGGCATAGTGGCACATGCCTGCAATTTCAGCTACTCAGGAGGCAGGAGGATTGCCTGAGCCCAGGAGGTCAAGGCTGTGGTGCTGCGCCGTGATCATGCCACTGTACTCCAGCCTGGGTGACAGAGTGAGATAAGAAAGAAAGAAAGAAAGAAAGAAAGAAAGAAAGAAAGAAAGAAAGAAAGAAAGAAAGAAAGGAAGGAAGGAAGGAAGGAAGGAAGGAAGGAAGGAAGGAAGGAAGGAAGGAAGGAAGGAGGAAGGAAGGAAGGAAGGAAGGAAGGAAGGAAGGAAGGAAGGAAGGAAGGAAGGAAGGAAGGAAGGAAGGAAGGAAGGAAGGAAAGCAGGAAAGAAAGAAGGAAAGAAGGAAAGAAAGGAAGAAAGGAAGGAAGGAAGGAAGGAAGGAAGAGAGAGAAAAGGTACAGTAATAAAACATTATAAAAGATTTAAATGGTCCACCTGTCTAGGACACTGACCATAAATGAAGCTTGCAGGACTGGAAGTTGCTCTGAGTGAGTCAGTGAGTGGGTGGTGAGTGAATGTGAAGGCTTAGGATGCTACTATAGATTTTTAAACACTGTACACTTAGGCTACACTATATTTTTAGAAATATTTTTCTTTGTTTAATAGTAAATTAACCTTGGTTTACTATAACTTTTTTACTTTATATACTTTTTGATTTTTTTTAAACTTTTTTACTCTTTTGTAATGACACAGCTTAAAATGCAAACATATTGTATAGGCGTACAAAATTTTTTTATATCAGTATTCTATATGATTTTTCTATTTAAAATTTTTAAATTTTTATTACTTTTACCTTTGAAACTTTTTTGCTAAAAACGAACATACGTATACATTAGCCTAGACTTACACAAAGTCAGAATCATCCATATTATTGTCTTTTACCTCCACATCTTGCCCCACTGGAAGGTCTTCAATGGTTACAACATGCATGGAGCTGTTATTGCCTATGATAACAATGTCTTTTAGAATACCTCCTGAAGGGCTTGCCTGAGGCTGTTTTACAACTAACTTTTTTTTTAATAAGTAGAAGGAATGCACTCTAAAATAATGGTAGAATGTATAGCACAGTACATACATAAGTAGGTAAAATAGTCGTTTACTATCATTATCAAATATTATGTTCTGTACATAATTGTATTGCTAGACTTTTATATGACTGGCAACGCAATAGGTTTGTTTATACCAGCATCATGACAAACAAATGGGTAATGCGTTGTGCATGGTGCTATGACATTTCAAAGGCTACAACGTTACTGTGGCCACGTCGTCACTAGGCAATAGGAATGTTTTAGCTCCATTATAATCTTCTGGGACCACTGTCATACGTGTGGTATCATTATTGAGCAAAATGTTGTTATGGGGTGCATGGCTGTAGACCTAAGGCAAGTGGTCTCAATCTTACCTGCATATTAGAATTACCTGGAAAGTTTTAAAAACTCTTAATGTCCAAGCTGTCCTCCAAACTAGTTAAATCAGAATATTTGTGGGTGAGACTCAAGAATCAGCATTTTTATTTATTTATTGTATTTTATTTTATTAGGTAACTTGATTGATTGATTTACTTATAGGGATCAGTATGTTTCCAAACTCCCTGGTTGATTTCAGTATGCAGTCAATGTTGAGAACTATGGATTAAATAGCAATAAAGCATAGCTGAAATAATAAAGAACCCTAATGTGTATATAGTGTTTCATTTCTTCAGGTGATGCTTTCTCTTATAGCTGGCGTGCAATATGGACCATTAGTGTTAGTGTTTGTTTTCATCCATTTGTGCTGTTATAACAGAATACCATAGACTTGGTGGCTTATAAACAACAGAAATTTATTTTCCACAGTTCTGAAGGCTGGGAAGCCCAAGATCAAGGTGCCAACAGATTCACTGTCTGGTAAGGGCCTACTTTCTAACTCATGGAAGTTGATCTTAACTCTGCATCCTCATATGGCAGATGAGACAAATGAACTCTTAGGGGTCTCTTTTACAAGGGCACTAATACCATTCATGAGAACTTCACTCTCATAATCTAATCATATTCCAAGAGGCCCCATCTCCTTATACTATCACCTTGGGAATTAGGTTTCAACATATGACTTTAAGGGCACACAACCATCCAGCCTATAGTAGTGTTGGTGTGTCATTTTAGTATTGAGATAAATGCAAAGAGCCATGCCTAATCTAGGGGCCAAGTACGCGACTTGGGCCAACAGTATGCTGGTACAAGTGATGCCCTATTCAGAGAAATGAGCTCCCGAGAGCTCATGGGCTTGGCATTAGATATGGTTGGCCAATTAGTTGGTACCAGGTGATCAAGATGAAGCTAAGGTATGAGAGCCCAGCAGGCAGGCAGGTAGAGACTTGTCAGAGGAGGCAGGCTATATATGGGATTTAAGGTACAGATAGGATGGAGAGGCATGCAACATGGAAGCCCCAGAGATTGGATAGAGTACTGGAATTGGCTCAGAGAGTCAGGGTGCTTTAATTTGCCCTAACTGGAGTCCTTTATTCAAGTACAGGCAGTGGTCCCTCTTCCCTTTGGCAGTGTTTTGGAATTTTAGAGGAAGAGTCTGCTAAATCAGCCACTTCATGTTAGGTCTTTGTTCCATGTTTAGTGTGTTCTAGTCAAGAGCTAATTTCTCTGGTTGAGATCAATGTCCTGTGGCATCTGAGATTCTTCTGGCTAGAGGAGCTGTGTGCTGATGTGGTAAGGCTTGGTACACTAGGCTATTCCTCCATAGCTAAAGTACTTGTCTACTCTGGCCCAGTTGCCTTCAGGGTCTGATTGTTAAGATGGTACAGAGCAAAACATTGTGTAGCAATTTTTTTGAGAGTGTTCATTTATTCACCCTAAAGCTCATCATACAGTGCATGACAAATTTCAGGTGTTGGTGAAAGACGAATAAATCAGCTAAACTGAGGGGGTCTCAGTATTCTGGAGGAGACAAAACAATTCCAATAGGGATGAAGGAATACACAGGACAAGAAGGACATGATAAGGGAAGAGTTTCTAGAAATGTTGAATCCCAAGGAATGAGTAGGAACTCTCTAGGTGCAGAGAGCTGGGCAGGACATTGCAGGCAGAGAGACATGGAAGAAAAAATATGTGCAGAGCAGTGTGACTGGGATGTTAAGTGTGAGACAGGGAGGGATATGAGATGCAGATGAAGAAGTAGGCAGGGGTCAGTTGATGAAGGATCTAGAGGCCACGTTAGGGAGCTTGAACTTCGTCTTATAGGCAGTAGGGAGCCACTAAAGCAGTGTTTCTTTTTTTGGCTACATATTGGAATCACTTGGGAAGTCTTAACAATACTGATGCCCGGATACCACCCCTAGAGATTCTGATTTAATTAGCCTGGGATGCAGCCCAGGCAACAGATATCTGAAATCCATCCAAGTGATTCTACTGGGAAGCCAGGGTTGAGAGTCACTGCATTCAAGGGTTTTAAGTAGGGCAATGGCATTGTCAGGAGCCTTCTTTAGAAAGCTCATTCTGATAGGTGGAGAGTAGCCAGAGGCAAGAACCAGCTTGTAGGCTATCACAGTAGTCCAGGTAAGAGATTGTGTAGGACTGACTGAGGACTGTAGTAGCCGTATTGGAGAGCAAGAGACACTTTTGAGAGATGTTTAGGATGTCAAATTCACAAGACTTGGGTAATTGATGATCTGTATGGACTGAAGGAGAGGGAAAAAAAATCAAGAATGACTCCCAAAATAATTTGAACCATCCTGCACTGTTAATGGGGATGTAAAATGGTGTGTTCACTTTGAAAAATAGTTTGGCAGTTTCTCGAAAGCTTAAATGTACAGCTGCCATATAACAGAGCCATTCCAGTACTAGGTATTTACTCGAGAAAACTGAAAATATATGTCCACACAAAAAATTATAGTGGATGTTCATAGCAGTATTATTTATAATAGCCAAAATTGGAGAAAATACAAGTGTTCATAAATTGATGAATAGATAAGGACAATGTGGTGTATCTATGCAATGGAATATTTTTGGCCATATAAAGGAATGAGTAAGTGATATATACTACAACAGGAATAAATCTTGAAAATATGATGCTAAGTGAAAATGGCCAGTCACAAAAGACCATATATTGCATAATTACTTTGATACGAAATATTTGGAAAAGGCAAATCCAAGGAGGCAGAACACAGATTAGCTGTTTCCAGGGGCTGAAAGAAGGGGAGATAACAAGCGACTGTTAATGAACAAGAGGGATGTCTTGTGGGATGATGAAATATTCTAAAACTAGATTGTGGAGCTGATTGTGCAACTTTGTGAATTTACTAAAAAGCACTGAATTGTACACTGTAAAAAGGTAAAATGTATGGTATGTGAATTATATGGCAATTAAAAAAAAAGACTTCAAAGTTCTTACCTTGACTGGCGAGGCTAATGCTGGTGTCATGAAATGATGTAAAGAACATAGGTGGAATAACACATTTGGCAGGGACAGGTGTGTTGGGGGCTTCTGGGTACCGATTTCTGGTATACAGGTGGATGATGAGGCTGGAGCTTGGGGAGAGATCTTGGCAGGAGACAGAGATTTTGGAGTCATCAGCTTGAACGTAGATGACCATTGATGTTGTGGGAAAGGATGATGTAGTGTGTAAAAGCTGTAGGCCAAGGGAAGATCCCAGGAAAACACTAGCATTTAGGAAGTGCTAGAAGAGTTCATGAAGGAGCCAAAAGAAGAGCAAGCTGTCAGAGAGATTTGAGGCAAAGCAGAAAAGAGAAGGGGATTATCATGGCATCCTAGAGCACTGAGATAGAGAGTAGATTCAATTTAAATACTGTAATATAATTCAGTCTCTGCCCACATTTCCAGTACTGACCCATACTGACCCTGTTTGCAGATACAGATAAGATGAATTTTGTTCAATGATAAATCCTCTATACTTGACTCCCTTATAAATCTTGGTCCCACTGATGACTTTCTTCTATCCCTGACTCTACAAAGGCAGAGGCCACCTCTTCAGGGCAAAGTAAGTTCTTCCACTTTCTGTAGCCCCATTATTTCTATGGGTACTTTTGGAGACAAGAAGAAGAGATATTGTCCCTGGAGGACTGAAAAATAAACTGTCAGAGTGGAGCTGGAATTGTTTTTCCTGTTAAGCAAGGGTAACCAATCAGATGTTATTTCAGTAGCACTTAGAAACTTTCTTGAATGGATACCTCCTCTTCACACTTGTCCCAAGTTGTTCTGCCTCAAGTGTTGACAGTAATATTAAGACTGACATTTATTGAATGTTTATTATATGACTGGCATAAGCATTTACTCATTTAGTCCTCAAAATAATCTTGTAAGCTAAGTACTGTTATTCTTCCCATTTAAAATGTGGAGGAAATGAGACACAGAGAAGTTAAGTAATGTGCCTGATGTTAGAGAGTGGTAGAGCCAGGGTTGGGAACCAGGTACCCTAACTCTAGGAGCACTTGGCCTTAACCATTACCCTATCGACCTCTCAGTAAACAGCATGAAGTGTGGTGCAGCAGTAAAGAAAGTGAATTCGAAGTCAGACAGTCAAGTTCAAGCCTCTGTAACCTGGCAGGAGGTTGTGTTACATTTAGCAACTCATACAACCTTTCTGAGCCACGGTTTCCTAATCTATATAAGACTATTGCCATCTGCCCTGCAAGCCTCAAAGGTTGGTTGAGATGATCAAATGAGATGTGTACTAAGTGGAAAGCTAAAACCATAAAGCTCTGAGCTTGTTTTTCCAGAACCTGACTTGGCAGTTGATACAGAGTAGGAACTTAGTACTGCTGATTGGGGGAACATAGAGATTTTTTTTTTTTACACTCTCAACACTTGCTGCACTTTATTATAATTCTGTTTGGGAATCTTTTTTCCCCACTAGATTGAGCTTGCCAAGGATGAAGACTAGGACTTGTCATCTATCTCAATGGCACCTGGCACTGAGAAGGCACTCAGTAAACGGTGCTAGTCAGTGGTAATGATCATATTAGCAGCAGTAGGAGAAAACCCAGCAGCAGCACTTTGAATGAGTCATTCTCAGCAACTACAACAACCGCTTATGGCCAGCAGAGAGCAGCAGAGCCTCCAAAGCACAGCCCTGCCTCTATGCAAGCCCCTGTGCCTGTGGTCACGTCTCCTTTCTTCCCTAACCTTGCACAGCAATTGACCTGTGTCTTAAGGGGTGGAAATCACACTCAGTTGGACTAAAATGTGCTTCTCTGACACCTAAACGGTTTGAAAATTTTGTCCTGAAAACGAGGGATACAGGACCAGTTTTAGTCACCAAGGCCATTCCCAATGTTAACTAAGCCACGTCCATAAGGTCTGAAACTCTCCAGAAAATGACAGTGTAAAGGGAGTTTACCACTTCTTTCATACAAAGCTAAATACATTTGACAAAATGTCTTACAGAATTTTGAAAGAATTCTGATAACTGTTGACTTCTGCTTTTTTTTTTTTAGCAGTGCTTGCAAAGATCTCCCCAGAGAACCATCTAGATACATAATATGTTGATGTCCTATAGCTAAGTGAAGAGCCAAATGAAAAGTCCACATCTCAGGGTTAAGAGTCATTAAAATGGTTGAATGGATGGTAATTATTTTGGCTAACAATGGGAAGAAGAGCCCGGAGTATTCATAAGTGGCTTGTTTGCTTCTACTAATTGATGGGCCAACCTTATTATTTTTTCCATTTAACACCAAAATGCTGCTGGAGCTAATGGCCTTTTAAAATGAAGGCAAAAGCTTTTCTATTTATTTACTTCGTTCTTTGGCTTTTACAGATTTCCACCTTAATATTCTTTAATTACTCCATAACAGTAAGTATATGGGTTTAAAGTAGGGGTTTTGGAGTCAGATAAAAACAGGCTTGAATTCTGGCTCTCCAACTTACCAGCTGCCTGGGCTGATCCACTTACTAAACCACTCCAAGATTTAATTTCCTCATCTGTCAAGCAGCACATTAATTCTTGCCTCGAAGGGTTATTGTGATGACTCAAAGAGATGGTACATCTAAAGCACTTAGCCCAGAGCCCGCTACATGATGAGTGCTCAGTAAATTGTAGTCTTTCTTACTCAAACATTGTAAAAATTCGAAATGCACACAAACACAATTATGATTCACCTTGAGGATAGTCAGTGATTAAATGTTCAAAATAAACCCCGCTAAAGAAACGAGGTTCAGAGGGATGAGATAATTGCTCAAAGTTAATCAGAAAGTGTTGGAGATGTATCTTGTCTTCACTCATCTGAAGCCAAAGGTCTTACATCAAATAGAATATTTCATGCATTCAGTCATTCACAAACATGGTGTTGGGGATACAGTGATGGTCAGGGGCAGACCCAGCTCATAGTCTAGTGAGGAAGACAGACAAGGAGACAGTCAACTGAGATAAACACTGTGACTTGTGCAGTGCCTTGGTGTCAGGGTAATAGGGGAAACCCAGGGAGCTGTGGGAGGTCAGAGGAGAGTAGCTATTCCAGCCTTGGGAAGATCCAAAAAGGATCTGCAAAGTTGTGTTGTTGCTATTGTTGTTGGCCAAGAGTAATATTGGTCAGTGTCATAATGCTATTTTCATTCATTCATTTTTTGAAAAAAATTTACTGAAGTAGGTCACTGCACTAGGCCTGATAAAATACATAGATGGCTCAGACATGGACATTGTTCTTCTGAAAGCTGGCTCTTTAATTTAGGAAGTGGGTAATAATGATGCTCTTCAGTCGATTCAAAATTATCAATTTCATCAGCTTCTGGTAACAGGTAACAATAATCAAGGCTGAAGAATTCATTGGTTGCATTTTGGCCTGATTACAAAGTGTGTTGGCTTATAAGCAAGAAAGTGCATCTGAATTTCTGAAACCTCCTGCACGATTATATATTATGGGATTAGCTAATGGGATCTTGAAGAGTGATTATTCTTCAGTTTTTGAGGATGAAATCAAGCTCAGAATCAGTGATATGAACAGGCATGTTAATACTGAGATTTGCCCTACCTGCCAGGGTGCACTTAGGCAGGACATGCTAAGTTGCTTTGCTGGGGGAAATAATGGGAAAATGTTTGAATGGTGTGCTTATTATTCACCCCAGTATGCCCTACCATGGTGCCTTTTTTTTTTTTTTTTGAGTCACAGTTTCACTTTGTTGCTGCCCAGGCTGGAGTACAGTGTCATGATCGTGGCTCACCACAGCCTCAACTTCCTGGACTCAGGTGTTCCTTCTGCCTCAGCCTCCAGAGTAGCTGGGACTACAGGCATATGTCTTTTTTTGTTTCTTTTCTTTTCTTTTCTTTCTTTCTTTCCTTTTTTTTTTAAAGATAAGTTCTTGCCATGTTGCCTAGGCTGTTCTCGAATTCTTAGATGCTGACAATCTTTCTGCCTTGGCCTCCCAATGTGCTGGGATTACAGGTGTGAGCCACTGTGCCCGGCTGGTGCTTCATGAGTATATAATTTCCTACACTCTTTCAATGCTTTGGGAAGTCATCACTGCTTCTATGGCCTCTGTCTTCTTGTTCTCATATTTATCTTTTATTATTTCTGTCCAGGTTCTTCTTAAAAGTTCCATCCTAGAGCTTCCAACCTTGTATTTCCTCCTATGTTCAGGGGTCTATAATAGGAAACTGGGCTTATGAACCATAAAGATCAGAAAACAGTCATGATTCTGGTTTTCCAATGCAATACAACAATGATCCTGCTAGGTCTTTGTGGGTCATTTGGAAAACACCAACAACAATTAGCTCAAACTATAACTGTGCTTCTGAATTTCCACTCTGGGTGGAGTTTGACCATCCTGCTTGGTAGGTTATATAGAAACATTGCTCAGTGGAACTGCTCCAAGTTCTCTGGTAATGTAGCCTAATGAATTTAATAGGCCATAGGGATTTGACTCCTCTATCTAGGGAGACCTCTACAAGGCTCATTCACCTTGGAAGGCTTTAATGAACACCTCTCCCAGAATGACAGCACTAAACTACAGCTGTCAGCTCTGGGCCAAGGGAGCTATGCCAATTTGCACTTCTCCCAGTTGGTCTTGAATTCTCTTTATCATTCTCTGGACAAATTGAAGAATATTCTTTCTAACAGGAGGACTTCAGTATTCAGTCCCCACTGACTGAGGTAGCCTATCTATTTTGGCTCTCTGTAGCTGCAGTAGAGCGGAAAGAATGTTGACTTTGGAGCCAGTCCAACCAGGGCAAAAGTTGAGACTCCACTACTTCCTAATTGCATGACCTTGCACAAATGACTCTGGGCCCCTCTGAGCCTCCATTCTCTCATCAGTGAAATGAAAATAATAGCAGTACCTTCCTGATAAGTTTATTGTGAAGGCTAAGTGAGATAATACACGTAAAGTGATACACGGTGACCAACTGTCCTGGTTTGCCTGGGAATGAAAAGTTTCCCAGGACATGGGACTTTAAGTGCTAAGACCAGGGCAATCCCAGGCAAACCATGATGGTTGGTCACTTTAAATGAGTATGAATAAGCTGTTACCCTTCATTTTTCACCATGATAGCCACCATTTCTGGGTCAGGAATCCCTTCACACATACATCTGATCTATATCCTTTGCTTGATCCAAGCAGCATGTTCTGCTTGCATGAAAGTTGGGGGTTCAGAGCTTCAAATTGTCAAGTGCTCCTTGCATTTAAACTATTACTATTGCTCTTATTATATATAGCCTCTCATTCCAATGGCAGTTTCAATATACAAAGGACCCCCCAAAATGGAATATATTTATCAAATTGTGTATTTATTCTTACGTGTTTTAACTTCAGTCACCTTCAAAGTACTCTCTGTTTGATGTAATACACCTATCAAGACTCTTTTTCCACTGCTCAAAACAGTTTTTGAACTCATCAACTTTAATGCCTTTATGTGCTTCTGCCATTTTCTGTTTCACCTCTTCCACACTGGCAAAACGTTTCTCTTTGGGGATTTTTTTTCATCTGAGGAAACAAACAAACAATCTCAGGGTGAGACATGCGGATCATGCTACTTTTGGTCAAAAACTGCTGAACGCTCAGCTTGGTGTGGGTAGGTGCGCTCATAAATCACCCATCATGAAATGGGCAAACGCAGTGAAAGAATCTCCACACACACACACAAATTCACTGAAGCCTGGATTGCCTGAGCCCGCGGGTTTGAGACCCGCCTGGGCAGCGAGACCTCATCTCTACAGTAAATAATAATAATAATAAAAATCAGCCGGGCGTGGTAACGCATGCCTATAATTCCAGCTACTTGGAAGGCTGAGGCGGAAGGATTGCTGGAGCCCAACAGGTCGAGGCTGCGGTGGCCGGGAGCGGCCACTGCACTCCAGTCTGGGCGACAGAGTGAGACTACAACTCAAAAAAAAAAAAATTCACTGAAGCCGAACGCATCCTCTCACAGCAACATTAGCTGGTGCACTGATGCCAATAGGTTTCTAGAACACTTACCTAGTCAGGAAGCCTCTAGAGTCCTGTATTACAAGAAGCCTGCTCTCCAAAAAAATCATCCCAGTTTTTTGGGAGTCCTCCCTCATACAAAGACATTGAAGGAGATACAACATTTATTGAGTGACTACTCTGTGAAAGACACTATGCTAAGCATCAGAGGAAGAATAACGGGCTGGGGAAAACAATAATAAAGTTATAACTTCTTTTTTGGGAAACATTGCAATGAAGTGTAAAAGGGTGCAAATCTTTTTTTTTTTTTTTTTTTTCCTTTTTCTCTTTATTTTTATGATGGATGGGGCATGAGTGCAATTTATCAAAGAATTGTCCTGGCATACAGATTGCAAAACACATAATGCCAATCATCAGTACCCATTTAGAACTTCTGTTTCTCACCCCTGTTCATCTTGGTTCACACCTCTGCCTCTACCTGAAAGGTTTTATTCACAGCCATCCTCTTCCTTCACCGTCTCGTCTCGTGGCCATCCTTTAAATTACCTCCTTCAAAAAGCCTGCCTTCCTTACAATCTCAGTGTCCTGGTGAGAACCACTGTTCCTCACCATAACCACACCTACCACTGAATTTGAACTTATTGAGGACATGAATTGCATTTACTCACTTCTGAATTCACAGCAATTAGCAGTTTGTTGACACTTAAAATTTGTTCATTAATATATGAACTCAATATATAATTGTCTACTCATCACCCCAAAATATTATGTTCTTTTTTTTAAATTTTAGAGCTGTGGGGTATATGTGAGGATTTACTACATAAGTAAACTGCATGCGGGTGAAGTTTGGACTTTCTGCAGGTCCTCTCTCCCCCTGATAGTGGACCTGGTACCCAGTGTGTTGCATGTGCTCCTTATCTCTCTTCCCTCGCTCCACTCCCTCCCTTCCAGCGGTTTTTTGTTTTTTGAGATAAGGTCTCACCCTGTCACCGGGCCTGGAGTACAGTGGTGTGATCAGCGCTCACTGCAACCACGAACTCCTGGGCTCAAGCAACCCTCCTGCCTCAGCCTCCTAAGTCATTGGGATTTAAAGTGTGAGCCACTGCACCCAGCCGAAAAGGGCACAGATCTTAAGTGGCCAGCTCAGTGAATTGTCAGAAAATGAAAATACATGTGTAATCAGCACCTGGTTCAGGATATAGAACATCACCAGCAGCCCCAAGGAACTCCTCCCCAAGACCTCCTTTCAACTACTACCTACTCCCTCCAAGGGAAGCCTCGACTTGTATTTCTTATTTTTATTTTTTTAGAGATGGTGTCTTGCTATGCTGCCCAGGTTTTGATCTCCTGGACTCAAGCAATCCTCCCACTTCAGCCTCTCAAAGTGCTGGGATTTTTATTTTTATTATGTCTTTCGCTGTACTCTGTTTTGGTTTACCCTGTTCTTTTTCAGTTTTTTTGAGTCGAGAATTTAATTCATTTAATTTTATTCCTTTGTTTTTATTGTTGTAGATGTTTAGGGCTATGAATTTTTCTCAGGCCACTGCTTTAAATGTATCCCATAGATTCTGATGTGTAGTGTTTTCATTATCACTATTTTTCAGGAAATCTATTGTTTCTAATTTTTTCCCATCTCACTCAAGAGTTGTTTAATAGAAAGTTTTTAAATTCAGATGGAAAGACCTCTTCCCTTTTTGGTTTTGTTTTAAAATGTTAGTTTTATTTTATATAGAACTTGGATATTTAACATAGATTTGTTCTGTCAGTTTTTGAACTCTGTCTAAATGAAATCCTTGTATGTCCTCTTTTAGAACGTTGAAACATTCTCTTTTCAGAAAACACAATGTATTCTCAAGGTATCCAGCTCTCTGACCTAAAATTGAAGATGTTTCTATCATAATTTCAATAATTCTAAAAATGATTGAGGTTAAGCCAGTTAAGCCATAGCAGATATATCACCATTGAATCTAGATTTTGGGAAACAAAATCCTAGTCAAAGAGCTGGGAAATTTTGAAATCTCTAAATTGTCTTTCCCAATGTGCCTTTTTCTGTCGTTAGCAAGGTGGAAGCACACTAACAGAAAATGAAAATGTAATGCTATGTTTTCCAAATGTTATTCCAATGTGTCCCACTTTCCAACTTCACAAAGAACATATTCAGAGAGTTTCAAATGAAATACTCTGCCATTGCCTTTACAGCATGAACATATCATTGCAGAAAACTAAGTTTTTGTACCATCTAGTGGTACGTCCAAATATAGCTAAGGTGCAAACATTTTTTAAGTTGACATTTCTTTAAGAGAATCCTTGAGGGTTCAGGTCATTGTGGATTATTTCACATGTAGATTGTAGGTACAGAGAAATGATTCGCTCCCTCACTCTGCTATTACTATGAGCTCTGTGGCTTGACTTGATTACTCACCTTGACGTAAATATGGTAGATTCAGATCTGCAATACAAACATTCTAGATCTGCATAGATTACAAGGGTAAGAGCAGGCAATAAATGTATGTTGTCAGAGTGAAGGAAATAACATGCTTTTCACCTCTCTCTCTTCTCTCATTTTTTTTCTTGGACATCATTTAAAGGTTTCCAAAACTGTGTAATAGATTTTGATTTTAATTTTAAATTGTGCTTAAAACACACACACACACACACACACACACACACACACGCACACACACACGACACAAAATTTACCATCTTAACCATTTTTAAGTGTAGAGTTCACTAGTGTTAAGAGTATTTGTGGGGCAACCCTTTGGGCCTCCTCCCTCTGTGGGAGCTTTTCTGTCCTCAATAAATCCTGTTTTCTAAAAAAAAACCAAAACACTATTTGCATTGTTATGCAACAGATTTCTAGAATTTGTTCACCTTGCAAGACTGAAACTCTACACCTATTAAACCGCAATTCCTTATGTCCCTTCCCCCTCCCGTGCAATGGTTGTATCAAAGGATCACTCACAGACATTTCTATATGGGTCAGGGTTTTTTGTGTTTGTTTTTGTGTTTGCTTGTGTGTTTGTTTACCCAAAGCAGTAATTTCCACAAAATAAACTGCCCTCTCCTTTTCCCTGTCTATAACCTTAGGAACAAAAGAATGATTCTGAAATAGTAATGATGTTACCTTTTTGTTAACTAAATCTCAGGACTGAGTTTATGTTTACAATCATCATTGCTCACAAGGACTGGGAGCAGAAACTTCCAGACCCTTAAATGCAGAATTCTGTAACCTGTAAAAGTTAAAAGTTGAATATTTTTGAATTGCAAGATTATGTCAAGGGAATTCAAGGCCCACTGGGGGAATGTTGCAGAGAAATCCTGGCAGGCTAATGGAGAGAACACTTCCCTTATAAAGGAAAGAGCTGGCTTAGATTTCTGACTCTGCTAAGTTTTGAGCTGTGTGACCTTGGGGGAAATTACTGAACATCTCATGGCTTCAGTTTCCTAATCAGCAAGATGAGAATAATGACACCTGTACGTTGTGAAGATAAAATGAAGTAAGTTATATACTGTCATTAGCACAGAGTAGTTGCTCATTAAACGTTGGTTTCCCCCTCCCCACCCCTGCCCATTCTGGCGATATGCACACATTTTCCTGAGCCTCAGTTTTCTTATTGGTCAATTGCACAGGGTCACTGTGAGATTTAAATCGTAACAATGCATGTGAAAGTCACTTTAGAGTTACTTTTTAAAAACTCAAGAAATGTTTTTAAAAATTTATTTTTATTTTTACAGAAGTTGTAACTAAGAAAGAGAATATTCACTGAATGCAGGTGATTAGTATTTCCCAAAGAAAAGTATTAACATTTTCTGGATAAGCAACGGTTTTTCCTGAATCATTTAAATAATTTATCTGTGTTCAGAAGTGTATGCTTCTTTCCCAGTCTTACAAAAGGGACAGGACAGAAAAAGAAAATTGGTCTGGGTTATTGGAGAAACTTCAGAAGAACAGAGCATATTTCACTACTTTACAATTACCTTGGCCACTCAGAGACAGCCACTGCTCATTTTTATAAAAGTTTTCTGAATAAAATATATATATTAAAGTGACTTTCTGAATGAGAAATTGACCTTCCACATGACCTAGCAATCGCCCTGTGGGGAATATACCCGGAGGAACTCAAGTCATTCCACCAAAAAGATATCTGCACATACATGTTTGTTGCAGCTCTATTCACAACAGCAAAAACATGGAACCAACCCTACTGCCCATCAAAGCTGGGCTGGATTAAAAATGTGGTACATACACACAATGGAATATTATGCAGTCATAAAGAAGGACAAACATATGGACTTCTCAGCAACTTGGATGGATTTAGGGTTGATCAGACTAACTGATCTATCACAGAAACAAAGAACAAAGTACCACGTGTTCTCACTCATAAGTGGACCTTGAACAATTATCATAATACTCTAAGAAAGGGAATGGCAGTAGTGGGAAACTGCCAGAGGAGGGGGAGTGTGATAGGCAGTTGAGGGAAACTTCCAGAGGAGGGAGGGGCACACCTCACCAACAAAGATACCTGCATAATGTACTTTTGTATACATAGTCCTGAATTGTACCCCACATCTTTAAAATAAATAAATAAATAAGTAAATAAATAAATAAATAAAATGATTTTCTAATAAGAGTAACACAGGTTTGTAGAAAATTTAAACAGCCCAGAAGGATCTAATGTGAAAAGTAACATATTCTTGGTCAACAAACTCCACCCCCACACACAGTTTCCCCAGTCACACTCCCCAAAGGAAACCACTGTGAACAGATTGTTTGGGATTATCTCAGTCATTAGCTATGCATGTGCAAATGTACAGTATATGTACAGTATAGTTCAGTGACACTCCGTGTTGGAGAACTTCTTATCTCCAGAATTGTAAGATAATCAATTTGTGTTGCCTTAAGCCAAGCTTGTGGTAATCTGTTACAGCAGCAATAGGAAACAGATACATCTAACAGACTAATGGCAGAGATGGGAGGTGGTCACAGAGACACTGATTCAGTGGTCTAGGGGACAGCCAACAAGCTCCCCAAGAGATACCAATGCATCCAGTGGGGATTTGGGTATGTACAGTATATGTACATTTGCACATGCATAAATATATATACTGTACATTTTTTGAGTTGGAGTCGCACTCTGTAGCCAGACTGGAGTGCAGTGGCCACTCCCGGCCACCGCAGCCTCGACCTGCTGGGCTCCGGTGATCCTTCCGCCTCAGCCTTCCGAGTAGCCGGAATTACAGGCATGCGCTACCATGCCCAGCAGATTTTTTGATTTATTGTAGAGATGAGGTCTCGCTGCCCAGATGGGTCTCGAACCCACTGGCTCAGACAATCCACTCACCTCAGCCTCCCAAAGGCGCGGGATGACAGGCTGAGCCACCGAGCCCAGCTATAGCATACTTTTTAAGGGCTGAGTATTATATTATATTGGATGGATGAGACATAATGAATGCCCTACTGTTAGGCATGTATGTTGTTTTCATTTATGTTGTTCTTCTGTCTTCTCTATTTTAAACAAGGCCATCCTGAACATCTGTGTGCTTAAATCTTCGTGCATTTGTCAAATTTATTTTTTAAATACATCCCTAGAGGTGAAGTTGTCAGGTCTAAGGGCATGCATATTTTTAAGACTGTTAATTCCAACATGCAGTTTCACTAAACAAAGCTTTTCAGATATGATAGCCCTAGGGATGAACATTTATATCACATAGAATGATAGTTTCCAAACCTGGTGTGGTAGGTGGAATAATAGCCCCAACAATGTCCACGTCCTAATCCTCCAAACCTATGAATATTTATGTTATATAACAAAGGGAACTACCGGTAAAACCGAAATTAAGTTTGCTGACCTTAAAACAGGGAGATTATCTGGGGCCAAATGTAATTACAAGGATATTAAAAAATGGAAGAGAAAGGTAAAAGAAGAGAGTCCAAAGGAGATGTGATTATGGAAGGATGACCAAAGAGATGCAACGTTGCTGGCTTTGAAGATGGAGTCAGGAGGCCATGAGACGAGGAATGGGAAACAGCAAGGAAACAAATACTCCCCTAGAACCTCTAGAAGGAATTCAGCCTTGATTTTAGTTCAGTGACACTCCGTGTTGGAGAACTTCTTATCTCCAGAATTGTAAGATAATCAATTTGTGTTGCTTTAAGCCAAGCTTGTGGTAATCTGTTACAGCAGCAATAGGAAACAGATACATCTAACAGACTAATGGCAGAGATGGGAGGTGGTCACAGAGACACTGATTCAGTGGTCTAGGGGACAGCCAACAAGCTCCCCAAGAGATACCAATGCATCCAGTGGGGATTTGGGGAACCACTGGAATAGATAAGTGCTGTGGAAACAGTCACTTGCTGTCCTGGAGAATGGTCTAGGTAGATGATGAAAGATGTGGCTGGGACAGACCTGGGACTTCAACATGGCACCAGCTTTAATTCTACCTCCTAAATGGCAGCGTTACCCAACCTCATCAATCTGACCCTAATCTGCCTTTCCGGCTTGATTTTCAATTGTCCATCAACCCAAATACTCCACTCCAGCCAGACTATGACTAGTCACCATCTATTCAACGGGTCTTGGAATTCCTCCTCTGTATTTGCTCTTACAATTCTGCTATATGCTTGTGTCAGCTGGATCCTCCAGGAAGCAGGTGTTGAGAAGGAATTAAGGGTGTGAGAGGTTTATGGGGGCTTGGTGGGTAACACCTGTGAAAGAGAAAAGGGGGAACAAGCAGAATTGACCAGGTAGTGAGTCAGACTATGATGCAGATCTGACTAAGGCTCAGCCAACTCAACAGGAGCTCTGGAATAAATATTGCCCCTTAGGGCACTATGTTGGCCAGAAATTGTCAGGCCCTACTACCCCTATAATGCTCAGTCATTGGTGGGGGATATCCACAAAAAGCAGAGCTGAAGCAGATCCTAAGGTGTAATAGGTGGAGATACACAACAAACTATGCTTCTTGCAGCAGGATGGCAAACTCTTTCTTGAAAGGAGTTCCCGGAAATACCCTCTATGGCTACCACAGTCTCCATTCTGTTCTTCAGTGATCCAGACTCTGTCTTCTTTGAGACTCAGTATGGCAACTACTGATAGGTCTTGTCATAACTGCTATTTTGAAACAGGCTCTCAAAGCTGAAAGTGACCTTGGGGTCATCTCATTTTACACATGAAGAAACTGAGACCCCGGGAAGTAGAGAAATGGAGGAGTAACTCACTGAAGATGACACAGCTAGCTAGTAGCAGAGCCAGGGTCAGAACCCCCGGTGTGATTTCAGTCTAGATTTGCAATAGCATTAAGAAAGGACTTCCTATCTTGAAAGATTAGTGGAGGGTCACAATTTTCAACTAAAAGTAGCTGTAACTGATGTAAATTAATAGGTTCATTAACTTGCTCTGTAGCATGTAGGGCCATTAAAATGCAACATTTTACTGAACATATCTTTGAGACTTCATTTATAAATTTATAAAGAAAGTAGTGATAAAACCATAATCCCTTATGAAAATTCTGTAGCCTTTTTCATTTGTATAATCACCACTAATCTATAAAAATCACAATGACATGCTATTTTAAAATCTTACACATTAAAGGAATTGAAATAAATCATTGTATTATTACTTCACATTTTGAAAATATAAATGGTTTACAAAACTATTTTTAATTAATTATGTCAAGCTAGGGAAATTATTAAAGAAAGGTCAGCATTCATTGTTTACATGACAGAAAAATCACTGTTATATTCTAGTTAGCATTTATTTGTAGAGGCATGATTTTATTTTTAGTGATATATGTGATTTTGATTTTTAGAATAAAAAAGTACTTAAATACAAGTCTCAGTTGGATCTACAAACAACATTCTTACTTGGAATTTTTCAAGGATAATCTTTGCTACCAGAAAAAAAGAAATTGTCACCTATTTTGCCTTTTTCAGGGCAAGGCATCATTCAAGTATGTGAGAGTTTTCAGTCCATTTGAAGCAATTTCAACCCTTCCAGTAAAGGTTAGGAATGGATGTGCATTTGGGGGTGGTAGTGGTGGAGGGCCAAGGTAGCTGGTGAGTCAGAGTCAATTAGGCCACTTGTCAATTTCTTAAGGCTGTAGAGAAAGATATGAATGAAGTTTATGGTCTCTGTCCCTATTGGGCCCCGACTTTCCACAGTTTCAAGACCTTGATTGATCTGGCGAAAAATATTCTACCTTCCACATCAAGCAGAGTCTTATGGATGAAAAAGAAATCCCACCATCCTTACCTCTGTCCGACTAGCATCTCACAAGGTTATCAACTAGAGTGTAAATGAAGACACACAGACAACACATGGTGGCCAACTACCTCACCTTCGTGTGTAAAGACTGGCATACATCTTGTGTGCAAGGGGAGTGGGTTTTTTCAACTGTAAGAGTAAAACGCCAAAGTGAGTCAAATAAATGCATTTCATGTTAGTGCTCTGGAAGGTGGGAAAGGAAAAGCAAGATAAATATAGAAAGTCAGAAGTCTGTATGAAATTAGCTAGCAATTGATTCAAGCAGGGATTTGCCTGCCTGTCACAGGAGCAGGGGTCTCTTAGGAGCAGGGAATCTTTTCTTTGCTCTTTATTAAAGTAGGAATATTGATACGCTTTCAGCTTTATTCAAGAGAGAGCTTCCAAGGATTTGCAGGCAAATGTCACCAGATCATCCAAGCTATGTAAGATGCCAGCTTCACTGGAATAATTTCTTCTTTTCCCCAAATGGCATATTAAGAGCTCAATTCTGATGATAACACAGTTCAATTCATCTTCTAACACAGATGAGTATTTTTAGAAAAAGCCAATATAGACACACACATATAATTATACATCACACATCTTCTAGAATCAGTCTCCACCCTGAATTTTTCCAACCATCACCTAAAAAAAGAACATGCCTTTTGAAGGTAAATAACTTTACAAGAAAATGTACTTGCAAAGTCTTATTTTCCTCTTGCTAAATCCAGAAAACATATGTAACACACTAAAAAACAAAAACCAACCCCCCCCTCGTTGAAACAGGAAAATTGCTGTATTAATGCCAAGATCACCAATTCATTCATGCATGAGTTGTGGTCTTTATTTACATAGAAAATGGGAGGGAAAAACATCTAAGAACCATCCTGATATTAATCCTTGACAAGTATTAAGGAGGAGAGGAGAGAAGAGAGCACTAAGTTCCAAGGTATGGGCTTCTGCTACTGGTTATATGATCTTAGGCAGGTCATTTACCTTCTCTAAGCCTCAGTTTTCACATATATTAAATGAAGATAATAATGCTAATCTCAGAGTTGCTGGGGAGTTTGAATGAGATGATATGAAAGAATTAGAATCCAGAATAAGCCGGGCTCGGTGGCTCAGCCTGTAATCCCGCACCTTTGGGAGGCTGAGGTGAGTGAATTGCCTGAGCCCGCAGGTTCGAGACCCGCCTGGGCAGCAAGACCTCATCTCTACAATAAATCAAAAAATCAGCCGGGCGTGGTAGCGCATGCCTGTAATTCCGGCTACTCGGAAGGCTGAGGCGGAAGGATTGCCGGAGCCCAGCAGGTCGAGGCTGCGGTGGCCGGGAGCGGCCACTGAACTCCAGTCTGGGTGACAGAGTGAGACTCCAACTCAAAAAAAAAAAAAAAAAAAAAATCCAGAATAGTGTCATCCAAAAATTGCAGTTTATTATTATTAACACTCTGAGCTGTTAAGAAACAAGCAGGGTATAGATGGGGAACATTGACAGCAGGGCTTCTAGGATAGTCACAGGGCAAGTACCCAGCTCATATTAGACTAGGCTGTTTACCAGGTTGGGGAGATAAATGAGTTTGAGAAATTGTCATTTTTATCTGCAACAGTCTTCAGGGAGGTCCTTTTGTCGTGCCCTGGAACAAGCACTGCCTTTCTCCTTCAATTTGACTAAAGATGTGGTGGGTATGCACGCGGGTGGTCCCAATGGTTTGGTGTTGAAAAGAAAGTGAATATTTCCCAGATGTCACTAACTCTGAAAAAGCTAAAGGAGAGGTTATTTTGTTAAAAGAAGCCAGGCCAGGCACAGTAGCTCACACCTATAATCCCAGCACTTTGGGAGGCCGAGGTAAAAGGATTGCCTGAGCCCATGGGATCAAGATCAGCCTTGGCAACTTGGCGAGATCTCATCTCTACAATAAATTAAAAAATAAGCCGGGAGTGGTAGCACATGCCTGTAGTCCCAGCTAGTTGAAAGGATGAGTCAGAAGGATCACCTGAGCCCAGCAGGTCAAGGCTGCGATGGATATGAGCATGCCACTGTACTCCAGACTGGGCACAGAGTGAGTCTCTGACTAAAAAAACAAACAAAAAAAGAAAAAAAAATGCCTGTAAGATATCAGATGCCAGAGTTCTCACCCTCAGAGCAAGAGAAAATGGAAATTCATGGAACTGCACTCAAGATACTCTCTGGATACAGAGTAAGTTCTACTCTGACCACAGGCCCAACTTGGGAAGGGGAGGTTCACTCAATTTCTAGTAACTAAGTTCTTTGATTTCTCAACAATTTCATTTGGGATTTTTTTTTTTTTTAAGAATTGAAGAACGAAATTTTTCCAGTGAAGGTATGTCATTCAGCCGGGCTCAGTGGCTCAGCCTGCAATCCCGCACCTTGGGAGGTTGAGGCGAGTGGATTGCCTGAGCCTGCGGGTTCGAGACCCGCCTGGGCAACTTGGTGAGACCTCATCTCTACAATAAATCAAAAATTAGCCGGGCGTGATAGCATGCGCCTGTAGTTCCAGCTACTTGAAAGGCTGAGGCGGAAGGATCGGCGGAGCCCAGCAGGTCGAGGCTGCGGTGACTGGGAGCAGCCACTGCACTCCACTCTGGGCGACAGAGTGAGACTCCAACTCAAAAAAAAAAAAAAAGAAAGAAAAGAAAGTATGTCGTTCTTCAGGTCTAGATTGAGCCTTTTTCAGCTTCTTTTCAGACTTTGACAATATAGAAAACTCACAGCATCAACCCATTCTCAGTAGGTCTTGCCTACCACATTTTTATTTGGCTTTTGACAGAAGCAGCAAAGAAGTTGGCCACAGTCTGGCTGAGGCTGGAAAGCTTCAGACTGTTCCTGGTATCTTGATTTAGTTGGAAAAGTGGGACAACACTATAGTATACCATGTGGTCAGTCTTGGTTTGAAGGACCCTGCTGAAGGAGTTTGAGGGAGCTCCGACTTCTAAGTAAAAGGGTAGTGGGTGCGGTGAGAGGTAGGATGAATAAGCAGGTAAGCCTCTGTGCTCCCTGTACTGGAACAGCTCTTTCAATCATTTATGTGCTGGAAATTCACTTAAGTTTGAAAAACCCTGCTGTGGGGCATAGGTGCCAAGGAAGAGAAGTGCACAATTTTAGGAAGAGCATAAACTTGTTCCTGATTCAATATTCAGAAACAGGAAAAAAATTAGTGATGTCTCCAGACACTATGGATTCACAGTAGAAAATCACAAGCAGGCTTGAAAAAAAGAATTCTCCTCTTCAAACCAAAGTTCAGTAAAAAAGCAGATCTTTTCTTCTCTCTGGAGACTGGCTTCCTGAAAAACAGGATAAGCATAATGATGAGGAAACTGGCTCTGGGAACAAATGAACCCAAGTTTGAGTCCTGGCTTCACCACTGCCTAGCTGTGTGACCTTGGGCGAGTTACTTAGTCTGAGCCCTCACCTTCCTCATGTTAAATGGAGGTATTGATTTAAAAAAACAAAAAAAAAAACACTTCCCAGGATTCTGGTGAGGATTAAGTGAGTAAAGCACATATAAAGACCTTAGAATAGTGGCTGGCACATAAATGCTCAATAAATGCTTACTATTATCATTTATAAAGGTAGTGTCCTATATGTGATTGAGTCAAATTATGGTGTGGTAAAGCTGCACCTTAGCTTGGTGGGTAACACCAAGGACTTTGAAGTCAGTAAAAACGAACTCTGGCACTTACTTTGACTTTGAGCAAGATACTTAAGTCCCTAAACCTCAATTTACCCATCTGTGAATAAGAATAAAAACAGAACCTGTTATTCTGCTTATTCTACTGGTTCTTATTTTGCCTCATGTCCATAATTTTTGTTATTCTCATCTCTAACAACCTTGTACTTCATGCTACCTCAGCCACCCATTCCCAGGGTCACACCCTAGATTTTGTCATCACCCATACAGGTGGGACCCTCGCAATCTCAGTTTCAAACATCCACTCTCCAGCTGCCACCTCCCATGTCATTGCTTAGGTAGTCTTACCAGGGCATTTTCATATAACCTTCAATCCATCAACTTCCACTAGCCCATCAATTTCCATCCGTCTCCATTTCCTTCTTTGTGCAGCTTGGGCACTATGATCTCTTGTTATAATCACTCATTTGCAAATACCCTTAATTCCTTTTCCTTATTCTCGATCATGCTCACATACCACAACTTCACCCCACATGTCTCCACGTGCTTTCTCTGCACATTACATGAACCTAACGTCACTGGTGAAAATCACACAAACCAGCGAACTGTTCGCACTTGAAATTTCTCATCTCAGACTTCAGATTAGCACTCAGAAATCTGGCTTGTGTTTGTCTACCAGCAAGCTTGCTTTCCTAATGCCCAAGAAGACTCTCTTATATTTTTACACTCTCTTTAAACTTCCCACACTCTTACTCTCAGCTAGCAATCATGCCCCATAGTTGACTGCAAAAAAATAGAAATACTAGATCAGTGTTGTTTAGTCTCTGCACAAGCAAGCATGCAAGTTGATTTGCATCTATGTTCTTATTTTCTCTCTTTCTCTCTCTTTCTATCTGTTTACACTTTTAATGGCAGAACAGCTCCTGTTCCTATCAAAGGTCAATGCTTCCATATGTTCCTTCTGTCTTCTCAATCACTTCACTCCCAAGTTATCTCCATCCTCCTACATCATCATTCTCTTTATCTGTATTGGATCATTCCTATTACTATACAAATAATTCTAATATTTACCCTCTTAAAAAATACCTTTTCTATATACAGGCAGCCAACAGACACATGAAAAAGTGCTCAGTCTCACTCATCATCAGAGATATGCAAAACCATATTGAGATACCACCTAACCCCAGTAAGAATGGCCATCACTAATAAAACAAACAACAGATGCTGGCGAGGACACAGAGAAAAAGGAACACTTCTACACTGCTGGTGGGAGTGCAAACTAGTGCAATCTCTTTGGAAGACAGTGTGGCGATTTCTGAAAGAACTAGAAGTTGACCTTCCATATGACCCAGCAATTCATTCCCTATTGGGAATATACCTGGAGGAACTCAAATCATTCTATAAAAAAGATACCTGAACACACATGTTTGTTGCAGCTCTATTCACAATAGCAAAAACATGGAACCAACCATGCTGCCCATCAAAACTGGACTGAATAAAAAAATGTGGTACATATACACAATGGAATATTATGCAGCCATAAAGCAGGACAAACATATGGACTTTGCAGCAACTTGGATGGATTTAGAGTCGATCATACTCAGTGATCTATCACAGAAACAAAGAACAGAGTACCATATGTTCTCACTTATAAACGGACCTTGAACAATTATCATAATATTATAAAATAGGGACTGGCAGTAGCGGGAAACTGCCAGGGGAGGAGGGGTGGGGTTGCCAGTTGAGGAAACCTGCCGGGGGAAGGAGAGGCATACCTCATCAACAAGGGTACCAGCATAATGAACATTTGTATACCTAACCTGAATTGTACCCCACATCTTAAAAAAATTAAAATAAAAAATACCTCTTCTGAGAATATATGCAGAGGAACATAAATCATTCTAGCAAAAAAGGCATCTGCACATGCACGTTTATTGCAGCATTGTTCACAACAGCAAAAACATAGAACCAACCCAGATTCCCGTCGAAAGTGGGCCAGAAAAAGAAAATGTGGTACATATACACGTTGGAATATTATATAGCCATAAAAAAGAATGAAATCATGACCTTCACGGTAACTTGGATGTAGCTGGAGACCATCATACTAAGTGAACTAGCACAGAAACAAAGAACTGGATATCACATATTCTCACTCATAAGTGGGCCCTGATCACCGGACATGCTAGCACAAGAATGGGATCAGCAGATGCTGGTCACTGCTGGGGGAGAAGGAGACAGGAGGGCAGGCAGCACATGGCAACACACCGGGTACCTGGTCCACTACTGGGGGAGAGAGGGCTAGCTAGAAGCCCAAACTTCACCTTCTTGCAACATACTTATGTAGTAAATCATCACTCATACCCCACAACTCTAAAATTTAAAAGGAATATTAAAAAATGAAAAATGGATGACCATGGGAATGTTGACACTGCTACCGTTTTAGAGATTCCCGATACTCAGGGAAATGTGATGAAGGTAAACTTATTAAAATAAGTGAGGAAATTATGAGAGTAAGATGAAGATGTCTCAGAGGAAATGACACCGGCAAAAATGTTCTCATTAAAGCAATTGTTATAAGGGTACCTGATCTCAAACCAGGCAAAGTGGGGACCAAAGTGAGGCCCACACTTTACCTGCATGATGACAACTTATGTACCTAATCCTGAATTATACCCCACATCTTCAAAATAAAAAATATATAAAGCAACTGTCGGAGGTATTTCATGACAATTATGACATTTATAATACAATATACCACAGATAAAATGCTAGAGGCTGATTTGAACTTAGAAAAAAGCGTGACAATTGTCGTCAGTGTGACATAGAAAGGTTGCTCACTCTGTGTCATAAGCTGTTTGATGAGGAAAAGACATTATTGCTCAAAACTTGGTAAGTTTTTTTTAGATAAAGAAAGAAATAAAGTATAAATAATATAAAGAAATATATGTAAAGAAATAAATTAGCTGGGCTCAGTGGCTCAGCCTGTAATCCCGCACTTTGGGAGGCTGAGATGAGTGGATTGCCTGAACCTGCGGGTTCGAGACCCGCCCGGGCAACTTGGAGAGACCTCATCTCTACAATAAAATAAAACAAAATAATTAGCTGGGTATGGTAGCGCGCGCCTGTAGTTCCAGCTACTTGGAAGAGTGAAGCGGAAGAATCACTGGAGCCCAGCAGGTCAAGGCTGCAGTGGCCAGGAGCGGCCACTGCACTCCATTCTGGGTGACAGAGTGAGACTCCAGCTCAAAAAATAAATAAATAAATTGTGAAAAAAAAGAAACAGACTCGAGTCAATAGTTATTTATGAAGCTGATATTTAAAGAAATATAAACATGCTGCTTAGAATCTTTAGGCATCTATACTTACCCTCTCCCCTGCCCAGCAATGACCATCATCTGCCGATCCCATCCTTGTGCTAGCATGACCAGTGATCAGGGCCTGCTTATGAGTGACAACATGGGTATTCTGTTGTTTGTTTCTGAAATAATTCATTTAGTATGATGGTCTCCAGTTGCATCCAAGTTACTGCGAAGTTCATGATTTTGTTCTTTTTTTATGACTGCATAATATTCCATCATGTATATGTACCACATTTTCTTTATCCAGCCCACTTTCAATGGACATCTGGATTGGTTCTGTTTTTGCTACTCCATCACAAAAATTTCTTACTAACAAATTGCAGGAAGAAAATAAGGCCTATTTATGATTTATATAACCCAAGTACCAGAAAATATTTGGACAAATGAATAAATTATAAATCTCTCAATGGATGTAAAAAAAAAAAAGGAAAGACCTTCTCACACCCCACTAGTCTCTTTAGCTGTCCACTCTGTCTCTTCACCCCTTCAATGTTAACTTTCTCTGAGATGCTGATGGCACGTACTGTCTCAATTTTCTCATCTCCCGTTCACTCTTCAACCCACTCCAGTCTGGTTCCTGTCCACATCACATAATGAAAACTTGTTAATCTTAACAAGGTTAACAAAATCTCTGGTGCCACATTCAACAGAAATTTCTCTGTCCTCTTATTTGACCTCTTGGTAGCCTTTGACAGTTGATCACTCTCTCTGTTTTGAAACATTCTTCTCTTCCAGTTTCTGTTATATACCATACTATTCTTATTCTCTTCTTACCACACTGACTGCTCCTTTTAAATCTCTTCTCTTGGATCTCCATGTTCCCAGTCTCTAAATATTGGTATTCTCCAGGCCTCTGTCCTCTGTCCTCCTCTCTTCTATACATAAACTTCTGCTTAGGTGATCACATCCAGTGGCCTTAAACACCATTTATATACAATACTAATAAATCCCAAATATTTACCCAGACTTTTTTTCTGAGTTTCATACTTAACATATACAGCTGTTTAGCAACTTGGATGGACTTAGAGTCTATAATACTGAATGATATATCACAGAAACAAAGAGCAGAGCACCATATGTTCTCACTCATAAGCAGACCTTGAACAATTATCATAGTACTGTAAGAAAGGGATTGGCAGTAGTGGGAACCTGTTGGGGGCGGGGGGTGGGACTGGTAGTTGAGGGAAACTGCCAGAGGAGGGTTGGCACACCTCATCAACAAGGGTACCTGCATAATGAACATCTGTATACCTAACTCTGAATTGTACCCCACATCTTTAAAATAATTTTTTTTAAATAAAATAAATGACAAGAAAAAATATACAGCTGTTTAAAAGGTATATCCACTTGGATGTCTTTTAGCACCTTAGATTTAGCACAGCCAAAAAAGAGTTGTGTTCTCCTACAGTCTTCCTCATTTGGACACATACTACCATCCGCACTGTTGCTCAAACAGGAAACCTGGGAGCTAATTAGCTCATTTGAATCTTTGTCCTTTCTTCACCATTCTCATCCAACACATTAGCAAGTCCCAGAGCTAACCCTCCCAAATAGATTTCCAACACATCCACTTCTATCTATCTGCTGCTGCCTTCCAATCGAGGCTTCCATTCTTTCATGCTTCCTGCCTCTTAACTGGTCTCTGTTTTCATTCTCACTTTTCTCCAATCTATCCTCTCACGATCATTTTGTGACTTTATCAGATGCAAATTGGATCACACCTAAAATCCTTCCATGGCTCATCAAGTCACTCAGGGTATGAAATCTAAATTCCTAACATGACCCATAAGGCCCTGTGCCACCTGGCACCTGCTTACCTCTCTAGCCTCATGTCATCCCATACTCTTCTCCTTTCTCATTGCACTCCCATCACACTTTTTTTTTTTCTTTCATTCTTCACACACACCTCAGGCCTTTGGAAGGGCAGCTTCCTCCACCTCCCTCCATCTCTACCCTAACTCCTCCCAAAGCTTGCTCTCTTCATTCATGTCTCTGCTCACACATCACTTCCTCAGAAAAGCCTCCCTTGGCCACTTTGTCTGAAGTTGGCCCCTATCTTCCCCTATTTCAACACCTTGTGTATTTTCTTCACAGCACTTATCATAATTTGCAAATATTTGGGTTTTTTTTTTCCTTTTGAGGGAATTTGTCCCCACTAAATTATTTTCTCCATGAAGGCAGGGACAAAGACACTTTTATTCACTGTTATACCTCCAATGTAAGTTAGAGCACTGTGTCTGCCTTTTAGCAATATCAACTGTTATTAGCTGTGTACATTGAAGCAATGTATAACAAGTGTCTATTTCTACAGACCCCCCCCAAAAAATCCCATTTACTAAAACTATTGGCACTAGTGTTTGTAGGACTCGCCTCCACAATGCCTTTCTCCACATGCTCTCTGACCACCCTTCTGGCTCTGACTGCTCTTCTGCTCCACATGACTCCTACCTTATAGGTGTATCACAGCTTACATGAGGGGACTAGGTCCATCTGGAGGGATGGGGGAGATTCTGCCTTCCTTCCTTCGACAAATATTTATCTGGGGCATCACATATAAAATCTTTCAGAACTACCGAAATTCCCACTGAAAGGTTCATACAGTTCACTTCGAAATGAGAGCCATAGAAATTATATAAAGAATAAAACATTTGGACTGAGGGGGCAAGATGGCGACGGCATAGGTGAACTGGTGAGATTCTCTGAACGTGAGTTCCCAAAAAGGCTATTACTTCTCTTCCCCCATCCCCCAGCCCACCACCAACCGTGCTGGTGCCAGGCCCAGGAACTTCCCACGCAAGGCCAGATATTGCGCACCCCCCACCACTGCTGCTGTTCTACTCGTGTGTGGAAGTCTCCAGTCCCAGCCCCCTCCAGATCCCTCCCCGGCTGCATTGTCTCCAGCCCGACACCCGGCACCTGGCACCGCCGGTCACACAGGGAGGCTCTGGGCGCCCGCCCCTCAGAGACTCTGGTCCCTTTTCTGGCTGAAGTACTATGTAGGGGGCCCAGCACCACTCTCGCGCTCACCGCCTTCCCTTTGGAACTTTGGAGCTCTGGAACTCTGGGTCCACCCTGGCTGAGACACTCAGCGTGAGACCCCAAGCTGGAGGACCCAGACAAGCGGAGAAAAACAGATCTGTTTAAACTGCCTCGCCATTCTCCAGGCAGAGACTTTCATTGCCCTGCCCACCTATCAGCAAACTTTACCTCATTTCCTAAGGCCAGATATTGCAGCGTACGGGGGAGTTTTGGGTCCCTGCTCCCTCTGGCCCTCTCCCCGGCTCCATTGTCTCCAGCCCGACACCCGGCCCCCGGGCACCCCCGGGTCACACAGGGAGGCTCTGGGCGCCCGCCCCTCAGAGACTCCGGTCCCTTTCCTGGCCGAGGTACCCTGTGGGAGGCCCAGAGCCACTCTCCCCGCACACTGCCTGCCCTTTGGAGCTTTGGAGCTCTGGAACTCCGGGCCCACCCTGACTGAGGCACTCAGTGCGAGACCTCAAACCGGGGGACCCAGACAAGTGGAGAAAAACAGATCTGGGTAAACTACCTTGCTACTCTCCAGGCAGAGACTTCCATTGCCCTGCCCACCTATCAACAAACTTTACCTCAGTTCCTAAGGCAACAATGAGAAACAGGAGACAAAGCCCCATCCCTACGCTGCAATGAAAAACAAAAGGGAGAGGCTGGAATCAGAGATCACAGAAGTGACTCTAGTCTGATCGCTTATTTTGACTTATGATTTTATCATTGAAACTGTTGGTTTAGATTACATTTGGTGTTTACCTTCTGACTTAAACTGTTTCTTGATTTTATTGGCCTGTCTCTGTGTAACTATCAGTATTCTTTAGGGAGTCTTTCTTACCTGTCTTTCTTCACTTCTTCCCGGCCCTGTGTCTCTCTCTCACCTGATAGTTGGTATGTATATCTGTTTTCCCTCTCGCACTTCTCTCTTTCTAACTCCCTATTGACCCCCCTTCCTCCATTATTTTCCTCTTTTATATGCCCCCTTTTTAAATCTAGGGACCAAGGCTGCATACTGCTGAATAAACAGACTGTAAAGCAGAGGGAAAAGTGAACAAAGCCAGAAGACCCTCATAAGGAAGAACAGGTCATTGCAGAAGAGAAATAAAAGCAACCCCACCTTCCCTCAAAAACAGAATTGAAGAGGGGGGGGGAAAGGGGGGAGAGGGAGAAAAATCTACAGAAATGAAGAAAAACCAAAAGAAGAGTATGGGTCTCTCCCAGACGCCTGGGAGAGCAGACATTGAGAAAACTGACTTTGGAATGCAAGCAATGAAAAGTCCCCAGAATGAAGGGTCTCAAAATGCAAATGTAGATAACAAAACAATAATGGAGAGATTAAAAAGAATTGAGGAGACACAAGAAGAAACTAGGAAGGAGCTGATATCTGAGATAACAGTAATAAAGAATACTGTGAATGAAATAAATAACAAATTGATAAGCATGGAAAGCAGAATTACCCAAGCAGAAGAAAGAATCTCAGAGCTTGAGGACCAAAATATAGAAATAACCCAAACTCTTAAAAACACAGAAAATAAGCTCAAAAAGACAGAACAAAACCTTCAAGAGATGAGTGACTACCTTAAGAGGCCTAACCTAAGAATAATCGGACTCCCTGAGGCAGAAAGAGAAACAGAGACCACATTGGAACAAACTTTCCATGAGATCATTCAAGAAAACTTCCCTTATCTAATCAGTGATGCAAAAATTCAAACACAAGAGATTCAGAGAACCCCCACAAGACAACAAATGAGAAGACCAACTCCTAGACACATAATAATTCGCCTAAATAAAGTAGGCACAAAAGAAAAATTCCTAAAGGCAGCAAGAGAAAAAGGCCAGATCACCTACCATGGAAGACCAATCAGAATAGCAGCAGATTTATCTGCAGAAACCCTGCAGGCTAGGAGAGCTTGGAGCCCTATCTTCAAAGTCCTAAAAGATAAACAATTTCAACCAAGAATAACCTACCCGGCCAAGCTAAGCTTCATCAGTGAGGGAGAATTAAAATCTTTCCCAGCTATCCAATCCCTAAGAACTTATGCTACCACCAAACCATCTCTACATGAAACACTTAAGAAAGTACTAAACACAGAAGAAAAGGAAAAAAGAACAACATTCTTCACAAGAGTACAGGGAAAAAAATAAAATATACACGAACCAACCCCAAAACCAAAAGAAAGACAAAAAGAAAAAAAAAAAAGAAAAAAGAAAAAACCAAGTGGAAGAACAACAACTCAATAAGAACTCCATGATAGGGATGAACTCTCACATTTCAATAATTAGTCTGAATGTGAATGGACTAAACGCACCACTGAAAAGACATAGAATGACAAAATGGATAAAATATCACCAGGCAACAATATACTGCCTTCAAGAGACCCATCTCACTAGAAAGGACATACACAGACTCAAAGTAAAAGGATGGGAAACAAATTTTCAGGTGAATGGAACACAAAAGAAAGGAGGAGTCGCAATCCTAATTTCAGAGAAAATACCATTTAAGCTATCAAAAATTTAAAAAGATGCAGAGGGCCACTACATAATGATAAAAGGTTCACTCCATCAACAAGAAATATCTATCCTAAACATATATGCACCCAACATAGGTGCACCAACATTCATAAAGCAACTTCTAGGAAAACTAAAGAAAGACATTGACTCTAACACCATAATAACTGGGGACTTTAATACACTACTCACAACCTTAGACAGATCATCAGGACAAAAAATCAGCAAGGAGATCCGGAACCTCAATGAGACTCTGGACCAAATGGACTTAATTGATACCTATAGAACACTCCATCCAAAGACCACAGAATACACATTCTACTCATCACCACATGGAACATATTCTAAGATAGACCACATAATTGGACACAAATCAAATATAAGCAAATTTAAAAGGACTGAAATTCTACCACGCATCTTCTCGGACCACAGTGGAATAAAAATAAACATTGACACCAACAAAGTCCCTCCAAAACCCACAAAGACATGGACACTAAACAGCATGATGCTAAATAACTCCTGGGTCAATGATGACATCAAAACAGAGATCAAAAGATACCTGGAAACAAATGAAAATGAAGAAACATCTTACCAAAATCTCTGGGATGCCTTAAAAGCTGTAATAAGAGGGGAATTTATATCCCTACAAACACACATGAGGAAAATGGAAGGAACAGAAATTAACAACCTAACAAGCCACCTAAAGAAGCTGGAAAAGCAGAACCACAAAAACCCTAATTTCAGCAGAAGAATCCAGATCACCAAAATAAAAACCCAAATCCAGGACATAGAAGACAAAAAGATAATAGAAAAAAAATCAATGAAACAAAAAGCTGGTTCTTCGAAAGAATAAACAAGATTGATGGTCCCCTAGCTAGACTGACCAAGAAAAAATGAGAAAAAAACCAAATAAGCACAATCAGAAACACAAAAGATGAAGTCACATCTGACCCTGAAGAAATACAAAAGATCATTAGAGACTACTACGTACACTTGTATGGAAACAAACTTGAAAACCTTAAGGAAATGGAGGACTTTCTGACATCACACAACCTACCTAAGTTGGAACAAGAAGAGATTGAGACCCTAAATAAACCAATAGCAATCAAGGAAATCGACTATGTAATAAGACAACTTCCTACAAAAAAATGCCCTGGACCAGATGGCTTTCCAGCAGAATTTTACAAGACATTTAAGGAGGAGCTGATACCAATCCTACTGAAGGTATTCCAGGCGATTGAAAAAGATGGAACGCTCCCCAAATCATTTTACGAAGCCAACATCACATTGATACCCAAGCCAGGTAAAGATCCAGCAAAGAAAGAGAACTACAGGCCAATATCTTTGATGAACATTGATGCTAAAATTCTCAACAAGATCCTAGCAAACCAGATTCAGCAATACATCTCAAAAATCATCCATCATGACCAAGTAGGCTTCATTCCTGGGATGCAAGGCTGGTTCAACATTCGTAAAACCATAAATGTTATTAAATACATTAACAGATGTCAAAACAAAAACCACATGATTATATCATTAGATGCAGAAAAAGCTTTTGATAAAATCCAGCACCCCTTCTTGATAAAAACCCTTGAACATCTAGGCATACGGGGAACATACCTCAAAATAGTAAAAGCCATCTACGAGAAACCTCAGCAAGCATACTCCTAAATGGACAAAAATTAGAACCATTTCCCCTGAAAACTGGAACAAGACAAGGATGCCCACTCTCACCCCTCCTGTTCAACATAGTATTGGAAGTCCTGGCTCGAGCAATCAGAGAAGAGAAGGCAATCAGGGGTATCCAAATAGGAAAAGAGGAAGTCAAGTTATCTCTCTTTGCAGATGACATGATTGTATACCTTGAAAACCCAAGAGTATCTGTCAAAAACCTCCTTACACTGATAAAGACCTTTGGCAAAGTCTCAGGATACAAAATAAATGTACAAAAGACAATCGCATTTCTCTACACCAATAATAAACAAACAGAAACCCAAATAAAAAACACAATTCCATTCACAATAGCCGCAAAAAAAATGCAATACCTTGGCATCTTCCTAACCAGAGATGTGAAAGACCTTTACAAGGAAAACTACAAAACACTGCTCAAAGAAATCAAAGTTGACACAAACAAGTGGAAAAATATCCCATGCTCATGGATCGGAAGAATCAACATTGTGAAGATGTCCATCTTACCTAAGGCAATCTACAAATTCAATGCAATACCCATCAAATTACCAGCAACATTCTTCTCAGACCTAGAAAAAACAATGCAGGAATTCATATGGAAACACAAACGTCCAAGAATAGCCAGAACAATCCTCAGCAAAAAAAACAAAGCAGGTGGTATCACACTGCCAGACTTCAAGCTTTACTATAAAGCTGCAATCATCAAAACAGCTTGGTATTGGTATAGGAACAGGCATATATATCAATGGAATAGAATTGAGATTCCAGAAGCAAAACCTCAATTTCTCAACCAACTCATCTTTGACAAAGCCTCCACCACCTACCACTGGGAAAGGAGAACCTATTAGTAAATGGTGCTGGGAAAACTGGCTGACCACATGCAGAAGATTGAAACAGGACCCCTATCTATCCCCATGCACAAAGGTTAATTCCAAATGGATCAGAGACCTAAATGTAAAACCTCAAACCATAAGAACCTTAGAAAATGAAGGAAATACCCTCATGGAAATCGGAACTGGCATCTAATTCCTGAACAAAACCCAAAACCCACAGCTCATAAGAGAGAAAATAGACAAGTGGGACCTTATTAAACTGACAAGCTTCTGCAAAGCCAAAGAAACCATCAAGAGAGCAGGGAGACAGCCTATAGACTTGGAAAAAGTATTTGCCAACTCCAGGTCCAACAAAGGTTTAACATCCTGGATCTACAAGGAACTCAAGCGTGCTGAAAAGAAAAAAACAAACAACCCCATTATAAAATGGGCAAAAGATATGAACAGACACTTCACAAAAGAAGACATCTGAGCAGACAACAAACACATGAAGAAATGCTCAACCTCACTAATCATCAGGGAGATGCAAATCAAAACCACACTGAGATACCACCTAACCCCAGTCAGAATGGCAATTATCAACAACTCAAAAAATAACAGCTGCTGGAGAGGGTGTGGCGAAAAGGGAACACTTCTACACTGTTGGTGGGAGTGTAAACTAGTGCAACCTCTGTGGAAGGCAGTGTGGCGATTCTTAAAAGCTCTAAATACCAACCTCCCATATGACCCCGCAATCCCCCTACTGGGAATATATCCTGAAGAACACAAATCACTCTATAAAAAAGATACCTGCACACGCATGTTTATCGCAGCATTGTTCACAATAGCAAGAACCTGGAAACAGCCATGCTGCCCGTCAAAAGAGGACTGGATTAAAAAAATGTGGTACATATACATGATGGAATACTACGCAGCCATGAAAAAGAACAAAATCATGAATTTTGCAGCAACCTGGATGGAACTAGAGTCTATAATACTGAGCGACCTCTCACAGAAACAAAGATCCGAGTATCACATGTTCTCACTCAAATAATGGACCTTAAACATCCAATGCAATACTATACGAAAATGACTGACCGTACTGGGAAACTATGGTGGGGGGAGGGAGATGGGATTAACAGTAGCAAATATCTGTCTGGGTACGGGGAAACATCCTATATCAACAGGGTACCTGAATGAAACGCAATTGTATAACTAACCCTTAACTGTACCCCACAACTTCACAATGAAAAAAAAAAAGAATAAAACATTTGAAGAGATAACTGAGTCCCATGCTAAATCTACCCATCCAAGAAGTGGGGGGTGCAGATCTGGGCAGATAACAAGCTTCCCGAGTTGTTCTCACCATCGGACAAGATTGGGAAACTAGTGTCATGCTTAAGAGCATAGGCTTTACTGGGTTCTGCAGTTCTTTCACTTGGAGCTCTAGAAAGTGCCCCCTCTTCACTCCCAGCTCCCTGCTTCTTCCCTCTTCCCAAAGCCACAGGGGTTGAATGGCAGACTCAGGCTTGTTGGCATAGCCAGGTACCCATTCCCCACTTCCTCTTAAGTACTCTCTGCAAGGGGAGATCATCCCCTCAGCTCTTTCTCAAGGTAATATTGCTCTTTTGCTTGCTTTCTGAACCTTCTGCATCACTCTCCATTTATTCTAGAATAGTGTCCTGGCCACAGATAGACAGTAAACCCATGGTACAGTGATATAATCTCACCAGTCGCTGATTTTCACTGCTGTACACTTGATTTAAGTGGAATTGTTTTTTGATGATTTTATGATACTGAGAGCAAAGAGATAATAACTACATCTGCCACTTGCTGCTGTGTGATCTTAAGGCACATCTTTAAGACTTAAGGCACCTCTTTGACCTCTTTGAGACTCCATTTCTTCATCTATAAAATGGGGACATTCATTCATTCCAATCACTATTGAATATTCACATCACGAGGTCATTGTGAGGACTGAATAGGATAAGGTATGTAGTATCTGGCTCGTAGTCAACACCCAATAAACATTGTTGCTATTATTTTTGGTCTATGAACAGATTAAAGCATAGAGTTATCAGTAATTCCAAGACTCACCATAAAAAAAATGTAGAAATTATTAACAAGTACTTAGGAGATATCACAATCCTAACATAGAAAGCCAGCAGAGCTCATTCCCATATGCAAGGGCTTATATGAAGCCTGACTTCACCTTGCTAAGGCTTTTAAACAAGTCCTAAATGTATCACCTCACTTAAGCACAGCCAATTAATCACTGAGGTTGGTTTTTGTTTTGTTTGCTTGTTGTCTTATACAAGGATCTCAAACAGAATAATTTTTACTATGTTTGCAGATATTTTCTTATTCATCCTTTGTTAAATGCTCTTTTATTGTAAACAGTATTCACCCATTAATTCACTTATTCAACAAATATATATGAACCTGTGTGCCAGGTGCTGAGGATACAGAGGTATACCCCTCAAAGTCTCAGCCGGCATGGACCTGACATTCTAGTGAGGTCTGTAGATTGCCTTCACACCCACTTCACACTAGACTGTCAAATACCTGAGATCAGAGGCTGTGATGGTGGTTCCTCCTTTTGGCCCTCTCTTTAACAAAGAGCACAGCTTAGGGCACACCGGATGCCCTCCAACAAACACCCAGACTTCTTGATGGCTTACTATGTGTCAGACATTATTCTAAGCATTTATGTGTATTATTTCATTTAATCTTCACACCTCTCTCTATGAAGTGGGCACTATTTTTATAATCATCTGACAAGTAAAGCAACTAAGGCATGGAGTGGTTAAGAAATATGGCCAAGCCGGGCTCGGTGGCTCAGCCTGTAATCCCGCGCCTTTGGGAGGCTGAGGTGAGTGGATTGCCTGAGCCCGCGGGTTCGAGACCCGCCTGGGCAGCAAGACCTCATCTCTACAATAAATCAAAAAATCAGCCGGGCGTGGTAGTGCATGCCTGTAATTCCAGCTACTCGGAAGGCTGAGGCGGAAGGATCGCCGGAGCCCAGCAGGTCGAGGCTGCGGTGGCCGGGGGCGGCCACTGCACTCCAGTCTGGGCGACAGAGTGAGACTCCAACTCAAAAAAAAAAAAAAAAAAAAAAAAAAAAAGAAATATGGCCAAGTGCCTTAAGCTGGTAAATAATGAAGCAAGGATTCAAACT